>MUAA02000090.1:1200000-1800000 GCA_014180765.2 Marchantia paleacea | reverse complement strand
TTTAAGTGAGCATTACTTCTGTGGCACAAACTGAACATTTAAATGATCAGGACAGCGGTCAATTTCCAGCCCAGCGGCCAAAAATTTTGTCTTTGCAAGAAATGGAACGACAAAATCTTCAGAATCCAAGATAAAGACACGGCAAGACATTAATTAATACGGTAGGAGCCAACTGGACGTATGTAGTTGAGGCATTCTAACAGACCGAGAGATCCACCGTTCCACTGTGTCGGGGATTCGAAACCCACCGTTCGACAACCTTCGGAGATTTTTGACAATGGTTAGGAGGTTCCGATTTATAGGAAGACAGCGGCGGGAATCAAAGTTATAATGTCATCTAGATGAAGTAACACACTCAAAACATCAGCAAAGACCATCACATGGTTAACATGGCAACTGTAATAACCGTGATAACGCTAGGAAGGAGAAGTATTTCAAGGGAATAACCCTTTTAAACACACCAACAGTTATCCAATAATCGGACATTCGACGGACAAATATGCTATCCCGCATAAGCTGACGACCAGTCCAGAAAACTTCAAACAAAACCCCACCTCACATCACATGAACTCATTATGTACTTGTTTCAGTCTTGGATAGATACAAGAAGGGGGGCTTAACGAAAACAGCACTTAGTATTGGGAGCTAGATAAATAATCATTGGAAGTGTCAAATGACAGCATAGAATGTAACCCAACTAAACCACCATACGCATTTCATCAATATACAGTACCTCTTATACTAGAGTTTGTCGTGGTATGCCTACAAAACTACTTCAGATTTGACTCGCTATTAGGCAAATCTGTTACTACAGGCGAGCTGGAAATATTAAGACGCAAGTTTCATGCCAATTGTAATTCTTTACCACGTTGAAATGAGTAATAATCCTTAACCTTCACCGTTCAATATAGCTCCTACATCTAATTTTTTTAAGGAGACGAGTATGATGGCACAAAATCTGTTGTGTTTTCTTCTGCCTCAATTTGAAATCAAGCTGGTATCTCAGCATCCCTATGCAAAACTGATAATAAATTTCTCAGGTAGCAAACCTCGGACAGAGAGGGTCACCTATCAACCTTGATCGACGAGTAACCAGCACCTCCAGAAGCCCCAACAAGCCCACTTCCATTTGCACTTTGCTGCCCGACACCAGAAGAAGACTGCTCCGAATGAAATGATCTTCTTCCCTTCGAATTTCTTGGAGAGCCAAAAAAGCCAGAATTATTCGTCGACTGAGAACCCATTCCACTGAAGTCCCCATTGGCCATGGCGTATGCTGCAGAAGACGAAGCAGGATTCTTCGAAGCAGGAGGTGGCAGCCCAGTCGTATCATGAATAGTATGCGATGGCCTTGATGGCGTGTCGGGGTCTACTGGCAACTCTTCCAACGTCTGGACACAGGCACCACAATGTAGACATCTTCACACACTACTCCAAGAATTTGACTGTTCGAAATTTGGAGCTCTCCAAGACAATCAAATTTGGACATGCGAAGAACGTGACCCGTCATAAACAGGCACAACTTCACGATACCCTAAAATAACGTTATTGGTTCTATGCTAGCAAACTCAAAGTCCATGTTGGGACTGAGCTGATTATCAACAATTACTCGCACATAGCTATCTAATACCAGGAACCTTTGCGAGCCTGGTTAAAATAGCATAGGGTCCTCAAATTATCTCGGTGGAAAATTCTATCAAAACTGATTCAAACAGTGTACAATAATGACCAGGCCCAATAACTGCTGGCATCGTAAAACCACCAAGAGATCAAAAAGACAAGGTGTCCAGTTCCTGCAAAACGCAACCCAAACCCAAAGAGGATATCCCTCAGACATAGTTTGGTATCTACCATACATGTAAACGAACAACCTAGATACAATGGTTTACCAACCTTCCAGGACTACAAAGATAACAAAAGCACCACTCTCTCCATTCTTTGCTCTGCCCACTTCGGCTTATTTACCCGGGAATATCTCATAGGACCCGGTTTCCTGGATACTTGTCTCGGACAAATGATTGCTTAACTTCATACGATACTAAAAGGCGACAGGGGGAGGTTATATCTATACCCAAGCGGCTTGCTGTAAAACTCGTAGAATTTCCTTGCAACGTTTCCTCTTGGCGGCAATCTCTTCTTTCTCTTGCAGCATCTCCTCGAACAAGCTCTCCCTAAACACACGTGGTCAATCTTAGCTTCAAACCAGGAGACGAGACTGCGAGACTGTAAGGTAAGAAGTCTGCGCATGCTTGAAGTGGCTGCCCGGTCAGTTAAAGACAGACAGGAGCAGATTCGTTTGAGAAAACTGCTTTTGTATAGAGGGAAGACCTTTTCAATCTTTGATATAAGTTCGAAGCCGGTGTTATGGATGTTTGTGAACATTTGAAAACTCAAAAGAAACGTGCTAGAATGGCAGTCAAGAAAAATTCGGTAATGCTTACTACATGGAGATCAAGACTTTTTCATACACGACGTACATAAAAAAGAGTCACATATTGAACTAGAGCGGGATCATCAGAGTGCTAACCTGTACAGTTTTCGGATAAACACACTATGAAGCTCTCGTTTGACATGGTTCACCTGAGCAAAATAACAAGTAATACATGAGTTGAGCAGATCCAAAGCTCCAGAATTTCCTTGATATTTTCCACTTAAAAACAAACATGCTAAACTAAGTGCAGGCAGGCCATGGACAAGAAGGGCGCAACATTCAATCCATGTTGAAAAGACTACACGTTCACTTCAGCTTACTAAATTACCCCGCCGCATATTCTATTCAAAATCTCGTTAGATACAATACACTTGAAAAGAACAGAATAATGATCAGAATCATCACAGCGCAGAAATAGTTCTCCGTTAAGCAAATTCAGCAATGTTTAAATGCTCGTTGACTTTTCTAAGTAGAAGTGCTTTTTAACCTGATGACTTTTCCTGTCAAAATTGCTAAAGCTTCGATCTAAATTAGTCCTCTAACTCTCCAGTCTGAGCTCACACAAAGTATATACCTGTCAAGAAGAACGAAAGAAACAGAACGTGTACAATGAAATCAAAAGTTTCACTCACCAAAAAGTGCATGATAGCCTTCGGGACAGAATCTTGGATATTTTTGCGTACAATGTCATAGTACGATTTTAACAACAAACGCGTCACAGCAATTTCTACTGTCTCTTGCTCAGTCTGCGCATCAGTGGCTCTAAGAACTGTTGGAGGCTGCAGAACGGACAACACGGCGATAACTTAGGAACTTTGAAAGATGCAGGTTGCAGATAAAGTTGCCATCAACCTGGTGCAAGCATGTAACATTATTGAAAATAAACCTGGCTTCTCTTGACAAATAAGCGAGACAGTCAAACTTAGTAAAAGACCGCCATCAAACAAATATACTTGTTTGTGAATTTGCTTAACGGAATCAATGATGTAACATTCATACCAAGCGTGTGATTCGACCACTTGAGTTTATCAAACGTGTTCCTTCAAGAAGAAATGATAATTAAATCCTACAACGAACGCTTCAAACCATACTATCAGACACACACACAAAATGGGATACTAACAGTATGTAACAGTCTTACCTCTCTTAGCTGAATGCTGGAAAAAGACGGTTCTAATCCTTGTGCAGGTTCATTGTAGCCTCTGCTTAAAACATGCTCCTTGCCATTCCCGTTGATTCGCGACTCGTTTCCCCCAAAGATTGACGTAATGCCCCAGCTACTATTTCCAGCAGATGTGCCTGTGATCTTTAACAATGTTAGACTAAAAGCGCCCCAGTCGTACTTTCAACCTCAAAAAACAGTTCTAGGTCTTGCATTTAGACCATCAAAGAGAAACGGCTGAAGCACAGCAATTACAGCTGAAACTGCTGGGAAATATGAAAACCAAAAACAAAGATCTCTTTAAAAGCCTCCACATGAAATACATATAATAACACGGCTTGTGCCCTATACAGTAATCCCTAAGGATAGATCAGTAAGACTTTATATACGTGATATCTCTCCAAAACTTAGTAGATATAGGAAGAAATAAGACAGTTTAATTCGTAAAGAGATTTGCAGTCCTCAGAGGTGCGTATTTCATGTAGAAGCCTTTGTTGTGAAAATCAAGTCTGCCTTAACTTATGACTGCAGTCATGGGCCATGCAGTCCTTTAAGCCTCACCTGATGAAGAACCCGGCTTCTCAGGCGGAGCTGCAGGCTTTATACTCTGGACATATACAACACAAGGTGAGACGTTGTGCCTCAAAATAAACCGTATACAGTTAATAAATACAAGAGTGCCAAACCTCTACACACAAACCAAGCGGAACGTTCTTCTAACACTGACGTACATGTTCATGGGCAACAACTCCTGCAGCATTGGTGCGAGCCAAGATTGCCCGAGACTTTGAAGTCTTGTCAGGAAGAGGTAGCCTGTCCGCTCCTGAATCTTTCCACTCAGAGGCATCCTGCGAATCGAATATAAATCGTCACTTGATAGTGCAGTAAATCACATTATTTGTAAAAGTATCCTGCGAAAAGAGAAGAGTACAGGCCTTCCGTCTGGTCTGAGAGACTTGACCAAACCAACTGGAAATGATAGAAAACGAAGCTTTTGACGTGACCCTAAGTAATAAATCTATCATCCGATGACTCTTACACAGGAGTTCGAAAGTCAATTCCCCTAATCATTCAGCATGTCATAAGCCTTGTAAGAACGGCATAGCGACTAGAATATGCGGGCCATCCAGTAAAGGCTCCATGCAAACCTTGGATTTAGTGTTAGAAGGTAACACCTTGGCTCCTCGTTGCTGTTGTAAAGCCATTTCTACCGCTTTGCTGCCTCCTATGAAGCCTGGGTGTGATGTGTTGATATAGTCCATCTGCACTTGATCAGTTGTACAAAGTGCTTCTCCATTTTCAGAACTAACAGAACATGTCCCACATCTCGCAACAAGTTTCAAGATTCTCACTTCCCAATTTTGCACGTTGCGTGACGTCCTATCATAGCTCCAAATGATACTGACAATAGAAATGTCTGTACTAGGAAGGGTGTAGAATGAGTCAGCTACTCGCTTAGCCTTGTGTCAGAAGTTTCCTTAAATTTGCAAAAATTGAAATACAAACAATTCGGCAGATAAGGCGAAGGCATGCGTACCTCCATTTCGATCAGGTGGCCGATCATGGTTTCTGCTGGGGCTAAACCTTCCCGCAAAAAGTTGGCAACTACCTCCTCAATCCGACGACGTAAAACAGGGAAACGCTGCAGCTCGTACGACTCTGATCTATGCGATATCTGCAAAGGCTCAATGATACGTCAGGAGTAGATCTCACTAAATCAGAAAGTGCAAAAGTAATACCCTATTGTAAGAACTTGGGCCCTTCTCTAATGTCATTAGTCTTAGTTCAATGCGGACGAGAAAGGGGAACCTTACTGCGGCAACTACAGTAAGAACAATGAAGATAGGTGGTAATCCTCATTTACTGTACCTTGACGAGCTCATCATATATAAACCTTGCACATTGTAAGCTGGGCTCCAACAACCTGGCAATCTGACGCCGGACCAACACCTCAAATGGCACCTGCAATGAGCAGACAATACTAGTAAGAGTTCACAACGAGTTCCTTGGAGTGACAAAAGACTTTCTTTTTCAATTAAAAAAACTGGGCTTCAATTTGAAGCGGCATCTCTATCTTCATGATCTTCCACATAAGGTCTTGCTACATGAGATGCTACGACACGGGGCAAACCAAAACTAGGTTTGCTATAATAATTGTGTAAGATTCGTGTGTATTACTTCATAGTTGTAAGTCGCAATGACGTACAAGGAGATAATCACGTCAGATTCAATGTGTAGAGGGGAAATAAAGAGCTCACAACTGCACCTCGGTCTTACGGGACTCTTAACGCAACTCCATGCTAAGATAACAATTATTAAGGATTTCTACTGCGTGAAGGCGTTATGACATGGGCAATAGTGCTAGAATCCTCAGTGGAGGGACACTCCACTCCATATCAACAAACACCATAAAACTGTGGATTTGAACAGCCTGTCCGATACAACCAGGAACGACAAGAGGATTCATGCACTGTTCCTTTGTCAGATAACTAGTTTAAACTCAGCGGGAGAAATCCCACTGCATGAGAGACCCTCTTCACTGTCGAGCAGGCCTCTCTATTCCATCCTCTCTCACTTCTTCCACGTCTGTTATATAGTAGCACCGCTCAGAAAGGAGGCGGCATCTATGGTCTTCAGGCTATGGCAGTCAAATACTAATGCGTGTACTTTATCCCTCAGCTGCGTCTGTTAGACTTGCAGACAAAAGGCCTCGGAAAGTTCAGGCCTCGGCACCCGGATGATTCACCCACACTAGTCACTGACCACATACCCTTATGGCCAACGCTAGCAACAAGCCTAGCGATAAGACTACTGTTCATAAAAAAGGCAAGTTTCAACCTCTGGTACAAATAGTACATTCTTGGGGCCTGTGGCATTTTGAATTGCTGTTCGGATATCCTCATCGGTCAAATCATCACAGGGATCCACTTCCTGTTGGGAACATTGACCAACAACCATTCAATAAACACAGATCAGATCAAGCTTAATGTGTCCTGAAAAACGTAATTCAAGTGGGAAATCTGACATACAGAGATAAAAGTAAGTCCCTGCTACTAAAAAACTACAAATTTAAAAACTTCAAAAGTTGACCTTCCATACAACGATCGAGAAACGCCGTGACAAAATTTATGAACAAACCTCTAAACTCTTGACAAATATAGACTGAAAAATGTAATGTATTCGGGCCCCTCCCGACAACTCTGTTGTTGACATCTCCTCGTTCTTTCCATCAACGATGGATTGAAAACCTGTGAGCAAGACGTTTAGAGTGTAAAAGATTCACAATAAAACCTTTGCAGAGAGGCAAACATCATTTCAAGATTCCCGGTCGACAATATATCCTGAACACGCAGTCTTGAAGCTATATCTTCAGTGGGTTCCGTGTCTAAGCAAAAGGCTGAAGGTCAGGTACCGCATGGGAGTCAACCTCCTTATCTACAAGAAGACCAAGATGGGTCACCAACCACTATTTGCACATTGTGTTGTATATAAGACGAAACCACTGTTCACAATCTGTATACATGCAGCAACCTCGACGAAATGAGAACGACATTACATAACCTCGCTCGGCTGTGGAAACCAGAAACCCTACTCGGAATTTCTAGACCTTGATTAAAACGCCACAAAACTGCTGCTCTTTAGAGTCAAAAATTTTGGGAAAAGACCATCCATTTGGATCCACATGGAGGTCTTTTCCCATCCGTTTATAAAAATACGGGTGAGGGTTTCACAGTTCTCTAATCATTAGACTCCTTAAGTGCACCTTTGATAAGTGACTGATCGGGCGTCTTTGCAATGTATATTTTTAAGTCAACGTACCTTGAGAATACTTGGTAATGATGTTCAGCAGCAAAGCCCCCTGTCCTGACTGCAAACACATATTATGCAGCAGGTTACAACAGTGCGTCCCCAAGGCTGCAAAGTCCTTAATGAGATGTCTTATGTGACGTCTTAAGTTGTAAACATGAGCAGAATAATTTTGTGAAGATCTAGGAACTTAATAATGCCATTCTTCCTAAGAGTCCCTTGGCGCTGTACTGGCGACGGCTAAAACTAAATTGGGTTGATGGATGATTGATGTTCTGCCATATAAGCGCGTCAAGGCCCTCAAAAGTCATGTTACCAGAGCTCAAACAGACTCCGATTTGACTACGAGATGGGCCCAGAGATTTGAAAATTACTCAGAGAAGAGCATGATACTCACCTTAGAATCTGTCAACTCTCCATAACCAGCAAGCTCTTTCTGCAAAGTTACCATCTGAGTACTGATTCTTGCCTTCAGGTCTGGTAAAATTGCCCGTATATGTTGCACCAATATCTGAAGAAGCCATTAAAGTATGTAAGTACACATTATGCATTTCTTCAGAGCTATCTCAAAAATAATAGCCAATTCCTTTTCGTACACAATAATCAAGGGAGGGGGCTAAAAACTGCAGACACCTATGGACCAAAAAAAACCGTGCATCCAGTCTAAATTTGCAGCTTCCTGAATGTTTGAATACGGGTACTCACGGAATTCAACTTCTTTGCCAATTGTGGAATGCCACAACGTTCGGATAGACTGTGATATACCTGCATAAGGAATCACACATCTTAGATTCCACCATAGAAACACGCGGCTAGGATACTAAATCAGAAACAATAGATTAGTTAACTTCTCACAACCCCGAGTGATGAAAGTTGGGACAACAATGAGAAAACTTACAGGGCGGCTCCGAAAAAAGTTCTCTTCATAACCCAAAGCTTCGCGTATTGTTTTGTTTGCTTGAATGTCCTACACGGGCGAACACAGAAACTCAGTATCACATTATAACCTGACACCTTTCTGTCTCACAAGAAAAAGAAACAGAGTTCAGAACCCTTTAGAAAATCATTCTTTATTTAGAATATAGAGCTGCGCAGCTGATGCAGGAGCGGTACCTCCTGACTGCGGTTTACAACTCCAATGTAGCCGAGTCGTAAAGGCACCACGTTTCCCAGCAAGAAGTTGCGTGCATCTGTACCCCTATCCATGATGTCAAGCTGCACCACAAAATTCCGACAAGTGTGAAAACCTCCTCTTCTATACATGCAGAGAATAATCATACCTCGGCTCCGCACGTTCCCGTCCTGTATCGGACACAAATCGCAAGCGACAATTGGAACGAAAAGGCGCGTGACATCAAATAAGAGCTTAGCACTGCACAACTGTCATGCCAGTATTATGTAGAAATGCAGTCATCCAGTTTTAACGATAAACCATTCTACGAATCACACCTTAGTGATGACACCAATTGTTCGGGATCCTGCATCCACAAGCCACTTTGCTTGAGTGCTTCATTATAACTGCTGACCATGAAAGCATTGCAAACAACTAAATGTCCACTTCCTCCCATCTATTATTCAAAGTTCGAGAAAATAAGTGCGTATAAAGGCATGCAGACAGAACGGTCAGCCGCATAGTTCTGTAGAGAATACAGTTTACTAAGACTGGATAGCTAAAATATGAGCTAATAATAGAATCCGCATACTGTTAAGTATTATCGTGGAGAAACAAAAGTCGGTGGCACGGGCTTCAGAAACTAAGTTGTGCTGAGGCCAGTATGCAGTAGAAGTTAAGATGAAGGAGGATTGATCTTACACACCGTCAGGGTCAGCGATTCTTGCCATCTGAAGGGCATCGGAGTTGGCCAAATCGGCATTGGCAGGTGAGACTGCGAGAATGATGCACGTTTCGTGCTTTATATAATTTAAAATCATAGTCCTCACCCTCGCTTCGATATCTGAAGGTTGATCACCGACAGGCACTTTTGTAATGCCAGGCAAGTCTACGAGTGTGATGTTCAAGACATTTGGCGAAAATATCTTCAAACGAATTTGCTTCTCCGAAATCCCCTTATTTGTGCCCAACTCTCGGTCCGTTTCTGCCTGCAATACGCTGTGTTAGGTGTAAATCCGCATGATTTCTCTCCTTCCATCTACGTGCTAACGCATGCAATGTACTATGACTACAACCTCTCTGTAAACGTCAAGATTCCATTCCCTACCACCCTAGGTAGTCCCCAGCAGCAACGTCGTGGAAATCCAACCTGTATTTCCTTGCGAATGGCTGTGAAATCCGTAAAGCGCCTTCCAGGAATGTGCAAAAACTCGCCCCATTCAACCAATTCCGAACGATCCTCAGGTCTCCTCACTGTCTGAACCAACTGCAACACCAAAGGCCTCCTCGTGCATATATCTGCCCCTCGAGGCAGAAAATCGCGCCCCACCATAGCTTCCAGAACACTCGACTTCCCACTGCTCTGGCTACCAACAACCGCCACCTGTGGTAGATCTATAGTAGACGCACTCCCAAGCTGAGAAAAAATGTCTTGCAGTTTATTTACCAGAGGAATCACGGACTGCCCTAAATACACAGCAGGTGGAGATGGAGTAGGAGGCACTGCAGGAGGCACCGCGGCAGATGGAGATGCAGGTGCCGATGGCATGACGGGAATTGTTTGAGGCTGCGCCATTGGGCCAATTGTTGGATGCAAATTGAGCAATCCGTCCAAGCTCACTGCTCACTGACGCGAAAAATTCGATGACCTCCAAGCTCAGACGCGTTGAACTATCATCGAGACGGATTGAAAACAAGAACCATGATCGTCTTCCCCAGAGGATCTGCTCTCAGCCCAACATTGCACGCAATTCACCAGAAGAATCAAAGCAGCAAATTTTCATCAACAGAAGGTGCCAATCGCCATCGAACAAGAAGCCTACTTTTCCATCGCTACAAGCAAAAGCAAAACCCGCGAGAGTATGTGGTAAACCTACACGGCGGGCGCGGTTTACCACATACTCTTCACCGTCATACAAATCGCGGGAACTCTGAGCTACAGCGGAGTTCGAGCTTTCGTTCTCTCCGACTCCAGAACTGGTAAGCTTTTCTCCTGCACGACAAATGGAAGAGAAAAACGATGGAGGAGGACTAGGACGAGGAGGAGGAGGACTGCGGAGGACTGTGGAATGTCCTGTCCTCGACGCTTCGTAGTCAGCCGTCCCTTTTGGGCTGAGCCACACTCTCTCGCCAACTTTGCCACCGCTTTATTCCGCAACTCGTTTGAACTCTCGGCTCTCCGCTCTACAGTTCGCCACTCCCCTCACTCCCCTGTCGCCATCTCCATCGGCTCGCCATCGACTTCATTTAGCCCATGTTCTCTCTACCCCACCAACCAACCTCTGCTCGTTTCTTGCCCAACGGGTCGCTTTAAGGCCGTGTTTCGGCCCCCAACGTCATTCTCCGCCAACTCGCACGCCCGTTGCTGCTCGCTGCCTCATTATCTGGGTCTGGCTCCAGCTCTCGCTTTCGCTTGGGTCCTCGACTAGCTTCAAAAAATAAGAAGATTAAAATGGATTCTTTGCATCTTCTATGGACGTTTCCTTCATAACCTATGATTTTTTCCCCTGGATTTTCTCTCGCCAAGGGAACACAAGGTGCGTATATCAGACTGCCTACAAGTAATGATAGGCACTTTTGCCATTTATTGACCTTGTCCTTGACTTTTACTGGAACTCCTGCATGGTGTTCTTTTATGCGGAGAGACTGGAAGGCTTTTCATCTTGACACTCGTCTTGTACTCTCGTTGAGGGTTTGGATACCTAGAGATCGGTCTTATGACTTTTCTTCTGTAATGTGCCTCGAAGATTTTCGAACATGAGGAAGTCTGAGTGCATTGGACTCATGGAAGTAACCTTAAACAGCAATATGATAAACTCTTCCGACCGAAAAGCCCAAGGACCAAATTAATCTGTAGAAAGCAAAACTTAAAGTAACTTTGTAGAGATAGATATGAAGCCTATATTTTACCAGTCTTGATGAGTGCTTACTTACATAAGGCCTTGCACATTTCCTAACTCTCTTATGCTATCTGTATATTATATTCCTTTTATATATTCCCTTCGTTGATAGTTTTTTGTATACCAATGGTCTCCTGGAATGGTTAGCATCCGTGTCATATTTTATTCTAGGATTTTTCGAGATTAAGTTACCTTGTGCACTCCATGAATAGACTAGAAGTGATTTTCACTTACCACTTTATCTTATTGTAAAGTTTGCATGGTTTTTGTTTCTCCTACTTCCACCATGTTGTCTTCCTTATACTAGTGGAAGTTGTGCTTGACATATGGAGGTGTCACCTAGATTTTGGAGATTCCAAGCAACAGATTGGGTTACATTGCATGAGGAGTCTATATAGGCTACATAGATTAGGAGTCAAGTTCAATCACATTATATACATATTCGGCTCCATTGCAACAGTGTAAGATCTTGGGGTAGGTTGTTGAGTATAATAGAGCCACAAGAGCCTTTCATCCTTTGTCTATGGCTAGTCCTACAAAGAAGACTATTTACTCTTTATATTTCTTACATCCATGCATGGGCGAAGTATTATCATTAGAGGTCTTGGAGTATTAGCTAAAGTAACCATTACGTCTTGATACATCGCTTTTTGCCCATTCTCTATGCACAGCCCCATGACTATCCTCATGGGACTTGTGAATGATACTATATGAGCATCTTAGAGATTGCTTTCAAGCATATAATCCCTTTAATGGTTTTAGAGAGTTGTTCCACATGGCTGCATTAATTGCGAGAGGGGAGATTCCATTGTGAGTTAGTCATGTGATAGATGCTAATAGGCTTCTCGCGATGAAGAAAGACATGGGAGGCATTAGACCCATTGCTATTGGGGAGGTCTAATTACGCCTTGTCAATCATACCATGGTCATGCAACATCATTCCCACTTCTATTAGCATTTTTGTCCACATCAGTTTGGAGTCGCCACATCATGAGATTGTGAGACGGTATCGTTAAGCATTAGAACACTCCTAGATATCCATCTTGACTATATTGTCTTGCATGTGGATGTTGAGAACATTTTGAATAATAGGTCATTTGCATACATCTTTAGAGAGTTTAGAGAAGCCAGTGGACCTTTGTCAAGCCTCATTCCTTTCGTACGTCTTTCTAAATTCATATTCTTCTCTTTAATCATCATGACTTTTCACAAGATGGAGTCACTATTCTAGAGTTTGTTGCTGATACTCGACAATGAGATCCTTTGGAAAGACCCATATTTGTCATGGTTCATTATAGAGCTCTTATGTCTATTGCTTGGGCCGTGCCAAGTTGTGTGTTCCTTTTTTTCACGGATGATACACACATGATGGACCATGTAGACCACATTAGACATGTCTTTGATTACTTGACTATTGAGCTTCATTTTGTAGGCTTGAGATTCAGAGTATCAAAGTGTAAGTCATAGTGTTCTTTGAGCATTACTCTTCATCTCCATCTTCCATAGAGATGTATGACATCAAGAGACTACTTACACTTTTTATGAGTGCAAGTAGGGTCTGAGTACTTTGTCTCACGCTATCTAGACACAACATTTGCTGAAGATGTAATGCATGTAGATGACCTTTATCTATTAGGGGATCCACATATGATATTTGATATACTTTCCTATAGTATTGCTCGTCGACCCACATTACTACTTCACAAGGATCCTCCCTATCAGGCTTGAGAGCTTTTGATGAGAGTATCATGGGCATCATTGGACCCAAGACCTTTGAGATAGACTAGAGACTCTCTACACCAAACATAAACATAGAAGTTCATAGAGGAAAGTGGAGTACACCATGTGTCTTTTCGGTGCTTCGTTTTTTTCTCTGCCTGGAAAGGAGCCACACGGATCAGTGCCCCCGTCTTGAAGACCATCCTGATAAATCAGTACCCGGTTCGGATGCATAGAAAAGTATTTTTAGGTCATTAATATACAAATACCCAGATGAAAACGGAGAAGAACATGCGTCTCCTCGGCACCTTCAAATTTGCTCAGTTTGAAAAATAGCCAGAACATACGGAGCATTGCCCCAATCTCAAAGTTCATCCCTATAAATCAGTACCGGGTTCGATGCAAAGCATATTATTTTTAGGTCGTCAGTAAAAAAAACCGGGATGAAAACCGGGGAGGAAAAGTATTTACCCTCCTAATCAAATCACGGGCAAGCACAGTGTCCAGCATAAGAATCGCTAAATGCCTCCGTGTACGACCTTAGATTTCAAAATTTGTACGAAGATCACAAGCAGTCGACGGCACCAGCTGCCACATTGTTCTGGCCCAGCAATTCAGTTCAAACTTATGAATAGGGTACGGCTCAGAATCTGCTCACGAGTTTCTACTGGACGACGAAGATTCAAGGGGGGAAGAGGCATCGCTCTCGTACCAAGTTACCAACCAACCACAAGCTTAGGACTGGACTGTGTGTTGATTCAGCAGGATTCATAGCGTTACGCATGGTGAGATCCATCAGGTGATTGAGGACTCGAAGTAAAAGGCCGACGCGCTTTCAGAACCGCGAGTCTTGTAGTTCAGAAAAATGGGGTGCGATTGAAGATCAATCATGGAACGAACGACCGGCGAGAGCATGCTATACACACGCAGCTAACAGTGAAGCAGACCGCGAGGTTTCAGAGAATTGCTCGATAGACTCTCATTTTCGATGGACAATCTGTCGCCTTCCATCGGGAGGGTATGAGTGGGGTTTTTTGGCCGGAGAAGGAGGGAAATGGCTAGGGGAGGGGGAGCGGGAGGAGCGGGAGGAGCGGGAAAGACGACAGTTGTGGTGCTGGATAATGGAGCTGGGTTTTGCAAGGCCGGTTTGGGCGGTGAGACTGATCCGTCCGTTGTCATACCGAATTGCATGGCGCGACCACGATCAGCGAAGAAATGGGTGGTCGGCGATCAAATTTCTGAAGTTCAAGACATTCAGGGAATATCGATTCGGCGCCCCATGGACAGGGGTTACTTGATAAACCCCGACACGGAAAAGGAAATTTGGGAAAGGGTGTTCAAGACCCATCTCAAGATACGCCCTTCTGAATGCAGCCTGTTGTTAGTGGAGCCTCTTTTTAATCTGCAATCGATTCAGAAGTCGACTGACGAAATTATATTTGAAGAATTTGGGTTCCAATCGCTGTACGTTGGAAATGCACCAGTTTTAAGTCATAATTATCAAGTGGATTGTGCCCCGGATAGTTTAATTGCGAAGACGAATTGCAGCATGGTTGTAGACGCAGGATTTAGCTTCACCCACGCTGTCCCGGTCTTTGACGGGTTTGTAGTAAACCATGCTGCGAAGAGAATGAACCTCGGCGGGAAAGCCCTGACGAACTATCTAAAGGAGTTGGTTTCGTATAGAGCGTGGAATATGATGGACGAGACGTACATTATGGAAGATGTCAAAGAGAAGCTCTGTCTTTGTTCACTCGATACGGCTGCTGATCTCGACGTCGCAAGGTCTGCTTGTCAATTTTTTTCACGCTCGTCCTTCATGCGGGTATTTTTTTTTGGCAGACTTTTGTAGACGCTCAACTTACGGTCACCTCTGAAATTGTTTTAGCTCGCTCGATTCTTCTGCTGCCAACGCGAAGCAAAATCTTATTCATCTCCAGCCACCGTCGAACGAGATGTATTTAACGCAGGACCTCGATTCCCTTCCCGAAAATTATAGGTTACTGTGTTGGACGTGTTGTTTCTAAAACCAAAATATTCTCAAATTGCCAGTATTCTCAAAGTGCCAGTGTTTTTCCCCTCTTTGCGTTGCAGGAAGCGTGGACGAAGCAATTATTTTCTGTGCGATTACGTTTTACCAGATGGAATAAAGCATAAGCGAGGATTCGTCAAGAATCCAGAAGTAGCATCGGCATACATATACAAGCGGAAGAAAGTAGAGCACGTGGACATGGAAGACGGTGATGAGGAGATTACTGAGAACGAAGAGACGAGGAGTGCAACCAAAGCTGGAATACCAGCTAAAGAGGATCAGCAGGTCATATCAACCACTGAAGATGATGTTTAGGAATCAACTACTTTTAACGATCAATTCCAGCTGAAGGAGAACGTGGGGAGCTTACCTAACAGCTCTGGCTTATTTGAGTGCTGACACGTGTTATGGATTTGCTCTTCGAATAGATCTTGACCTTGACCAATGAGCGCTTTCTGGTCCCGGAGATGTTATTCCATCCAGCCGACCTTGGTATGTAAGAGTTTCGAATCATGTTGGGATATGGAATTCCATTTCAGTTTGTCTACAGACATCGTCAGGGCTCCGCTTATTGGGCAATTATGGAACGCGCAGGGATGAATGAAGCTGGTTTGGCAGAGTGCATTGTTCGAGCTATAAAGGCCTGCCACCCAACTTTATATCCTGTTTTGTATTCGAAGTAAGCCCTGGCCTCAAAAAGCCCCCGCTGTTCGGATTTGTGTTTTGAGAGCTGCAGTGTGGTGCATTCTGGGCTTTATGTGACTGTATTGTCCATCTTCATATGTACTGACTTCTGCTGGTTGGGTGAAACTAGTGTGCTGCTTACTGGCGGCAGTACTCTCTTCAATGGCTTCAAGGAAAGATTGTAAGTCCATCTATGACATTCAGCTCAGTCAGAAGTATGTTTTTCGAAGGAAGTCTTTACCGGTAGCCTAGTAGTTTGTTATGTGTTGGCCTCCGCGTTTTTACTGTTTTATATGTGGGAAAGATCCAGTATAGACATGAACCTAGTAAGCCTACGATCATCAGTCGTCTGAAAAAGGTTTTTGCTGTGTCCTAGATTTGATTTACCAAGGTTTGTCCAAACTGACGAAGAGGTCAAGCCTACGGACCTTATCAATAACCAGAGTTTTATCCATGACAGCATACAAATAGAAAATGAATTTGTGCATATGGAATTTATATGCCTTGTTTCTTTTAGGATTCTAGTCAGGTAATTGACTGGTGTGATTGGTTGACACTTCGTTGCAGAGAGAGTGAACTTCGCCCCCTTGTCCCCGATGAGTTTGAAGTGAACGTTCAATCGGTAGATGAGTAAGTACCGTATCTTTGCCGCATGTTTTCAGAGTGTTATTTTGAGTATTGTGTCTCTGGTTTCTGAGAAAGAGTTCCTTATGAGCAATCGTTTCTGACGTTTATGGAAAATTTGCGACCTGCAGCATACATCCATTAGTGGGACTCCAGTCACTAGTGTGTGATGTGGACCCAATCCGTAATAAAGCTCATGGATTAGGGCATTGTTTTCTGACTTATTCCCATTTTGCACAGTCCACTTTTGGCAGCTTGGAAAGGAGGATCAATGTTGGCTGCTAGTCAAGACTTCCACACCGCAGCAGTAACCAAAAGAGAATATGAGGAATATGGATCGTCTCGTTGTCGTCGTAGATTCATGTTTTGACGTCAGCTGGATGAGTCATAATGATGTTTTGACATCAGCTCTTTCGCATTGGATGTTGAGTGGCCTTTATTTCTTTTTACAATTTAAAAACGAAGTAAAGATGAGCAACAGAAGAGCTTTCAATCTTCGAGTGACTTTGTTCGGTTGGAGAAGCTGGAGAGATCCACCAAGAATATCACTGAAGGATGGCGGTCAGTACTTGCAGTTACCCTCTCACTCCCCTACTCTCAGATGCGTTTCCGTGCCCTTTACCATAAAGCACTTAGTCGTGAAGTGCAGAGTTGATCAGCTAGAGACCAGGAAGGATGTGTACAAAGCTATGTGAATGAAGCGAGTATGATGCTTTAGCTGCAGGTCTTCTCTTTCGCAGTTTAAAGTAGCCGATGTATTGGGGTTTCAGGTCTGTCGCTTGTTCTGTTCTTACTCGAGATCTTCGATAACCTTGTACACTTGTGCAGACGTTAAAATTCTGTTCAGAGGAGAATTATCTTCAAAGTGATATTCTGTGAGGACTTGGGAGTTATTTACTTTCCAGGGCCGAGTTAATCATACAAGCTTGCCTTTCCCACTCGTACCCTTCAAGATTGTGGTGGTTTATCGTCCATGTAAGACTTCTCTCTGGATGTTGTTTCATGCCAACGTTAAGGCGATGAAAGTTGTACGCAGTGTCAGATGCTCCGCTCACGAAAGAAACAGACACATGCTGTGCTCACATTCTTTCGAGTGGCAGCAGTAGAGTGGCATGAGGCATAGCACCGCGGGAGGAAGTTTCTGTAGGATGACGTCAGTATATGGCAAAACTGCCATGTACTAAATTTTTCTCTCCATGATCATTGTTGCTCATTGCGCAGATCTGAAATTTTGTTCATTGACTGAGGCGTAGCCATTTTCTACTGTGCATAAACTCTCCAAAAGTAGGATATGCAGTGTAGAGTTGAGATTATGTACATTTAGAGGAAAAGCACAGTCTTGCAAAGAGTCCAAGCTTTCTGTTCTTGCGATCTGTTGACTTTCATACCTCAGTAAAATCTTGAAAGGCAATTTCAGTTGCTTGAAATATTGATCAATTCATCTTGAGTTTTTTTTGGGTTTGGGCTATTGATCTGCCTCCCTATTGTGCTTTTAGGAGACCAGTCATATTGCGAAAAACAAATAATTCCGATTTCGACATACGCTCATACCGAAAAATAATTTTCGAATGAAGGTACTTCTCATGAAATACTTGCAAAGCAGGCTCTCAGGAAGGTGCAAGTTGAAAATAATCGCTTCCTCCGTCGTCAGGTCTCAAAATCATACGGTAACCTCTAAGCTAACCTTACCAGGTAACTTTCCCAGCGTCTTACACAACATCCGACTTCGGCTCTGTTTCATTGCCTTAGTAATTGTCACGCAAAGGCAAACATGAAGCAGGATCGGGGGTCTAAGGTCGATTGCGGACTACGACTGTATACTGCGAGTGTGAGTCTGCGGCCATGTATATTCGTGGCTGCTCGGTTTCGAGTAGGAGAGTAATTGTTAGAAAATGCGTATGCGGACAAATTTCGGTCAGCGAAACCTATGTTACAACCCGATGGAATCATACAAAGTCTCTTCAAACTATATTTTCCCACAACTACATATTTTCTATTAAGCCCTATGTTTTATGCACTTTAGACTAAATACATTGTTATCTCTAAGAGAGGTGAGCTGTATGTAAATAGTGTATGTTCTATCACTGTGAGTCAACACAATTGACTAAGATTGGCTTTCAGTATATGTATCTTTACCTTCAAAATTTAGTTTCCAAAAAGATCATTTTTAGATATTTTGTTGGGTATCATGGCAAACATGCTCTTTTAATTATAAATCAAGTTTTCTTAAAAAAATTCAATATTATTAAGGTATGAAATCATGCTTTATTGGTGTGAACTAGATTTGAGTTACTTATTCAGAAATTTTAAAGACAAATTAAATTCCAAGAACTTCTCAAATTTTGTTATACTTTTAATCAGTAGAAGGTATGATAGAAGTGTTTAACACTTTAATGGCTAAGTTAACAAAAAGGATTGAAAGACCCCATCAAATCTTACATGGATAAACCAAAAGGGTAACAAGGGGCTAGGCCCCAATAACATAGCAATGGGATATATGTCCTACTGCACGTAAGATATCCAAACTATCTATGTCAAATGATCTACAAATAATATGAGCATCCAAAGAATCATCATTTAATGTGATTATTCTCATATGGATTGCATTAGCTAGTATGCACACACATATCTCATCATAACATACATCATTGTCACATCAACCATCACACAACATCGATCATCATACACCAACACTAGTGTACCACAATAATCCTTTATACTCTCAAAATGTCCACAATGACACTTCACTCATAACCATAACATAAAAGAGAGATAAAGTCGAGCCAAACACACTTTGTGCTTCAAAGACTATACGTTCCTGCACTGGCTACTCTCCACCATAGCTACACTCTCAAAAGCTCAACTTTGAAAACTGCACCCAATGGACGCTAATTCAAACTCTAACCCTTCAGCCCTAGTTCTCGTGACAACAATGTCATCCCTAATGAGAGTTCTAGTGTGAATGGCGCTCATTGCTATATCTACTCATGCATGCATGCATCTACCTAACTAAAGATGCCACTACATAAGTTGTGACAATTGTTGTGCACATACATATCACATCACAACATACATCGATGTCACATCAACCATCATACTACACCGTTTGAAACTTCTACAAGATTTTGAAAATATTCAATTCTAATTTCATATAACTAAACGTCAAAATTTTACAATTCTAACACTACCAACCTTGTGTCTAATATCTCTACCGTGCGTGAGATACTTTACATCTTCTATTACCCCATCAAATTTCAGATCAAACACACACTATATGATAATACTATAAACTTCCGCTACTATTTTCGACCCGAAAATTTCGAAACACAAAATCTTGAACTTTAAGCATTTTTTCCCAAAATCTTTTCCGGACAATCTCAATTTTAAGCCCCAAGATAACAATCCACTTTGTCAATTTTCAGCATCGCTTTTGCCCTCTAAAATTCTGAATTCGGATTTAAGCACTGAAAGAGAAAATATATGAATTCGAAATTGATTACCCCAACTTTGAATCAACTCTACTTCAAAACTCGCAAAAACAACTTCAACGTTCAAAAAACTCACAGTTCTCACCACAGAATCTTATTTGAGTTTTTGAATTAATCTTTTCTACTCTCAAAACATCCACAAAGTCACTCTGCTCATAACTATAATGTAAAAAAGAGATTACAATCGAGCCAAATCCATTTTGTATTTCAAAGACTACAGGTTCTCGAACTAGCTACTCTACACCATAGCCACACTCTCAAAGTATTAATTTAAAAAACTACATCCCAAAGAGACTTACTTCGAAATCTATCCCTTGAGCTCTAGGTCTCCTAATGGTGTTATCGGCCCTAATGGCAATTCCAATGGGAATGGTGCTAACTACACAATCGGCTCTAAGTGTTGTATATGCTCCTTTATGTGCGCATCTATCTAACTAGTATGCCGCTACATAAGTCGTGACAAGTGCTATGTGTAAAGGAATGGAAACAAGTTGTCTAAAATATATTACACAATAACCTAAAGAGAGTGATACCCTAGGGTCCATAATGATAGACTCTTGTTTATTCTCTCACGAACATGTCTAAGTAGGTGTCAATAGTTCCATATAATTCCAAACCTAAAGTAACAAAGACTTGAACTATTGTGTGTTTAATTGGAGAATACCATCACAATGCTATTTTGTTATGAAAATGACATCACAAATGGTAAAATGATTATAACACAGGAAAAGACAACCATAAAATAAATTAAAACGTAAACAAGAAAGATAATTGCAAACGCTGCTTGTGTCCCCACACCCGGTTCGCATGGTGAAATCCCGGGGAACAGAAATCCGCACCGGCGTTGGTCCAAAGCTTGAATCTTACGCCGTCTCATAACGAGTCATCTCGCGCGAAGAACAAGGGCCGAGCTCGGGACGCGCACTAGTCCGTCCCGCTTTAGAATTCAGAGAATTCCGCTCGCCCCCGTCCGAGCTTTGATCGTAGGGTACACACGCCGAAAGTGAGTACTCTCTAGTTCGGACTGGATCGACCGTAAGAGCCCACCGCGGTGACCGTACAGAAGGAAGCCTGGAGGCGATGGACGTACTGGCGCCGTATTGTACCGGATTGTCATCCATGTGGCCGGAGTCCAGTCGTGTTCAAACCCGTCGCGCCGTGAGGAGCCTTTGCGGAGGAGCTGATCATCCGCCGATGGGGACGTGGTGTAGAGCACGTAGGGCTTGAAGGCGCTGTGCAGATTGTCGACGGTGCAGAGTGGAGAACAAATTGCGAGGCCCTGAGTCATTAATTCTTTTCGATCCAATGAGTTTTCGCCGATAGCAGAGCTTGCTGCGATTGCATGGCTGCTTCCAGCCTTCCTTCCACTCGTCGTCATGTCTTGAACTCGGCTCCTTGAGGAGTGAGGAATCTCCCAGATACTGCCATGTCTGTGCATGCCTGTACGCTTGGAGATCGAAAATCCCCTCCCAAGGATCTCTCTCGGCCGAGATTCTTCAGTGGCGCTGCGCTGGGCGAGTGGTAGTCGACCGTGGGTGCTTTTGGGATGCGAGGGACGTTGAATCGTGATTGTGATTAGAATCTGCTGTGGGACGCGAATTGTGAACGAGGATGGGAGTGCAGGGGTTATGGGAGCTTTTGACTCCAATTGGTCGCCGGGTTTCGGTAGATTCCCTCGGGAACAGAAAGCTGGCCATCGGTGAGATTCTGATATGGCTTGATCATTCCACTGAATTGTAGCTGCATCAGAACGAACGCTTGTTCCGGTGGAGTATGACGAATTTTTTTCAGAGGTGCCCTTTTAGCTGCAACTCACTGGAACTATTTTTCGGTGAACTTGTGCTTGAGGTGTTACATGAGGAGAAGACTGCGGACGGGTTGTGTTCGCTCTCGTAATTTACTCACGACTTCGGGGATTTAAGGGAACCTGGAATCTGAAGGCTGTGATGAATTTCCCTACTGGTTTCCATTTACTTGTTTAGGATGTCAAGCTGCTCATGAGAAGTAATGATAACAATGAACTTGGCATTCACCAATTTTGCAGATGCAAGCATATGGATTATCCAATTTATGAAGGCAATGCGCGACGAAAACGGAGATATGGTCAGAAATGCCCACCTCCTCGGTTTCTTCCGGAGAATCTGCAAGCTTCTCTTCCTGCGCATAAAGCCGGTCTTCGTGTTTGATGGGGGAACACCACTTCTGAAACGAAGGACCGTGATAGCTAGACGCAAGCAGCGGGAAAGTGCGCAATTCAAAATTCGTAAGACTGCTGAGAAGCTGCTTCTAAACCATGTGAGCTTGGCACTATTGCCAGCCCTCTTTTCACATCGGGGCTTGCCGCTTAATGATCATTGATGGTCTATGTGTCCTCGAAGAATTGATGTTAGAGTTCATCGATGGTCACTCTTTCTGAATGTAGCATCAGAATACAGATATGTGAGCATTTTTCAGAGCCTCTCATTCTTGAGAGAAGGAGATCGGTTGTGCACCGTTGGAGTCATGTCTCGCTGTGTATCGGCTGTCTGATTGAAGATTCTCGTAGTGTTTATTCTCTTGCTTTCCAAGAAATAGTTTTACGAGGTTCGTAGTTTGTCTTTCAATTTACAAGATTGAAATTTGGTTCGATCACATGAATTCATAGCATGTACCAAACTGGATCAATGTGACCTGCATCTGCCTCTAGCAGCAGTTCTTACCGGCTAGCTGACAACTTTTCCGCGTAGATCCGGTCACGTAAACTGGAGGAGCTAGCATCTGAGATCAACTCTGGTCCACGAAAGCCTTCAAACCAAGTTCCAAGCCAAGTATCAAGTCACGTCGTTGAAACAGATGTCAAGCCAGTCGCAGCCGACGCATTTCAAAGATCACCGGGGTCGGAGGCTCAGTTAGATACACGAGGCTCGTCCTTCAATGAACGATCTGATCAGGAAGCTGCAGATGCTCTGTAAGTGCCGCTTTTTTCAATTGTTAAGAAGTTCACTTTTATTTTTTTGGATTTACGGAGAAGATGATGTTAGGCACCAATCCCCGTATGCAATAATGAAGACAACAGCTAGTTAGAAGTACTATTCGAACAGTGTTCCAAATGGTTTTAAAGCATTTCAGTCCTCGGCTAGAAAACTGATTAATTTTGTATATTCAATTATATAGACGCATGAGAGACTCGAGATGGCTACTACTAGGAGTATGCTGTCCAAATTTTGCTCTCATATATCGTCCTCCATATAATTTTACTTACTAAAGTTCTCCCCACAGGCTTGCAGCATCATTAGCAGCAGAAGACAGTCAGTTTGCGAAGGCTGACAGAGATCCAGCTGAAGAAATTATCGAAGCGAGCGATGGGGATGATGATGTGGAGGAGCTTGTTTTGCCTGTCGGTTTTTATATCCTTAAATCACTTTTCTCTTAATGTTTGTTGTGATGTCTGTTACTTATAAAGAAATGGCAGCTAACTCAATGCTACCTTTCTATTATAAAGGAATTTCTATGATTCCAGATGGCCCAGGATCTCTGATCATGGACCAGATAGTGCGATCTTACTCACCAGTACAAGATTGTTATTCGTCGTGTGGAGGGAGCTTATATGCATTATAATTGGTACATTTTCTGTGTCATAAGCAACTGACTGCTGTCTTACCTTTGTGTCCTCAGTCAAATGTGAAGGGACTCGATCCAGCCGTCTTGGCGTCTCTACCCGCTTCGATGCAGTTGGAGCTACTAGTCCAGGTTTCTACCTTTGGTTCCTAGTATCTTACGAATATGTACTTTATTTTCTGTCTTTCACCCTCGTTCATGAGTTCATGAGTTCATGACGCATTAGTTTCCTGTTCATTGTGCAGATGAGGGAACAACTTGTTGCTGAAAATCGGCAAAAGTTCCAAAAAGTATCCAAGGTAAGGAATTCAGCCACTTGAATTTTGCTGGGTTTTGGTATCGAATGATGCAGTTGTATAAATTTCGGTCTAGTTTGTTGTATTGTTTCGCTCATAAACTGCACACATATCTAAACTTCACAGGATCATGGTTTCATTCACTTGGCAAATTTGGCTTACCCGTGTCTCTGGACATGTGGCCCTACTTTCCCGGGTGTCATGTTTTCAGGTATCAGCTGCTTCAGCATAGGGGAACCAGATTAATCTGGACATTGAGCCATATCAATAGTTGTCTAGTTCCTATCGCAAGTGATTGGCTTCTGAAACTTGCTGTACAGCTTGAGCTTTTTTCAGATTATGACGAAGTATGGACTGTTCTTTGTTTTTTATCACTGGATCAGGTGCCCGCATCATTTTCTCAGCTACAAATTCAAGCTTACTTGAAAACTGTAGCATTTAGAAGGGAGATAACTGAAGTTCAGCGAGCTTCGGGTGGTGTGGGAGTGGGAGGTGTTCCCACAACTCGAATTGCATCCACCTCTGACCGGGAGTTCATTTTTTCGAATTCCTTCCAAGGCGAGAAACCGTAAGTCTCTGCCCGGAGTTTTTCACAGTGATTTCATCCTTGATGTGTTCATCACTATGTTCATAATTTTACACTTTATGAATGCAGAGCGCCGAGCACTGTTGAACAGCAGAGACGTGGAAGAAGTGGAGCAGCAAAGGAGATTCCTAGTTCATTTCTGGGATCAAAGTCAACTTTGTTTTCTTCTATGACAGAGACTCAGACGAGTCCTCTAGAGAAGATTCCCGAAGAAGGTGTGGTCTCTTTGGTCTCTACGCAATTGAGTGAAGAACCTGACACAAATTCCAATAGTTCCGTTCATACTTATGTTGATGATAGGGGGCATGTTCGTGTAAGCAGAGTGAGGGGTATGGGAGTGCGTATGACAAGAGACCTTCAGTGGAATTTGTACCTGATGAAGGATACAGAGGCAAGAAAAACTTCAGATAATGGACTTTCTTCCGATCCACCGATCATACCCTCAAACCCTGTGGCAGACTCACCTATATCAACAGTAAATAATGTCTTGGACAGCTCGGTTAGTCAGCAGGGGCTACAAATTTCCTTTGTCGATGACGGAAATTCTGATTTCAGCAAAGATGGAGATCTTTTTGAAGAACTGGTCATGTTGAATGGAAAAGGTGAGCATGTCACCAATTTCCAGGGTTCCAGTTTGCCAGAAACTAATGAACATGCAAGGACTACAATCACTGAAGAGGACGATGACTATGAGTGGGAAGAAGGTGGCGTGGAGAAAAGCTTGGACTGCAGTGTTGTCGAGGAAAAGTCTGAAATTCCTCAAGTTTTAGAAGGCTCAACGCTGGCATCTACTCGCGAGGATGAGAGTAGTGGACACGTTATGGTTCCACACAAGGAAGATGAAGAGGGGCAAGATGATCACTGGGATGATGGCGGACTGGATACGGGCGTAGACTACAGTGTTGTTGAGGACAAAGATTTGGCCGAAGCAATGAAACTAAGTCTGATGATGCAAGACGAACCTGTGAATTCTGAAGAGCCTAACGATCACATCATCATAGAAGACGGACCAAGCAGCGATGAGAGTGAAGTGGAATGGGAAGATGGTACAGGAGCTGTGACTGTAACAGGTTTTGACGCGGTCAGTGGTAATACCGATACGAACAGGATCGAGTCAGGTCCTTCAGAAGAAGCCCAAATACAAGAGGCCATCCGTCGAAGTTTGGAGGATTTCTGTCCCCCAGCGAAAATGTCATCCCGGCTCGTGATCAAGGAGCCTTCCGAGGGTAATTCAAGTTCCATAGGCCATCTACCTAAGGAGGCTGGGATCCTCTCTCCGTTGCGACGAGCAGAAGAGGAGTCAGAAGAAGTATACCTTGCTCGTGAACGAACAAGAAAGGGAAAGGCACTTTTAGGAGAGGAGGAAAACGTATCACTGCTTTATGCATCTAACACACCGAAAATCATTCCCGAAGAATTGGAAAACCGTCCCGATGCAACCATCTTCAAGGCATGTAACGAGGATGCACTACAAATGGTAGCTAGAGTTATTGAGAAGAACTCGAATTACGATGAGAAACAAGTGGGAGAAACTAGACCGGCGCCTTCCATTGTTGTCAAGGCCGAACCGATTGAAAAGGAACATGCCCTTGTTAGTATTCCAGTCTGTGAACAGGTTGTAAATAACCATGGGGCATTTGCACAAGGTATTTCAGAAACTGTCTTACCTGGTCCAGGAGACTGGAAAGGTTCTCCTGTTTTAAATGCTGATACCACTTCTAGTCCTTCAGTAGACAAGAACATGCTTTTGGAACGAAGTTCAGTGGCGGAGGTGTCCTGTTGTCCAACAAATAATGATGTGGCCGCTCAGGTGACGGTCATGGACACACAAGATTTCAAGACAGGATTTTTTAGCCATTTCGCTGATCAAAGCTCCACCAAAGCTCCAGTTTATCCTTCTGAGTCTGTGCCCACCAGTGAGGCCGAACTGTTGAGGGAAGCTGAAGAGATAGACATTGCAAAGGAGAGAGAAGAATTACGACTTAAAGAAGCACAGCTGCAAATGGAGAGAGAACAATTGGCCAGGGAGGAAGAAGAGCTGCAAGCGGAGCTTCAGGCCGAGAGAGAAGAGATTCTTGCTGGGTTGGACAGAGAAAGGGAGCTTCTTGAACGTGAGGAGATGGAACTCCGTGCTACTAAAAAGAAGAACGAAAGGAACGCAGAATCTGTGACAAGTGAAATGTTTACCGACGTTCAGGTAATACCGTGGGGCTACTTACCTTGCAGTCAATGACACAAATTATGAAGAACTTCATGTGTAATATCAACGTCATTGAATCTACTAAAGTCAAGACCTGGCAATTTAGTGTCCACCTATCCGTTTTGTATAGACAAGTAGGTTAATTCTATATGATAGCTGCAATCACGTGCCTGGTGTTATTAGTTCTTGCTGACTTGTGTACATGACTGAATAAATTAGCTCTATTCCAGTGTTTAGAGACGCACTTCGTTTTTTTATTCATACTTTTTTGAGCAGCAAGTGATTAAGGTCTTCTGTCATATCAATTTTGTTGATATCTTGTTCTGACTGTTTAGATGTACAAGTTTGGGTTTAGGTTTTGGAGTGTGATCCAGTAAATTTAATCAATCTGGTTCATGCTGTTTTCATGTTGCCAGGAACTTCTGCAGTTGTTTGGTCTACCTTACGTGGTCGCCCCTATGGAGGCAGAGGCACAGTGTGCTTTCTTAGATACCATCAACCTTGTTGATGGTGTTGTAACTGAAGACTCAGATGTATTTTTATTTGGGGGCCGAAATGTCTACAAGAATCTCTTTGATGATAGAAAATATGTGGAAACGTACTACATGAAGGTATGTTCATTAGGAAATCTGAATCAGTTCTACACTAAAATTCACTCAAATCTACTGTTTCCAGTTGATTGATCATTAGTTTTCGATACTCATTCAAACAGAGCGAATATAAAATGAATGTGCATGGGCTTCCAGTCTTGTGATCTTCAATTTTCTTTCTGATTACAACTCGTTGATTGCCGCAAGTGTTCGTATTAGCATGAGTACTCGAGTGATGAATCCTACATTATGGTGAAAACCCATGGAGGTATATGTGATTATCCTCATGGTCAAATGAAGATACAGCAATTTTGTGATTCCAGTTTTTTCGGTCAGTCAGCTGTTTTCATCTTAACGTAGTTTTTTTATCGCAACATAAAGAATCCGAACATTTTTCTTGGTTGCAGGATCTGGAATCTGAAATGGGTATGACTAGGGAGAAGTTGATAAGAATGGCATTATTATTGGGAAGTGACTATACAGAGGGAATCAGGTACTGATTGGCGTGCATTCTACAGCCCCCTAAATTTTGTAATAATTTTGTCCATCATGTCTTCAATCGAGTCATAACATGTCAGGTTATCGAAATTCGAGTTTATTCTGTATGTTTTATTACTTCTGTGACGGGTCTTTGCTATTATTCGCAGCTTGGTCATATGAATCGACAAATTGACTCGTCGAAGGAGAGTAATCAACTCAAAGAATGAGAAGGCTTGATTTGTCTGATGGCTGAAAAAGTCCTTTCTATGCAGTGGGATCGGTATCGTCAATGCGATTGAGGTGGTGAATGCTTTCGAAGAAGAGGATGGCCTTCAGAGGTTTAAGGCGTGGCTGGACTCCCCAGACATGTCTCTTTTTAACAGAGTTTATGTGCAGACTAAGGTTAAAGGCGACAGTAAAGGAGGACGAGCCAAGGGCAAGGCCTTGGAAGGTGAAGGTGAACATATTGAAGAGGACGAAGTCTGTGAAGGTGGTGATTTGGATGAGATGGAAGACTCCAAGTTCACTCCTCGGCAGCGTATCTTCATAAGCAAGCATGTTAGTAACTTTTTTAAGATGTTGGATAATTGCTTTCTGCTTTCTTGAAAGCTCCTAACACCTCATAGACTTTACACCTATTATGTCTGGTGTGTTTCAGTCCTCGATAGCAGTCCTCATGTTACGTCGGTGTTCAACCTTGTCACCTCTTCTATCAGATTGATGTCCCAGCTCATTACCTTCATAAGTTGGTGCTATACTCTTCTTTTCCGCTCAGTTTCTTCTTTAAAATTAGCCACGTGACCTACTGATCTGTAGAAGATCCATTTACCTGGCAATTCCCTGTGTTTGCAGAGAGCTGTCAGCAAAAATTGGCATATACCTGATTCGTTTCCAAGTGAAGCTGTCGTAGCGGCTTACATCAGTCCTATGGTTGACAAGTCAAAAGAAACTTTCTCTTTTGGAAGACTAGATCTTGAAGCCCTGCGCAGGTACAAATGTAAACACTGCCGTGAGAGACCAGTGGAGGGTTTCATATTGGTCATTCATGCGTTTAATAATAAATATTGGTTTTAAAGAAGTTATTGTTTGTGGTAAGGACTTCTCAAAGTGATGCAAATATGATTGTCCTCGTGTTTAACTTTGTCGAAGCTGTTATTTCGGAGGACCTGTGATGACATGAAAACTAACAAGTGAACCTTCATATATAGGTTTTGTTGCGAGAAATTCTCTTGGGGTAAAGACAAAGCAGATGAACTGCTCTTGCCTGTTTTGAAGGAATATGATCGTCGTGAGGTAAGAAGCTCCTTTGACCAAGGAATGCAGTGTCTTTGTCTTTCATATTCTAAAAAAATAACGTCGGTCCTTTCTACGTGACCTCAAAGCAGTATAAAACGTCATCTGATGAACATGCTGTTTACAGACTCAAACCCGAATGGACTCCTACTACCACTTCAGTCAACGATTTGCAAAAATTCGAAGTCGCAGAATTCAGAAAGCTGTAACGGGAATCACCGGCCGTCGTTCCGATGAGTTGATGGATCTGCCACCTCATCTGGTTGTGCAGTCACCATCTAAGAAGAGCATGAAAAAGAGAAGTAATACTATCAAAACGAGTGAGCTTGATGATGAAATTAACAGATTATCAGGAATCAATCAATCGTCTCCTCTACTTGATGAAGAACCAGCTACTACCGTGGATAGAGCTATGCCTATGGTGGCAAGAGTTGGGAGAGGTCGAAGAGGTAGAGGTCGTGGTCGAGGTCAAAATCTGTCAACTGCGGGAGAAGTTGAATACGAGGGAGAGGGTGGAGAAGATGAACCAAGCATCGCGAATCGGAAAACTCGTGGTAGAGGTAGGGGTAGGGTAAGAGAAATTGGAAAGAGTAGTACGAGTGGTAGGGGCAAAGTCATGGGGAGGGGCAGAGGCAGGAGCAAGGGGAAGGCCAGGGAAAACAACAGTGAGGCAGATGCGAGTACAAGTGACGAGGTCACAGAAGACTTCATGGGAGAAGTCGAATCACTGAAGAGAAAAGCCAGTCAGACATCCCCAGTGCTCCGAAGAGTAAGTTCTGTCTATATTTTGGACTCAGCAACCTGGCCGAATAACCTTTGGTCTGAAAGAAAGATTTTTTGTATGGAACTTCTGATCAGATTGTTCTGATGTATTTTAATTTGAGGGTTGTACTGCTTATATTACGTGTGGGATCTTCAGTGAACACCATTTCATCAATGTTTTGATACCATGCATCGACATGTGTGCAGTCCACAAGACCACGCTCCGAAGTGAACTACATGCTGGAAAACTCGGATGAGGAAGCATGTGGTGCCTGTTCTGATGGAGAACAGGCAGCAAAGTTACATGAAAATGCGACAGTGGGTGAGATTAGAGATTTTCTGGATGTACCACATGCCCCTCCATCTGGACCATCAAAGGAAGTTTCCGACATGGATCTCGACAGACCTGTTAGTGATGGACCTTCTAAAGAGTATGAAGTCGGTGGAGGCTTTTGTCGCGAAGAAGGTGAAGGTAGCGAAGAAGCTGGACAGCTACATTTTGAGACGGAAGAGCCCGCCTACTTAGCGAGTGGGGGTGGCTTTTGCATGGATGAAGAAGAGGAAACTCCGAAAGATTTTGATGGTTTACTGTCAGGAGACAAAATCCAAGAGCAGCAGCAAGGTTATACTCTGGAGGATGGATTTTACCTGGCAGAGGATGAAGAGGAGGCTTTAGCTAGGGCAAGTGAGATTGCCGAAGAGAATTATCGAAATCAGCTGAGAAGGATGGAAAATCAGGAACTAAGTCAGACCCTAGATCCAGAAGTTCCTAGTTTGTACAGTGAAGCTATTGATGACTTCTCACCGCCAGTGAAACAGCTTGATGAAAATGGTGAAGCAGTAGAGTTGGGGTTGAGGGCAATGCCTTTGATGAGACGAAAGAAACGCAAGAGTGGATAGTAATCACGTCCACAGAGGAGTGTTATCATGTCAAATATGTACAAATCTCGAAATATTGTGAATTTGAGAGATCCGATGGACCGAGGGCGAATTTGAACGAATCAACACACTTTCGTTGAGCAAGATAACTTTCTCATCGCACTTTCTGAACATATACGTCATGCTAGTGTTTCCACTCACGAAAGTTCACGAACTGAGATCTCAGGCTGGAAGGTAGAGTTGTCATAGTCAGTTGTGCAAGAGGTGAAATCGTCCTGACCAAGAGGTGTAAGGTGTAGTAAGCATGTAAGCATTTAATGACAGCAAACTGCTGGAGTGGAAATACCAGGGCAGAGAAGCCAAGTACCGACTAATGAGCGAATATTGAATGAGTAATAAATCAGAAGGGATGAGAAGAACCCATCAAGTCGGACAAGGATGAATCCAAAGGGTTAGGTAGCCCCTAAAATAATAAGAGTGGACCAAGTTAAGCTATTGAAAACCACGACGAAATGAAATAAGACTAGGCACGATTTACCTTCTGAATTTATTATATTGATACATACTCAGCTAATAATCATAGAAGCCAGTTGTTAATAGGGTATTTCCTTTACAAGTATTATTACGGTATACGAGAGAGACGCTTTACCACAGGAGGTATGATATGAGTTTTCATTTTTTTACTCTTTGGCTACCGATTGGATAGGGGTCTACCGTCTATCTTGATGGACCGACAGTTTCAGGAGGCTCTACATTCACTTTTAGTGGATCCGGCCATTCTTCGTACTACTAGAGTTCGTCTACGCTCTTGCTCGGGCAAGGGTGCAGACTCATGGATCTTGGCTCGACCATGCAGAAGGGCTTTCTGACTCGCACCAGCTACTTTCTTCACAGCAATGAGGTTCCGTCTTAGCTTGGTCCATCCGTCTACATCTTCCTTACTCACATGTGAGTGTGGTATCACTTTAGATGCAGCAGGTGTTCATATGACTCGTTGTCCATTCGGAGGGCAGAGGATAGCTGACATGATGCCATTAGGGATGTGTTGTTTGCTATGGCGCGAGAGGGTGGATACCTCACATGGAGAGAGCGTTGGTGGTATGCCTTGCAGTCGACTAGGGTTAGGGCAGAACTGTACTTGGTTCGGGAGGACTAGGTCACTGTGGTTGATGTGGTGGTTACCGATCCTACTAGAGACACAGTTTCAGAGGGGGTGATCACCCATCCTCCACGATGGGCAGCGAGTGGAGCGGTAGCAGCCAAGGTCTCCAAGTATAAAGGTATGCAGAGAGGTCACCTCTTTGTTCCTCTAGCTTTGGAGTTATATGGAGCTATGGACACCGACTTCGACATGTTCGTGAGGGAGTGCGCGAGAGCCTACCATACTAGGCGACATGGGGTATCACTCTCTTTAGCTTACTGTATAGCCTATTTTAGGCAACATGTTTCCATTGCTCTCTGAGAGAGCACTAGGGCAGTGCAATCCATAGGAGAGCAATCACGTTAGATGATGCTTCTTCGGATGCTCATGTTGTTTGTAGACCTTTTGACTTGGATAGTTCAGATATCCTAGGTGTTGTAGGACATATTTCCCAGTGTGATACTATTGAGGCCTAGCCCCATGTTACCGGTTTGGTTCCATCCTTGTATGATTTGATGGGGTCTTCCCATCCCTTTTGTTATTATACTTTGTCTGTGTTGTTAATAGGCTACAAGCGAAGGAGAAGAGGATATATCAGGAAATTCAGTGTCGAGCGTAACAAGTACAACGCGTAGGAACCAATCAACAAAAACGAGACCCAGTAATGATTGGATAGTTGAACGACGTGTCTGGACTATTATATTCTAGTGAGTCTGATTGCTCGGATAGCATATCTATGGGTGAAGAATCACCCAAAACCAGAACATGATACATGGTCGAGTGTAATACGGCTCTATAACATGAAAGAGAAATTATTGTGGAACGAAATCCACTTAGAGCTCCAAAGAATCCATGCTCCTACACTAGCTAATATTCTACCATAGTTGGATTCTCCAAGATTGAGCTTCAAAAATTGCTTCAAAGATTGAATTAGGGCTCATATGAGCCCTAATTCAAACTCTAGCCCTTGAGCCATAGGTCTCGTAATGTCATTACATGCCCATGTCCTTCATGGGACTAACATAACGAGGCTGGGTGCTAAAATGCTCTATCATTAGTTGTCTATTTGCTATTAATACAATATGAATGTTAAATGAGTTGTGTTGCTAATGCATTGAGTATATCTCCATTACTCACTAGGCATCTCATTGAGAGGAGGTGTCAAACATGACATATGCCATCCTCTTATATAAGGATCACATCTCAACATACTCGCCACTCCACAAGCTAACTATCACAACCCTCTAACATCAAAACTCTATAAACTAAAACCTCGTATATTCGTAGGAGCATGTGACTAGCAAGAACATCCAATCTGGTTGGTACACTCTCATGCAAGTAATTGTAATCACCAACATAAATTCTGCAAATTGAAGGTTGATATCCACGTCCCTGGATGGTAACATAACACAAAGTATATCAATGCTCAACAATAGCCTACAATAGGCAGGTTTTCGAATGTCATGAACATTATTCTACGAAAGAGTTTCGCCATCAAAGAACACACCCTTACCCAAATATCAAGGTTATTCAAATCCAAGATTTTAATACAATCTCCAAGAATAGATGTAGTTAAGTTTAGATCCCTACCATATAATAGAAAGTACGTTGACAAGGAATTTTGAAACAAATAACATATAAAATGCATCATAGCCCAAACGATTGCCAAACATTCTCCCTTGAACTATACTTTGATTTCGTTGTATTGTTGGAGCGACTTGCATAGACTAGTACAAACTCTATCCCATTATCATCATGTTGGGTGAGCATTGGCCCCAAATCCAACATACTCCAATCAGTACGTACATAAAATGGATGATAAATAAAGCTCAGCTTGATGATGTAAGCTTGAGTTTGTAAGTTTGGTTCTTAGAAGAGGACAAGGAGTACAAGCTATCAAAGAAGGTGATAAAAGAGTAGTCCTTATCATATGGTAGTCCATGAGGTGAACATGACATCGCAATTATAACAATTAGAGCATAAGATAGTGTGTATAACTATATCTTGAAAAAATTTATATTTTGGTGTCTCCATTTCCTATGATGGAAATCTTGTACGATTCATCCATATAACAATGTGTAGATGCTCTAACTTGTAGTGCAACACAAGCTGTCGAGTCTAGAGGAACATCAATGTAATTGGATCCACAAAGAGAGAAGGTTGATGACCAGTCATTTTTCCTCAATCTTTGACACTATGCGAGACATTGAATATACGTCATCCATGATTCTTAGACAATCTACTTAAAGATAAGTGTGGAAGCCAATGTGATGTACTTAGAGATGAAACAATTAGAGTCATATCATCGACACTATCTGAGGTAGCATCTAGTGTAATATTGGGAGCAACAAAGAGTATTGTTCATTCTCATGTTTTTGAGCCAAGATGATATACAATAGCCTTACAATATGTGATAATTTTATAGCCTTCAATTCAATAACTTCAAAATAAAATTTTTGAACTTTAATCACTTCTTTCTAAAATCTTTTTCATAACCATTAATCTTAAATATCAACCCATTTGGTCTATTTTCAACAATAGTTTATGTCTTCAAAATTCATATTTGAAAATCAAAGCACTAATTTAAGAGAAAAAAATGAACTTCACCATAAATTGCACAAGCTTCAAATTTCTTATACTTTTGAATCGTCATCATGGTCTTCATTCCATTAACACATTGCACACTCAACACCAACAAGATCGTAGATATCATAGATTAAAACTTGTCAAAATATCTTCAGCACTTCAAATACTCACAAGTCTCACAACATTATCAAATTAAATTAGATATTCAAAGTGAAGTTTTTGAAATTATCTTTTCTAATTTCAAAATGTCTAGAAGAACAATCCGCTCATTTTCATAATATACAAGAGAGATTATAGTTAAGTCAAAGAGCCTCTTTGAACTCCAAAGAATTTAGATTTATACACGAGTTAGTGTTCCATCATAGTCATCTTCTCATATACTCAATTTGAAAAACTAAAGTAAGAACTTTAATTTGATCTCAACAACTTGAAATCTAGGTCTCTCCTTGATGCAATTTTTGCATCGAGTATGAAAGGTTATATATCATCTGTTGTCTTCATGTATTTACCTAATGAGGGATGCTAATACATAAATCATGACAAAGATAATATGCTTATCATGCTCAAATTGAATGGACTAAGAGTGAATATAATGTCTATGATTTTGATTGCTATAATTTTTCAATTTTTTAGGTATCATGATTATATAGCTTAAAAAGTAGCAAAAAGGCTTTTGGGCTAATACCTTTTCTACCAATCAACAAAAGCATGCATATGTAATAGCCAAAGTATAGAAAGATGATTCTTATGTAAAGGTCATCATGCACGTTGCTTCAACAATCATACTCAATATATATCCAAGAATAATTATTTTTCTGAAAAAAGAGTAAATTGTAACGCAACACAAAGTGAAAAATACTGTTGAAACTATGGTTAAAAATAACATCAAGATATAATAATGCATCTTATATTTTTAGCTGCATCAAAGATTATGAGATCAAAAGCATAGATGGAAACATGATGATTTCATGTTTGGAGATATTTTTTAAGAAAATTTTGCAATTGTAGATGAAAAAAAATATCCATTTTGGTGATGATATTTAAGCTTTACATAATACATCATGATATTAATTATAGCTAATACATCTACTTAGAAAGTCAAATCACATGAAAGTGAATAAAAAGTGATTAAGCTTTATGTTAGTATTGGAGATTCTAAAATTGATTCTCACATATTTTAAATGCGTCTCAACATCCATCATACATTAGTGAGTGACATTGTTTTGAGCTTCTCCTCCTCATCATGAACGTGAATTACATAAATTGTTGATCAAGACAAATCTAACTCAGTTCAAATGAGCTGAAATGTGTAGCCTTTTTCCCATGGTCTTTTTCCTTACTAATATCTAACCGGAACATCACTAAGTTTATCGATTTTTAGAACCGGTAATGGGAAAAGATTCCTCCACTTGCTTGAGAAAATTTCACTTGAACTTTGACTGCCCCTATTACATCTATGATTTCCGTGTATTATGTGTGTGATGTTTGTTATGGCACAAGAGTGTGGATACCTCCATGTGAGGGGCATTAGTATGTCTTGCAGTCGAATCAGGTTATGGCAAAACTATATTTGGTTCCAGAGTATGGTTACTTCTGCGGATGTTATGATTACAAATCTTACACATGACACAATTTTTCATTGGAGTGTGATTACTCATACTCTTGAATAGTCGGCGAGTGGAGTGGCAATAACCAAGGTCTTCAAGTATGGAGGTATGCAAAGATATCATTTTTTATTACTCTTGTCTTGGAGTTATATGAAACTATAGTCAATGACTTCAACACTATCGCCAGAGAGTGCTCAATAGCCTACCATACTAGTGGTATACAGTTTGATCTAGATAGTTAAGATATCTTAGTTGAGGTAAGATATATTTCCAATTCTAATGGTATTGGGGCTAGCCCCATGCTACCCGTTTGATTTCATTCTTGTACTACTTGTAAGGGTCTTCCATCCCTTTTGCTATATTACTGCGTTTCCCTTATTTATATTACCTCTATGATCCTTTGTGCATCTAGAGCAAGGTGAACGAGATTCTTGCATGGTCAGATACCATACCGGGAGAGCTTATGTGGTCAACATGTAAAGAAGAAACAAACAATCAAATCGTATAGCGTCCGCCCCATATGTCTATTGCACATTTTGGAGGAATCCATTTTTCCAGTGGTTGAGAGGTCCAGCATCCAACCCTCGCCCCAGTTGTCGGTCTCCTTTTGGCCTCCTCTTAATTTCTTGTTTCCACATTCTCGACGTTTCACCACTTTCCCATTCCTTGTTTCCCCCACGTCTGTAGGACTTGTTCTCTACGCTTGGCCATTATAGAAATTGATGCATCGAAATTGGTGGATTTGTGAGATGTACAGACTGAACTACTTACTTGCTCGCGGTCCATAGTCAACACCTACCAGCTCCCGAAATATCTTTCAGCTGTACGAGCTCCTGTTGCTGGGACTGGTTCTCGGCGTTTGATCACAATGAAGCGAAGGCTAGGACCGATAACTGTTCAGAACAGAAACTTACCTTTACGAACAGAAACATAGCACCTACTTCTCCAGCCCTCCTACAAGAAATTCGCACCATCAACAAAATCAGCCTTCAAAAAGCGGACAGAGTGGTCCACCCTTTCAGCCAAGAACGGTGTTCCAATTTAGTGCGTTCTGTAATCTACGCGAGGAGTTTAGAACTAAAGCATTTGTTTGTCGTATCGCTGTCTTCTCCGGCTCTCTCGATCTGGACAAGATTCTGCATACCCATCGTAGTATTCTGCAATTTCTACTGGGCAGTCCACCGGTTTTGCAGACGATCGGATGACAGTTTCTGGTGTTGACTTTGTTGAGTGCATTTCTGTCCGACGATTTCTCCTCTCTCGGGTGCTAATCGGGCACAGCAGAGGGAAAAACTTTTGATGAGAACAAGTTAGGATAGCGTAATGCGCAAATATCAAGCTTTTCTGTTCCGGTCCATTAGGCAATGAATCATATTCCGAGTTTAAGAATGATCACTGTCCCCTTTCGTTCGGTAGTGAGGACCACAAGCTCGCAATCGGTGGTGCAGCTTTAAAGCCAGGGCAAGTCACATCCTGGACCAACCACCTTGCAATTAAATTCCGCGCGATCGATCTGTCACTGCTGCCCAGCTCACCATCCAGCCCAACACAATTATTGACTTTTGTAGCACTGGTGGGGGAAGTGTACGTCATCGCATGCTCACGTTCATTGACCCTAAACAGTACAGCACACACACGAAGCATCCACGGAATTGCTACGTCCAAGACGTTTGAGGTATTGTTCCAGTTACCCAACTCATCCATAGAACACTACAAATGTGATTCCTCACTCACTACACCGATGGCCAAAACCTATGCTTTTGCGTTTTCGGAGCTTGTGATGACTGCGTCCACTTGAATAATGTCACAGATAGATGTAACAGGTAAAGATCTAGTGTAAAGCAGGCAGTTTTTATAGTCAATAAAAGCACGCAATAGAAATTTCATCACTTACCGGAAGTTAAAAAAAAAGTCTTTCTCTTACTGGACACTCACAAACTACGACAGTCAACATCATCAAATGTCTGCCATGCCAATGAATTACCGTACCAGGTCCACACGATCATCCGTGGGCAGAAGGGCTGGGCAGTTTTATTCACTTTCCTGTGAGGTATCCGCCCCTGGTACCGTATATCCGAGCTGTCCTTTCCAAAGCTTGTCTTTACGTACTTAGTTCCGTTAGGCATTGCAGAAAGAGTAGCTCCCGCTCAATGATGACGGGTTTTGACTGTCGGACTTTGGATACGATACGTATGTACGTACCGGTGAACCGCAGAAAAGGCAGCCTTACAAGAATGGGGTTGATTTGTAAGCTCCTGCCTAATGGATGTATGTATGTATCATGATTGCCACGTATCGCAACTACGATGTCTTAGGAGTTCCCAATAGAGCGACACATCATCACCCGATCTATGGTTCCACGCTAATAATAACTCCTAAAGCGACTGGAAGAAGTCCACAATACATTTCCAACGACAATCTCAGGTTCAGAGTAAGACAGAACCAATCTACATGCACTTCTGACTAACCGTTCGAGATTCAAAGTTTTCGAGCATACGACGAACTGGATGTTGCGCACTTCCTGCATCGGGAAGAAATCTGACCGGTAGACGCTCGACATCCCTCCCCCTCCGTCGTCCTCTTACGCCACTCTCCCTGACTCCAGATACGTAAACGTAAACACACCGCACGGCTTCGGGGAGAGGGCACATGCCTAGACGTCCAAAATGGTTGTGTGATACTCCCTCCCCATTAGGCGCCAGGTGCAACGGGAAGCTTGATGTGATGAATCGTAAGATGAGAACCTACGGCGAATCATCAGGAGGGATATCCACCAAATACCTCCATCGCTCCGCATAAAAACAGCGGACCTTCATCGTTGTACTTCAAAAGTAGCTCACAAAAGATCAAGAAACTAATTCAACCCTTAAAGTCGATTAGCAAACAGGGAACTAAAAATGGGAATTTTGTTCAACTTTCTACGATCTACTCACTGAACGTCAGGACCAGGCGGAATCTGAAAATCTATTTCCCGGTTTTCACGTCCTCCGCTCTGCGAGATACTTTAGGGAGTAAATCTTGCTGCAATATCCGGAAAAACTATGAACTTGTGTTTCTCTCAACCATTCGATTCCCATTCACAACGGAGATGGAGAACTCCACGGGCAGGACATCGACAAACTCAACGACAAAGCACGATGGCGAATCAAGATAATCGTTTCAAGTTCAATACGGCTTTTTAAGGGCCAAATTCGACGAGAATAAAATCAGATAATCATGATTACCTTCGTGTCAAGACCCAAAATGCAAAACAATGTAAATGCTCGCACGGATGGTTCGAAAGGAACTGGACTCAAAATTTGATTCCAGCGCGAATTGGGAAGAACGCGGTGGAAAAATGGAACAATTTGACCTCCAATGTAGAGGCAAGTTTACTATACAACTCAATTGCAAGAAACCCAACTGCCCGCCCCGTTCGTGTCTTGGCATCAGGAAGAGCTATGAGAATCTGCTTTCATTCCCGGAACACCTAAAGCGTGGATCTCCTCTACTGCAAGATCAGAAACCTTCTTCCCACTCGCTCGGTGGTGAAGTTCCGCCTGAGACTAAAGGCCCCCTTCTACTTTCATTACAGACTATATTATGCTTACACTATCGGTCAATCCAACCGCCAGTTCTCGAAGAGCGAAAAGACCTATAATAAACTGTGCACAGTCCATCCCCAAACTGCTGCAGAGGGATGCAGCGGTAGTCGAGTAAAACCGCTTTGATCCTCTATCCATGAGTCTTTTTCACAATCCCCTGCATTATTTCACAGTCCCAGGCACAAACTAAGACAAGCTGCTGAGGTTTCACTTCCAAGACCTTGAAAAATTGCTTCAAGGAGCCGCACACTCGGTGAAGTTTGTGGCCAACATCGGGTATCTCTGAAAATCTGTACAGTAGTCGTAGATCATGTAATTGGACCGCACCCACTCGAGCTTCCTGAGCTCCACTGCGTTCAGCTCATCGTGAGTGCTCCACCAAGTGTCGGAGTAGAAGGGAGAAATGCAATCGGGGGCCGGATCCACACCGTTGTACACACATCCGTTCATCTTGAAGTCCTTGTAGTGGGCCAGGAAGGGAGCGTTGGTCCAATTGACCTTGTCGAGTCCTCCTCTGGTGGCCCAATCATCTCCGTTCCAGATACTGGAGAACACGTACATGGGCCTCACCTTGGGGTAGAAACTCTGGGATTGAGGCGTGTTCCTCAGAACCCTGATCGGCACAGAATCGACGTAAAATCTGCACATTCCATTAAATTTTGTTTCAAGACTCTTCACACAGAGTGGACGGACAGGAGAGGGGAGGAGAAGTGCCACAGATCGTATTTGCTCAGGGATAAAATTGCAAGACCTGCTTTTTGATGGTGAGTGGTGCTGTACTTTAACTGAGACCTCGCATCAGAGGTCGAGTCCATGGAGACCTTATGAAAATGCGCGGTTTTGAGAGGAAACATATGTTGAGGGATGGAGCACTTACACGACTTGGTTGTGGTTCCACAGGACGGTGTAGGTGTGGAACTTCTCGGCAGGGTCGAACCACAGGAAGATTCTCTCCTCACGTCCTCCGTTTCCGTTGGCATAAATGTTGGTTTGAAGAATGACGGGCTCCCCGGACTTGTTACCGAGGAACTCGAAATCGAATTCGTCGTGGTTCTCGGTCATCGTGTGCAGCTGTTGAGACGGAGAAAAGTTAGAATTGCGGCATTGGACGTGTTTACTGGTGAGCAGAGACCGATGGCGAGGCCAGCATGAGCACTTTCCTCTGACATACTAGTTTCATCATCAAGTGAGTCAATTTCATACTCTTGGACGGGCCAGGCCCTCGCCAGAGCAAGCGATGATTGCAAGAAACTACAACATTGCGGCCGACTGGTCTCCCATATACAGGTAGCAGTCAAGTTCGAAATGGCACGCCTCAGGAAATGTGAAGAACAGGCATTCGAACTGGGAGATGGGCAGATGGGAGAACTCACATAGAAGCAGACAACGACTCCGGCAGCGTCGCCGGGAACCAATTTCAATTTCATGCTAAGTTGCCCGAACAAGTAAGTGTCCTTCGACTGGAACCCAGAACCTGCATGAGTGAACAGCCCCAGTCAGTGTGAGGCATCTCCGCCGTGAAACAGGGGACAGCATGCAAACTCGTAAGCTGAGGGTTCGCGGCTGCAGGATCGCCAGAGCACAGGGACACTGGCCGCCACAGAACATTCAACACTAGTGTGAAAGGCCCATACCAAAGAAGGCTGATCCCTGACAAATATCCTCCTAGAAGACAACACATGTAGAGAAGCAGAGAAGGAATGAACGTAAAATCATCGTTCAGGCAGAGAAGAGCAATGCATGCCCCTTCCTACAGCCTTGGTAGAGCAACGACTTGTGTAGTAGTAATGATTTCCAGCAAAACTCGGGAGCAAACCGCCGAGAATGCCAGAAACCCCAAACTAAAAGTACAGAAGAAGTGGATGAGGACGACTTGTTCCATAACTTCCATCCCCACTGACAGTGGAGGCTGTTAAGAAGCACATTCGTGTTGTAAGGTTCGAGTGAATGTTACCTGTCAGTTCGGTCATAGACAAGCTCACAGCATAACCGTCCATTGATCGCTCTATCTGCGTATCAGCCCCATACAGGACATTGAACGATTGATCGAAGGTGGTGGTGTCGAGAGTGTTGGTGGACTGCGCGCAGGCAGAGGCTGTGAGAGCGGCGAACATCAGACCCAAAGTCCACATAGCGCTCGTCTGCTGCGAGCGAGCCATCGCTCTCCCCGTCGTTCCTTTGCTACTCCTTTGACGCCCTCATGCACGACCGTGCTGCTCACAGCCCCCAGCAGAGCCTAGAGATGACTACCGAAGAAACACCGCGCTGCTTCTCCTGCGGACTGTCACATTTATCAGTCGTATGATATGAGCTATGTCTCAAAAGCAGAGCTGCACAGCACAGGAGGAGGTGATCGACACTGATGAGTGAGCTGCGAAGCCCCACCCCATCACAAACAGCCAGCCAGCGAGCCTGCCCAGCTCCGTTCCCCTCCCTCAGCGGTGGTGCCCACTGCCCACAGATAGCGCTCGCTTCGAGAGGGTCACCCGACGGTTCATGCAATCCGGTGAAAAGAGAAAATGACCGACCGCTACGTAATGTGCGAGCCAGACGACCTGCCAACAAACATGCTTCTGCCCTGATCCCTAGGAAATTGGCGACCGGAACTGTAAATACCCCCTCGGCAATTCAGAGCCGAGATCTAAACTCGACTCTATCGCGGCCAGATTACGAAGTATCCGGGGAAGCAGTTCCACTACCGTCTGTGGTGAACCAGCGACAGGTCAGGCCGGGTCCCGTCCAGTTACTCCGGTCCGCAGAGACCACCACAGTTACCAGACGGGCATCGGGCGTCCGACCAAGCTTGCGGCTGGCTCGATAGCTGGCTATGTATGAATGGAGCGGGCCCAAACGGGATCCATCCACTGACCGGATCCCGTGGCAGAGCCCACTTCAAGCAGCCTGGGTCGCAGTCCGTTCACTGGTCGTTATGTTGAAGTGCGTACTTTACTGAATGCCAACTTGCGGTAGATTAATTCGTAGTCGAGTGGGAAACGACAGCTCGGAGGAAGTGTCTTTTTCCACTGCCTAGGTGGAAGGCGATGTGATGGGATGGGATGTGATGCGCAGCCAGGATGGTGGGATGCAATGGGGCCAATTGACTCATCAACGGTGTCGCCGTAGATGACACTGGCGCGCGCCGGTGTCATCTACCGTACTTTATAACGCTTTTGCGGCATCAGCGTCGTGCTTACTGGATCCTCGTGATCTGCCGACGCCCGACTCTTCTGCTACTGATCGGAGAGGCATTCAGACTGAATAGATTAGGTTCATCATATACTCTTCTGGTTGTCTCAGAGGCAAGGCAAATTCATGAATGGAGTTTATGATTTTATATTCATATTCCTGTCCACTGACGATCTTCTTATGCTTGATTCCTGGAGGGCCGCTGGCTGATCTTGTTCTACTGCAATACTGCATGAGATGACTAGAATTATGGAGGAAACCCTAAGGTTGGGCATGGAAGGGAAGGGCAACGGTTTATGCTTGAATCTGAGCATCAGACCACCTGCTTTTGGCAGGCGGGAGGTCGAGTCCTGCACAAGCACAGATACATAAAGTTCGACAGCGATAGTATTTCCTGCTCTGTAGCCGGTCATTAAACAAAAGCCACGAGGGAGCCCACAGGGAGGAAGGATGGGGGCGACCGCGATGGCAAAATCATTAATAACCTGCGCTCATTGCTCGTTGGCCTGTACCTGCTGACCGCTCGTCGCTTCCAGTAACTTACCACCTCTCGGATCACATTACAATACAAAAGCGGTATGATGGCGCTGGCCTTCGGTCACACTCACCCGTTCGACGAGATGATATCAAGGGTGGGATACCTCCATGCATGCCCAGCAAACATTTTTCTAACTTGTTAAGGAGTGATGCACAGTAAAATAACAAACCCGAAACATGGGGCTAGCTCCCAATAGCATCACATTGGTAAATGTGTCCTACAACACCTAAGATATCCCAACTATCTAAATCAAAAGGTGTCGTGTTGTGACGCGGCTACTATGACATGTGTCATCTTCAGAGCTGTTGTCATGACGGTGATATTTTAGATTAGGATAACCGACGGCTCATTGTAAGGCTGTTAAGAGTTCACCGTTAGATCAACTTTGTAGGGTCATGATGAGGAAAAGGCTCCAAGAGATATTATCTTGGACCTTATCAGATATAAAGCACAGTCAGGATGGAAAGAGTATGGGAGAGAGCTAGACACATCACTTTGCTGACTAAGGAGCTTATCTGATCGAAGTGGAGCCGACGTACGACATGGATAGAGGACAACATGATTCTCCAGATGTACCGATGCCCAATCCATTTGTGATCAACATCCGATGTCTTCATCGTGATCACTTTCAGGCGTGGTTAGTGTATCATTTTGGAGATAACTTTTTGCAATAAGTGATAAACTCTCCAGACCCGATTATTCTTCCCGTTGTTTTCTACGGCGCGATTTGGGACGTAACAAAGATAATGTTTTGATTTAGTTTTACGCTATGGATCCGAACTTACCAAGTGGTGGTTTTTCAACACATGGGTTCCAATCCATCACTATTGCTTACCGAAAATAAGCCATAGGGAGTTGATTGTTAGGAACTTTGGTGAGGAGTATTATTCTCAAGTTATAAACTCCCCGGTTCCGCTTTTGTAGTTTGCTCATACTTAAATTGGTTTCGAGTTGTCATTTTGACTCTTTATTAGTGGCAACTTGTATTGTGTATAAGATGTCTAAGTAGTGTGTTTAGGATAGTTGTAAAGCTCTAAGTTAAAATGGAGCTAATTTGGCCACACTAGAGGTCAAAATTACACTCTTCATTCTCATTGGTCTTAGAGTTTGGGCCAATGAGGGCACTTGGGCAACTTTTTTGAGGTTTTGAGGAGTTTTGGAGTTCTTCCAGGGGGACATTCGAAGATCGGAGGATAGGGTTGGAGAGCTGACGGGACGAGCTACAATGTGGGCTCAAGAATGGATGGATTTGAAGGATTTGTCACTCTAAAATGGTGATTCAAAGATAAAGTGAGAAATTTAGACCTTTGAGTGTATTTGGAGTGTTTTTGAGAATCTTACAAGGGTTTGGGAGATTTGAGTCAACTGAGATACAGTTTACGACTCAGGATTGAGTTTTGATTGAAGTTTTGACTCGATTGGATGAGTTTTGAGTACGGAGTGATAGCTTGAAGTTTGTGTATACAGTCAGAGTTGCAAGATTGCACTGACTGTCACAAAGTTAGTACAGAGATCATATCTTTTGATATCAAAAATTTCTGTCAATAAAACTTTGCACATTTCAAGTTCTGATAATGAGTGACCTTCTCATGAAATCACGGAGCAATTGGAATCAGAGATTTGGTATGTGTGATGGGTTTTGTACACATGGATCTACATATTGCCTTGTGATACAGTGTGGAAATCAACAATTGTTCTGAGAGATCTAGAAGAGAAAAAGATCTCAGACTTTTCTAACAAATTGAAAAGATTGTGGAGCAATTTTCTCTAAAGTTTAAGCAAAAGTTATTGATCGAATCATCAGATATCATAATCTTCTTCCGTTGAAGTTTTTACCAGTTGTAATGTGGAGTGTTGAGGAGAAGAAGAAGAGATTGTCAACTCGCACAATGTTCTAGAGGGTTCTTCTACATCCATGCGCTCGGGCGTTCTCAGAGCAAAGAATTGTCCATGCGACAACGGTCTACAAATAACATGAGCATCCAAAGAAGCATCACCTAACGTGATTGCTCTCCTATGGATTGCATCCACTAGTGCTCTCTATAGAGTAATAGAAATACATTGTCTAAAATAAACTATACAATAAGCTAAAGAGAGTGATACCCCTACCGCTTAGTATGGTAGGCTCTCGTGCATTCCCTCAAGAACATATTGAAGTCGGTGTCCATAGCTTCATGTAATTCCAAAGCTAGAGGAACAAAGAGGTGACCTCTATGCATACCCCTATACTTGAAGACCTTGCCTTTTGCCACTCCACTCACCGCCCATCATGGAGGATGATGATCACCCCCTTTAAAACTGTGTCTCAAGTAGTATCGGTAACCACCACATTTGTCATAGTAACCTAGTCCTCTCAAACCAAGTATAGGTCTATCCTAACCCTAGTCGACTGCGAGGCATAACAACGCTCCCTTCATGTGATGTATCCACCCTCTCGCGCCACATCCCTAACGGCATCACAGGCAGTTATCCTTTATCCTCCAAATGGACAACAAGTCATATGAACACTTGCTGCATCTAAAATGATACCACACTCACATGTGAATAATGAAGATGTAGATGGATGGACCAAGCCAAGACACAACCTATCATTGTAAAGAAAGTAGTTTGTGCATGGTCAAACCAAGATCCATGAACATATACCCTTGCCAAAGTAAGAGCTTAGACAAGCCCTATTAGTATGAGGAAAGGTGGATCCACTAAAAATGAATGTAGAGTATGTTGAAACTGTTGATCCATCAAGATAGATTGTAGACCTCTAGTTCAACCGGTGGCCAAAGAGGAAAAAAACGTTGTCGCATAGACATTTCTTTGCTCTAAGAACGCCTAAGCGCCTAGCTGTAGAAGAACCCTCCTCAACCTCGTGTGAGTTGACAATCTCTTCTTCTTCTCCTCAATATTCCATATTCGAGTTCATTACAACCCGTAAAACTTCAACGGAAGAAGATTATGATATCCAATGATTGGATCAATAACTCTCACCTAAACTTCACAAAAAATTGCTCTACAACCTTTTTGTCCTCTTAGAAAAGTTTTATATGTTTCTCTTTTTTAGATCTCTCACAACAATTGTCGAGTTAAATATTATATCACAAGGTGATATGCAAATCCCTGTGTACTAAAATCATCATGCATCCCAATCTAGTTAGGTAGTTTTACAATCTAGCTATTGTATATGCTCTTGCATATGTGCACCTACCTAACTAGAGATACCACTACATAAGTCGTGACACAAATACAAATCTAGTACATCCTTAAATTAGTATGAAACTTGCACAACTATTGTTTTTTTTTTCTTGTACTTTGCTTTAGTAAATGACTTTCTTGAATGCAATAATTAAAACTTCCAACATAATTTTAGCTAGTGTAGTATTATAGAGGAGTTCTAAACTCTATACCTGTGATGAACAAAATCAATACAAACATTGCATGACTAATTTAATACTCAAAGACATATCTCTTTAATACTCGTAGACGTGAATAAATCAATTATTAAAGGAATATTTTTTGTTATTTCCGACATTATATATATCTTTATAACAAAAATAATATGCTTCTTGTTTTCAAAAGCTTGTAGTAGTTTCTCATTATGATATTGAAATCAAAACTATGTTGGAAATTGAAGATACATGTAAGATATAGAAGATTAAATATGAAAGTAAGCTTAGCTTTAGAGGTTGGTGAATCATATAATTTATCACATAACTTTCTTTGACCTTTAGGTTGTTCAAATTCAATAATTTTTAAAAATAAAATAATTTTTTTATTTAGTGTTTTTTTATCATCTATATGTATGATAATTAATTGATAAAAACAAATATATAAAAAATATTATTATTATAATTAATAAAATTAATTAACTCAATGAAAAAAAAATCAATTAAAGGAATATAAGAAGAATTAAGAAGGTATTTTCATTTACTGAAAAATATCATAGCATATATATATATATTTATATATATTTTAGTTACATTCTAATATTAATGTACATCATGTTTTTCAATATAATTACTAATCTTTCTCGATATTTATATTTTTAATGACCACCTTTTGTGCATAATTTTTTTTTTAATGAGGATCATTTCACCTTTGGATAAATTAAATCATCAACTTTTTGAAAATCCTTACTTTCATTTGAATGGTGAAAAATCATCTTAATCATTAGTGTTTATCGCTTCATTTGTATAAAAATTTGAATCTTGATCATAGTATGGATCCATTATTTCATAAAAAATTGAAACTTGGATTCTATCCTTAGTACATATCTGTCTTCTTTCTTCCTTGTATTTGGCATCAATGACTTGTCATATTTTTTTGCAAACCAAATGATTTTGAATACAAAATTTGCTATAATTTAAGTTTAGTAGAGTAAGTAGATTTGAGGTAAGTATGAAATATTCCATGAATTTTGTGAAGAAATGGAAAAATTAAGTGAATTTTAAAGTTTTATGATTGGTTTATCTTGGGGAGTAGTAAATTTTAAAGTAAAACACATTGTAGATATATTAAGGTTGTTGTTTAAATCTAATTTCAATAATAAAAAGTGTTCAAAGAAGAAAAAACTCAGAATTTTATGAGAAAAAAACATTACAAGGGTACACTTATGGTTCATACTTGCTTAGCAATAAGGATAGTTGAATTTTACATCATATCGATAGAAGAATTATGGTTTCAGTTCCTACGTGCACATGAATTCATATATAATTGTTGAATTAATATGTTTTTAATTCGGAACGTACAGCAGTGTATCGTTGCAATAAACTTACAATTTATATCTCTCTAACAACTTTCATTGTCGTACAATCAGAAGGAAATTAAAACTAACATAAAAAACTTTGATAAATTAACAAGTGATTAACTAAGCGAATACGAATCGGGAAAGAAATGAGGACCTGCAACTGAGAAGGATTAGAAACATAGATCAGAAGAATTTCTTACAAACTTCACTAATAAAATTTGATAAGTTTCAAAATTTCAAAGTCGAGCGGACAGAGCATTCGCTCCTTGATCAAAGATTTTGCAGACTGTGGCGTGCACGAATGAATCCCAAAAAATATGTTTTGACCACTGCCTGGAAACCTTTCCTGCCCTACTTGTTATTTGGCACAACTTTCAGGTTGAAAGAACATCAAGAAGATAATTTCACGTTTTTTTGTGATATGTAGGAACATGAAGTAGCCAAAAATTTGGACGGGAGGAAGCGGTACGAAGTATAATGTCTGTCAAAAACGTCGTACACATCCAACAATGATGTCCGATACTAAAATTACTTGTCAAACTCAAGCATACTCGTATTCAAGAGACTCACGAAGAAGATAAAGGGATGGTGAATCTCACGCCTAAGCGAATACCCAATCCAATCGTGAAAGAACTCCACATCCAAGTATTCCCGTCTGAACGAAAAAACAAATACGCAATTCTTTCACGATCATAAAAGAACTGCACGATGAATGAGCGCTCCATATAGCTCACTCATATCATTCGACTCCCGCCACATTTCGTTCACAGCAAAATCGATTCCACTATTGAACTAACTATTGTACATTTCAGGACAACTATGTACCAATAATGCATTCTCTTGTCTACTGATGTTGAGAAGGAAAACAGAAGAAGAAAAACTATGCTTCCCGTGTACGAAAAGACCGCAAAACTGTAGTGACACGTTAAAACATTTTCCTTCGCTGTTTGTATGACAACCTCTCGATTTGGCCCCTCTTCCGCATGACCCCCAATGTCTTCGACCAGCTTTTGCTATTGTTGCATCTTTCTAATATAAAGCAAAGAAGGACCAAGTAATATAGCAAAAAGGAAGGTGAGACCCCATCAACTAGTACATGGATGAAACCACATCGGTGAGATGGGGCTAGGCTCCAATATTACCATAATGGAAAATATATACTATTGCAACGAAGATATTCCAATTATTTAAGTCAAACACTGTCACATATACATAGCTTCGCTCTGAGAACGACTAAGCGCATGGCTATAGAAGAACACTCGTGAACCTCATATGAGTTGACAATCTCTTCTTCTTCTCCTCAGCACTCCACATTCGAGTTCATTACAACAGGTAAAACTTCAGTTAAAGAAGATTATGATATCCAATAATTAGACAAATAACTCTTTCCTAAACTTCACATAAACTTCCTCTACAATATTCTTGTTCTCTCGAAAAAGTTTTATATGTTTCTCTCTTCTAAATTTCTCAGAATAATTGTCGAGTTACACATTGTATCATAAGGTAATATAATGATCACTATATACTAAAACCATCACACATCCCAATCCTTGCCTCCAATTACTCTCCAATTTCATGAGAAAGTCATCTATCATCTAAACTTCAACTATGAAAATTTTATTTTGATGAAACTTTCTGATAGCAAAAGATATGATCGATGTATTAACTTCATGACAATCAATGTAATCTTGCAACTTTGACTATGTACACAAACTTTAAGCTATCAATGGATACTCAAAACTCATCCAATCGAGTCAAAATTTCAATCCAAGCACAAACATGAGTTGTAAACTATATCTCAATTGAATTAGATCTTTCAAAACCTTTGTAGGATTCTCAAAAATACCCCTAATACATTCAAAAGGTCTAAATTTCCTTTTCTATCTTTGAATCGTCATATCAGAGTACCAAACTCCTCAATTGCATCGATTTTTTAGCCCACGTCGTAGCTCTTTCCGTCAGCTCTCCAACCTTGTCCTTAAATCTTTGAATGTCTCCTTGGAATACTTTTAAAACTCTTAAAAACCTCAAAAATCTTGCCCAAATGCCCTCATTGGTCCAAACTCCAAGACCAATGAGAATAAAGAGTGTCATTTTGACCTCTAGTGTGGTCAAATTAGCTCCATATTAACTTAGAGTTTTACAACTATCCTAAACACACTACTTAACCATCATATACACAATATGAGTTGCCACTAATAAAGACTCAAAATGATAACTCAAAACCGGCAATATGGATTGTAGATAGGCGACTAACGATGAGACATTGTAGAACCCGGCCTCCTGATCTTAGCCCCACGAAGGGCATATCATGTTATGGACTGGATAGCTATCTGGTGTTAGAGGGACCTAACCGCCAGTTAGGAGGACAATTGTGGTACACTTGTGTTGATGTATGATGATCTATGTGTTGTGATGTTTGATGTGACAGCGATGTATGTTGTGATGCGATATGTATGTGCACGACAGTTGTCACGACTTATGTAGTGTCATCTCTAGTTAGGTAGGTACACATATGCAAGAGCAAATACAACAGTTACAACCGGTTGTGCAGTTAGCGCCGTTCGCACTAGAACTGCCATTAGGGCTGACATCGCCGTTAGGGGTCATAGGGCTCAAGGGGTAGAGTTTGAATTAGGGCTCCTTGGAGGTCGGGCCAGTTGAGCCTTTGAGAGTGTGGCTATGGTGGATAGTAGCTAGTGCGGGAACCTGGAGTCTTTGAAGCACAAAGTGGGTTTGGCTTGACTGTAATCTCTCTTTTATGCTATGGTTATGAGCGAAGTGTCATTGTGGACGTTTTGAGAGTAGAAAAGATTATTGTGGTACACTTGTGTTAGTGTATGACGATCTATGTGTTGTGATGTTTGATGTGACAGAGATGTATGTTGTGATGCGATATGTATGTGCATGACATTTATGCAAGCTCTCAAGCTTTTGGTATAATGAGCTATTGAGCATTTTTCATGATTAAATAAACTTAATTTTTTGCAAAATATCATAAAATTAACTAACTAAAATTTATTCCAATATGCTTAAAAAATCACATGTTGATATATATTTGATGCATTATAATCATGGTATATGAGATAATAAAGAGTTCTTCATTTATATTTGTAAATCATTTTTTAATTTGATTGATATAAAGTTGCAATACTATGAAATTATTTAATATCAATTCATTATCAATAAATATTTTATTTTATGAAATAAAAAATATATAAAAATAGATATTATATTTAAATAAAAAATAAAGTTTTAAAATATAATCTCACTTATTGAATGTTTATCAAAAGATATTTAACTCTTCAAAATGGAACATAATATAAATAAAATTTTATATTTTAAGTATATTTTGAAAAAAAATTATCATTATTATTTATAACTACAATAATTATGCAATATTGATTTTTTAAATAAAAATAATATCTTTACAAAATTTATACACAATGAATGATGGAATGAAAATACTTCCTTAAATTACATGAGCATATATATGAAATCCAATACCAATAGCGAGTATATTGAGATTCAATTCAACTCAGTCAATGCATTTTATGTATTGAATGAAATAATCATTTATCCAAAGTTCTCTTCCTACCCAACTAATAATCAAGTTGAGAACTCAAAAAATCTATGTCATCTCAAATAGTATCTAAAAATCTTTCTTGATGTGCAATACAACAATTTATGTCTAGTAGTCAATTTGACTACCCTTACTACATCCAATCACATCATGCATATATGTGACTTGTATTGAGGTTTGAGAAAATTCTCCCTTCATATTTTATGTTATTTTAAATGCATAAGATAAATAACATAAATCACTATTACAAAATTCATGTTATGTCTAGTAGATGATTTAAAAACTTGAAAGTCACAATGAAAATGTAATTTAATGAAATTCTCAACACTTTTCAATTTAAATGGATGTGTGAGAATCAAAAATAATTTATTTTTTATTTTGAGTTATTTCAATCATTGTGATTTTATTTAATTTTTTTATCTCTAAATAAAGCTGATTTATCATTAATATATATTTTTTTATAAAAAAATCCATCATGTATGTAAATTTTTTTATTTCATTGTGCTTTAACTTAGTCTCATTTTATAAATAAATCATATTTAAAAGTATTAATCACTCACAATTATATTAATCTAATCTAGTAGAGATGTTTTGAAATTAGGAGATAAATTAAAGATAAACCCTTCATTTTTCTTAATAATTATTTTTTTTAATCAAAAACAATTTTTATGTTTATTATATTTATTATAAGTAAAATTAATTCTTATTTTATTTTTTAATTTTGCAACCCCTTGACAAATATCTATAGGGAAGGTATTTTTAGGAAAGATTCAACGTTGAATATTAATATGAATTTTTATTTTTTTTAATGATCATTCTCTAACCATCCAAAATAGTATAGAATGTCATATTTTAAAGTCTTGTGCCCATCCAACTTTCTTTCTTTGTCCCTACATCAGGTATAAAGTATTTTGATTATAAGTTACTTGATCTAAAGTTTTTGATACAATCATATTTTCGTGTTTCAGAACATATTTGAGCTTGAAGATGTTCAATCTTATAAATATTATGTCCTTTGCATTGCCATGCATAGAAGCAATCAAGTTCTATATCTCATCACACACAAAGGGTGGAGTCATGTTCAACTTGAAGTGAAACATATGAGTGAATTAAATTATTGAATTGAGAAGTCAATAATTCACAAGTGTACGGACCCACAATAAATGAAAGAAAAAAGATACACTTTTGCATATTCCACTCTTTTAACTAGATTTCATCATGACATTTTTTTGTTTAATATATCAGGAAAATTTAATAGATTACTTCAAAAAATTTGTAAATTTGATTTCAAAAAAATAAAGAATCAAATATTTTTAATAAAAAATTAAATAAAATTTGAATATATATCAACCTATAGACTTCATAATCTACAAAAAAAAATCTACAATTATCATGATCAAAAGTTATTTAACAATTTATCTATTAATACACTTGCAGTCAATTATTCACAAAACATATGCATATTTAATTTTAAAAAAATATTTTTCTGAGTGATATTAAGGTCTTTTCCAAATATTTTTTTCACAAATTTATGAAGAATAAAACTTTTGATTCATTCTTAAAATGTTATGTTGAGTATCTGCATGTGAGATGATTTTTTATACTTGAACACTAATTTGGCCATTCGGATTTCAAATTTTTTATCAAATTTCAAATCCTAATATATAACCTTGGTGTTGTCTTCAGCTGAGTATACATACATTTACATGAATCTTTCTCTATGTTTGTTCCAAAATTACTACTACTTAGTTAGTTCTTGAATTATTGTAATCAAAACGCTTTTATCTTGTCTACAACTCTATTAAGTTTTATATATAATTTCCTATATGAATCAACTCCTTTTTTCATAAAATTTATATCCAATAATACTCTTCATGAATATAAAATATTGACTTAAAACTTCTAACTCCTTGCACACCTTCAAAGCTAAAAACTAAATTTTCTCCTTATCTCTATATGATTATTGATCACATCAACCAACTTATCCAACTCATGGGTCTCCATCATTTTACTTATCTTTTTGTGAGATAGTGCATACATTTACACACTAGCGTCTCCAACCTTACTAAATCTCTCAAATTGCAAGACTTTTTCTTTTCATAAACTTTGTCTATACATTGTTGATTGTGTAGATCTTCTCATATGAGACTTTGATTTAATCACAATCTTTTCATCTATATCCTTATGATGTTATAACTTCTACATATCATCATAACACTAAACAATCATTTTTATATGATCCTTTCTTCCAGATGAAATTATATAATGCATCTATTATATCTTTATAATAATCTTTCCAAAGATATCAATCATCATTTTTTTCAATACCACCTCTTTTAATATTGAGAATTTATATATGCTCCAACTCTTAATTTGATGAAATACATTCATAATCTATATATAGTTATCTTCACAAACATTCCAATCATACAATACTCCAATGCCACATGTTTTAAATTGTTAGCATTAGCAATAGTATTATCAACAACTTCTAGGTCAATTGTAGAACTAAGAGATCATAGTTCAACTTCTACACCAATTGTAATATCAAATACAACACCCCATTATATGTCTTTGTCAAGGGAAAAAACTTCAATACATCATTCACTTCTCTTCTATTATCTTTTCATTTTTTATTTAATTGATCTTGATTTTTTTCATAAGTAATCTATTTCTCCTCTCGTTTCTACTCTTGCTCTACATTCAATTCACAAACAAGAGCATTTGTTCTTGTAGTTCTTCTAGTTAAAAGTGTTTGATGATTTGATTTACTTTTTTCAAAAGAAAATTCCTATAATCCCAAATCTTCATCCACCATAATGATCTTTGGCACATTTGATCCCTTCATTCTTGATACTCCTTTCACAATGTATTGCTTAGAGAGGATGACAAAATCTCCTCAATCTTTTCATTATTTTTATTTTTGGTCCAAATCTAAGAATGTAAAAGTTGTTAAATATAGATTTTTTTTCTTCAAAGTAAATCTATTAATCCTTAATTTAATTTTCAAAATATTCAAAATTATGTAAGTACATACTAAAGATTTAAAACAAATTTATTTAGTTATAATTTGGATGAATATGAAAGCCTAAAGTCAAAAGAAAGAATTATGATAAAATATGAAGATGTATTTGAGATACAAAGTACAATTGGCATAAGTGAGCATTAAGGATACGAGATCCATTTTACACATTGTGGTGAGTCATGTATGAGATCTAATTGTAATCAACTTATAACATGAATAAGAAAATTTGAAAGAAGAGTCAAATTTTGAAATAAGTAATGTGTGTATAAAGTATAAAGTATAAATATTTAATATAAGTTATGCAAAAAGTTAGTGACAAAGTTTGAACATCCTAGATGTAAACCTATATGTTGAGAACAAAAAAAGATGCAATGGAATTGGAGAGTTTGGACACAAATAAGATTTAAATTTTATCCAAGAATTGATTTTATGTTCAAGACACACATGAAAAATAATAATGGATATTCATGATTAGTTTCAAAGGAAGATGACATTTTCACGCATGAAAAACATTATATGAGTAATTACAAGATTTAGTTTCTTGGAGCAGTCACCATTGACTCACTCTCATTTGCATGTAGATGATGTTCCTCTATAAGGGGATCCGTAGGTGGTGTTTGATATACTCTCATATAATATTGCTCGTCAATCCACGTACTCTCTTCGTATGATTTCTCCTTCATTTACATTCCTATCACGTTTGACAACCTTTGATAGGAGGATCATGGTCATCTTTGGTGATATAATGAGACCAAGGACCATTGAGTGTATAACAAGAGATTTGGTACAAAGACAGATTTTGTGTGGAGGGATAAGATAGATATATACAAAGGACGTGGATACAAGATCATTTCCATTACAAGTATTATTGCGACATACGACATATGCTTTACTCTTGGAGGTACGACATGAGCTTCCGTTATTGTGTTGTGACGCGGTTACTATGAGAAGATTATGACATGTGTCATCTTTAGAGCTGTTGTCATGACTGCAATACTTTAGGTTAGGATAACCGACGGTCCATTGTAAGGCTATTAAGAACCCACGGTTGGATCGACTTTGTAGGACCATGATGTTAAAAAGGCTCCAAGAGATATTATCTTGGACCTTATCACATATAAAGCGCGGTCAGGGTGGCAAGGTTACGGGAGAGATCTAGACACATCACTTTGATGACTAAGGAGCTTATCTGATTGAAGTGGAATCGACATAGGACATGGATAGAAGACAACATGATCCTCCATATGTACCGATGCCCAATCCATTTGTGATCAATATCCGGTGTCTTCATCATGATCACTTTCGGGCGTGGTTAGTATATCATTTTGGAGATAACTTTATGCAACAAGTGATAAACTCTCCAGACCCGATTATTCTTCCAGTTGTTTCATATGGCGCGATTTGGGACTTAACAATATACGTTTTAATTTAGTTTGGATGCTATGGATCTGAACTTACCAATAGTGATGGCTTTCAACACATGGATTCCAATCCATCACTATTGGTTACCAAAAATAAGCTATAGAGAGTTGATTGTTAGGAATTTTGGCAAAGAGTATTATTCTCAAGTTATAAACTCCCCGTTCCTATTTGTAGTTCCGTTCATACTTAGTCAGTTTTGAGTTGTCATTTTGACTCTTTATTAGTGGCAACTCATATTGTGTATATGATGACTAAGTAGTGTATTTAGGATAGTTGTAAAGCTCTAAGTTAATATGGAGCAAATTTGGCCACACTAGAGGTCAAAATGACACTCTTCATTCTCATTGGTTTTGGAGTTTGGACCAATGAGGGCACGTGAGCAATTTCTTCGAGGTTTTGAGGAGTTTTGGAGACCGTCTAGTGGGACATTCAAAGATTTGGAGACAGGGTTGGAGAGCTAACAGGAAAAGCTACGACGTCGACTCAAGAATGGATCATTTGAGGGGTTTGACACTCTGATATGGTGATTCAAATACAGAGAGTGAAATTTAGACCTTTGAGTGTATTTGGGGTGTTTCTAAGAATCCTACAAGGGTTTTGAAAAATCTAATTTAACTAAGATATAGTTTACAATTCAAGCTTGTGATTGGATTGAAATTTCTACTCAATTGGATGAGTTTTGAGTACGAAGTAACAAAGAATTGACCTCTCTACATACCTCTATACTTGGATACCTTAGTTATTCTTGTGCACTTGCTACCCATCCTTGTGGATGGGTAATCAGCGCCTCTAAAACAGTGTCACATGTAAGATATGTAACCACAACATACATGGTACTTCTGAACCAAGTATAGGTATGTCATAACCGGAGTCTATTGTAATACATACCAAAGCTATCTCCCTCCATGTGAGGTATCTAAATATCACATCTCTAATGGTATCATGGGATAGCTACCCATGATAGCATATAGATCTATATTGCATCTAAGGTAATACCACACTCCATGAGAAATAAAGATATAGATGAGTGGACCAAACCAAGATGGAACCTCATCGATGTAAAAAAAATAGTTTGTGGGATATAAAGTAAAAATGAGACTCATGGAATAAAAAACTGAATTAAACACATGACACTAGAGCACAAAGCAAAAGACTTATAAAAACCCAAGGGAATGACCAAAAGAAATGTAAAGAGTTAACCCTATTGTGATAAATCATCATCTCTTTAATTATTATTCTAATATCATCTATAGGCAAATAGCTAATATCCAAAAGGATCATAAAAAAATATTTACTTATTTGTTCTCAATCTGAACCCAATACAGTATCACAACGACAAATATGCGCCTAAAGTATCAAGTATTTCATCCCAAGTTACCACAGCTAAAGATAAGGTAGTGAACAGGTCGACCCCTGGCCTGTGTAAAGCACCCCTAACCGATAAAGATTACAAGGTTACATTGCGGCACTTACAAATCCAGTTTATAGGGATGCCTTGTCCCCCGATTGCTTACCTTCATTATTTTACTATCTTTAATGAGAATAATAAAAAACAAGAATAACAGGTTGAAAGTCAAGGCGAGTCAACATCCTGGACCAACCAGATTGCACTTCAAGTCCGCGAAATTCGATCTGGCTTTGCTGCCCAGCTCACCATCGAGCCGAGAGAATTATTGACTTTTGTCGTCTTTGTGGGGAGAGTGCACGCCATCGCATGCTCTCTTCCATTGACCCTATACAGTAAGTACAGTACACCCGAAGCATCCATGGAAGTGCGACGTCAAAAACATTTTAGACATGTAGTTTTGCATTTTCCGATTCCCTGTGAATTATACTGCTCAGTATGAATGCCAGCCTAGTCTTTGAAAAAAATAAACCGGTAATTTTTTAGAATTGACGACAGACATTTTAAGGTTCAGGATATAAACCGGCAGTCCTTTCGACTTTGTTTTCGAGTTCTGAGAATCTAAGAGGAGAATATTCCGATACTTTTTCCAAAGACCGGCGAACCTAAAATATCTGCGCTGGATTCCCAATTCAGCTTTAGAATATTATAAATGTGATTCTTCACCCTCGCAGGGACGAAAACTGTACTTTTACCTTTTGGATCTCTTGATGATTGCGTCCCCGTAAAAAACGTTGCAGGTAGATGTAACAGGTGAAGATTAGTGCAGCCAGTTTTTATACTGAATAAAAGCACGCTATAGAAGTTTGATCTTCTATTCCCGCATCATTTTATGCCAAACTTACTTATCTTATTTCATGTGGTCTCCTACGACAGTCAACATCCTCAAAGGTTCCGAGACGGGTTCTCGAAATTTTCCATCCGACAGTTCTACAAGATCATTTGTCAAGTTTTCTTCACTTTCCAGTGAAGTATAATCCCGCGGGGACTGATGTATACCCGAGCTGTCCTTTTGAAAGTGTGTCCATATGCGATTACTTCCCGGTGCGTCAAACCTGGCAGTAAAAAGTACTTCCCGATCAATGATGGTGAGTATTGACGATCTGACTTTGGTATTGAACTGTGTTGAAGTGCTAGTCATTTGCATAAATGACCACTTACGTGGGGTATATGTATTTTAAGCTCTGCCCAATGGAGGTATCTATCATGATTGCTACATCGCCTTTGAGATGTGGGTTTTCAAGAGGCGAGACTGTAAAGTTTTACCACTGCCCGCATTGAGTTCCACGCAGCAGTTTACGGTCAACTACAAACACAGATTCATTGTCTCGAGAAAATTGTACGATCATCAATTCACGGTAATAATAACGACTTCGAGGATGTAATGTCACATCAATACGCCAATAACAATCTCAGGTCACCTTTGTGGAAGAAATAACATAGATTACAATTACAATAGATGGATTATAATAGATGACAAGTTGACAATGCACCAACAACAGTCTCAGGTGTAGACTATGGCAGAACCAGTCATGTGATTCTCCGTCCACTTTTGACTCTGACCATTCAAGATTCAAAGTTTTCAAGCATGAGACAAACTGGATGTTGCACACTTCCTGCATCTGGAAGAAATCTGACCCGTAAACGGTCGAGCTCCCTCCCAGTCCCTTCTCATGCCCCACTCTCCCTGACACCAGAAACCTAGATGACATTACACACCACACGGCTTCGGGAAGAAGGCACATGCCTAGACGTGGAAAATGGCCATGTGAAAATACTGTGAATACTCCCATTAGGTGAATTCCCATTAGGTGACGGGTGCCACAGGAAGACTGACGTGATACATTGAAAGATAAGAACCTACGGCGAATCATCGAAAGGGGTACCACTAACGTCCATCACTCCGCCTACAGACAGCAGACCTTGAATATAATACTCCAAAAGTGGCTCAACAAAGATCAACAGAAAAGTTCACCCCTTCATCAACTGCGTCTGCTCGCCCACACTCGATTTACAAGCAGAGCCAGAGACGTGAACTTTGTTGCACCTTCTACGCTCTACTTGCTGGAGGTAAACACCAGGCCAAAAACTGAAAATCTAGTTCTCGTCATACACGTCCTCCCTGAAGCTGGATGCTTTACGGGATAATTCTTACAGCAAGATCCTGACAATTCTCCCGATCAGTCCCATTCAGGACAGAGAAGGACGATTCCATAGGCAGTCTTTCAGAAAACTCGCTAAGGCACAATGGCACAGCTGTAATCAAATCGTCTGAATGAATACGGCTAAAAGGACCAAAATCGACCGTCATAGATTCACATAATCATAAGCCCTTCACGTCAAGATCCAAAATTCAAAACAATGTACATGCTTGCAAAAATGATTCGGATGGAACTCGACTCGAAATTTGATTCCATAGGGAATTGGGAGGAACGAGGAAGAAAAATGGACCAACTTGACCTCCAATGTAGAGGCAAGTTTACTATACAATTGCGAGACAACCAACAGACGGCCCCGTTCGTGACTTGGCATCAGGAAGCGCTAGGAGAATCTGCTTTCATTCCCAAAACATCTAAAGCGTGGATCTCCTGCAAGATCAGCATCCTTCTTCCCACACGCTCGGTGGTGAGGTTCCGCCTGAGTCTAAACGCCCCCTTCCTTGGCCCCCCGTCTACTTTTCTTAAAGACTTTATATGCTTACACTCTCGGTCAATCCAACGGCAAGTCCTCGACTTACGATCGAGATTACGGCAAGTCCTCGAAAATCGAAACAACCGATAATTAACTGTGCATGGTCCATCCCCAGACTGCTGCAGACGGATGCAGCGGTAGCCCAGTAAATCCGCTTCAATCCTCTATCGATGAGTCATTATCACCATCCCCTGCATTATTTCAGTCCCAGGCACAAACCAAGACAAGCTGATGAGGTTACACTCCGACAACCTCGAAAAACTGCTTCAAGGGGCCGCACACTCGGTGAAGTTTGTAGCCAACATCGGGTATCTCTCGAAATCTGTACAGTAGTCGTAGATCATGTAATTGGACCGCACCCATTCGAGCTTCCTGAGCTCAACTGCGTTCAGCTCATCGTGAGTGCTCCACCAAGTGTCGGAGTAGAAAGGAGAAACGCAATCCGGGGCCGGATCCACAGCGTTGTACACGCATCCGTTCATCTTGAAGTCCTTGTAGTGGGCCAGGAAGGGAGCGTTGGTCCAGTTCACCTTGTCGAGGCCTCCTCTGGTGGCCCAATCGTCTCCGTTCCAGATGCTAGAGAATACGTACATGGGCCTCACCTTGGGGTAGAAACTCTGAGATTGAGGGGTGTTCCTCAGAACCCTGATGGGCACGGAGTCGACGTAAAATCTGCACGTTCCATTGCGTTTATTTCAAAACCATTGACATACAGAGGAGATGAGGCGAGGAGAAGTGCCACACATCGAACATGACAACATGACCTCCTATGTGATGTCTAGTGGTAGATACTGTCGAGACATTCTGCAGTATCTGTACATCTCGCATCAGAAAATTCATTGAGTCCATGAGGGCCTGCACGAGATGCGCGGTTTCAAGAGGGACCAAATGTTCAGGGGAGTACTTACACGACTTGGTTGTGGTTCCACAGGACGGTGTAGGTGTGGAACTTCTCGGCAGGGTCGAACCAGAGGAAGATTCTCTCCTCGCGTCCTCCGTTTCCGTTGGCATAAATGTTGGTTTGAAGAATGACGGGCTCCCCAGACTTGTTCCCGAGAAACTCAAAATCGAATTCGTCGTGGTTGTCGGTCATCGTATGCAGCTGTTGAGACAGAGAAAAGTTAGAACTGCAGCAGTGGCTATTCTTGCTGGTGAGCAGCGACCGAGGCAGACACAACATCGGCATTTTTCTGTAGAAGAGAATATTCATCATCGAGAGTAGATCCCATATTACTAGACTTGACAGACCCTCGCCACAGCAAATGATAATGGTTTGGGGCTGCATCGCAGCACCAAACCACAGACAAAGAGCACTTGACTGCCATATCCATGAAGCAGTCAAATACAAAACGGCGCCTAAGGGAAGGTGAATTACAGGCATTCAAACCAGGATATGCGCAGATGGGTGAACTCACATAGAAGCAGACAACGACTCCTGCAGCGTCGCCGGGAACCAATTTTAATTTCATGCTAAGTTGTCCAAACAAGTAAGTGTCCTTTGACTGGAAACCAGAACCTGCATGAGTAAACAGCCCGAGTCAGTGAGGGGCATCTCCGCCGTGAAACAGGGGATTGCATGCCAACTCGTAAGCTGAGGGCTCGAGGACGACAGGATCGCCAAAGCATAGGAACACTGGCCGCCATAGAACACATTCCACACTAGTGATCAACCCGATAACACAGAGCGCTGATCCTTGACAAATTTCCTCCTAAAGAAGATAGGCCATGTGAAGAAATAGAGAGGGAATGAATGTACTTCATCGTTCCTAAAGAGAAGAGCAATGCGCGCCCTTTCCACGGCCTTCGTAGAGCAACGTCTTATATGTTTGTGATGATTTCCAGCAAATGCTCGGGAGCTAACCACGGAAAAACCCAAAGACACCAAACTAGATGTACAGAAGTGTTGGATGAGTACAACTTGTTCCGCAACCTCCATCACCAGACAATGGGGCTGCTAGGAGATACATTCATGCTGTCTGGTTTGAGTGAACGTTACCTGTCAGTTCGGTCATAGACAGGCTCACAGCATGACCGTCCATTGATCGCTCTATCTGCGTATCAGCCCCATACAGGACATTGAACGATTGATCGAAGGTGGTGGTGTCGAGAGTGTTCGTGGACTGCGCGCAGGCGGAGGCTGTGAGAGCGGCGAACGTCAGACCCAAAGTCCACATAGCGCTCATCTGCTGCGGTCGAGCCATCGCTCCCACCGTCCTTCCTTTGCTACTCCTGTGACGCTCTCATGCACTTCTGTGATGCTCACATCCCCCAGCGGAGCCCAGAGATGACTACCGGAGAAACACCGAGCTTCACTTCTGCAGATTGTCACTCACATTTATCAGTCATAAGGTATGGGCTACGTCTCAAAACGGCAGAGCACAGGAGGAGGTCGACACTGACGAGTGAGTGAGTTGCGACCACCTCCGTTCCCCTCCCTGATCGTGGTGCCCACAGACTGCGTTCGCTTCGAGAGGGTGTCACCCAACGGTTTCATGCAATCGGGTGAAAAATGTGAAAATGACCGACCGCTACGTAGTCTGCGAGCTGGACGAGCTGCCAACAAACTTGCTACCCCTGAGTCCTAGGAAATTGGCGACCAGTAACTGTAAACACCCCCTCGGCAATTCAGTGCTGAGCTCTAAACTCGACTCTAACCAGGCCAGAAAACGAAGTATCCGGAGACCAGTTCCACTACCTTCCGTGATGAACCAGCGACGGGTCGGGTAGGGTCCGGTCCGTAGAGACCACCACATTGACCTGACGACTGCTGTATTCATAAATTTCAACATTCATTGCCTTGGGGGCACTCTTGGGCAAGTGCTGCAGCTGACGTCAGGCGAATATTGGGACTCCAAACCCGCTTGGCTTCTCTCCAAGCAACAAGACAAGGGCTCAATATTGTCTTGAGAGCCATCATCATCGCCGACATGTCATTCCTTACGAGTTACCATGTTCCCAACCAAGTCCCCGCTGGACGATCCCTTCCTTCCTCAGCGTCTAATCTGCTACAAATGCTGATATCGAGGAACAGGCCTTCTATGAACGCTGCGTCGATAACTTATCTCGGCGAGAAACTCGGCCAAATTCTTGAAGCTCCTCCGCTAGTTAGGCTGTTCTGTCTTGGCAGAGAGGACTGTCAACTCACCAACCAATTTTAGTCCCTGCTTTCAGAAAGCCCAACAGGCAAGACCGAGCCGCCATGCGATTCCAACACATGCCGTGGAAGTGGGGCACGGCCACTGAATCGGGGAGCATGAGTTTTGTTATGGGGATGGAGCTTAGTCGGAGACTCAAGGCAGCCACAGCGTTTGTCGGGTGGGGAAATCTTCCTCTTGTGTCGACGACCCAGCGCAGGTGCGCAGAGCATATTTTTGAAGTAGACCCGAATTGTAGATACCCGAAGCTAGAAGTGAAGATTAGCCTTTTCACCTTTTGCCAGCCAGCGTCGACGACCACGGCCGTCGACTCCGTAGCAATGATGATGGCAGGAACTGTGTGAAACCCTAGACGATGTGGCGCGTGGCTGGTGAGGAAGGAAGGAGTCGGGACTCCCGATTTGGGTCCCACAAATCACTTGCTGCGCTTCGTCTGTCAATCTTCCTTTAAACTTTCCGCGCACTCCATCGGCCCATTCTTAAAGATTTTCTGCTCACTTTCCACTTTAGGCTCGAGAGCATCAGCGCATCAATGGTACATCTTGCCCCACCACAACTAACAAGCCTTCCCAGCTCGATCGTCAATGAGCCAAGTACTTAGTATCCTCGCACTTATTGAGCCAGACCTCATAATTTGCTACTTGTTGCCTTCCAAGCCCACGGGCGTTGTCAACTGTACCTTGCGTGTGATTGACATTGGATTTGCTACGGAGCCAAAAGAGACTGCGTAACAAACATTTAATGTGGTGGAAATCATTCGCCAAATGTGGCCAATAGAACTGTTCCTCCATCGTCCTGCAGGACAAAGTCACAAGACCGAACATGGCCCATCCAACTCGTCCGGCTATCACGGGGGTTCACGGCCACTGTCGGTTTTCAGAACTCACGGACTACCGCGAACTAGGCCTTCCTCTGCTCGCTCCCTATCAGCTTCCTACAGAATAACATCTTCCATTACCATGGATACTTAGCACAAGTGGTGGTTACCTATATTAATCCTGACATAGTTTTAGAGTGCTCGATTAAAGAGAACGGGTTAAGATGCATTTTTCCAGCCATGCCCCTGGCTATGTGTGACGGTATTTACGAATGACAAGTTTGAGACACTCAAACTTGAGACCCATGGGGTTTAGGTCGGAGTGGCAACTAGTGGAACGGTATCATTCAATGTCTCCAAGTGTATAACCATGTAGAGAGATCACATTTTTGTTCCTCTGATTTTGGAATTATGAACAATCATTTCAACATGTTCCTGATAGATATAACCATGTAGAGAGATCACATTTTTGTTACTCTGATTTTGGAATTATGTTGAGTTATGAACAATCATTTCAACATGTTCCTGAAAGATTCCACGATATTAGTTGATAGTGGATATAACTCTCTTTAGATTTTGGTATAGTCTATTTTAGTGAACATGTTTTTATTACTATGAAGATATCACCGGTGTTATTCACATGAGAACAAATCACATTAGCTAATGTTTCTTGGATGTTGCTATTGTTTGTAGATTGTGTGACCTAGATAGCTCAAATATCTTAGGTGATGCGGAGTACAATAGTTTTTTTTCTCTCCATATGTAATCTTTCGAAAGGTATAATATAGATAAATTCTTACAACCACAATCCATTCAATTCAAGTAACAGATATCACTTATTCCAACTAACATATTAATTAACACATTAGAACCCAATCTAATGAATACATAGAATGTTGATGTGATATCTAAATAGTGTACTCATAATTAACTAAAGACTAATTTAATTTTCACTAACTAAATAGTACACTAATAGTCACTTGATACTATCTATCTCCACCTTATTTTAATTTTCATTAAGTAAAGATGTTTGCAGTTCCTTATATATTTTTGGAGTGCCGGTAGGGTTTGAGGTGCCGGTATTTCACATTGTGATGCTATGGGAACGTAGACCCATGTTACTCGTTTTGTTTCATCCATGGAGGACTTGATGGGGTCTTCCCATCCGTTTTGTTATTTTACTTTGATATTGGATTCCTTCAATCCTCTTTATTTACTTTTATTACCAGCAATCGAATCAAAAAAAATGAACAACGAGAATATTACCAAGAAAATGGCTGGAAATAAATCGTCCGAGTAGTCTAGGCCAGTCTAATGGACGGCACATGGGGATCCTCGTGTGAACCTAAGGTGCAGACCGCGTACGAAGATGTGTTTGGATGGACTTCGTATGTGAGCGAGAAAAGCGTTCGTCGCGGATTGGGCATCTCCTCGACCAGATTCCCGCGCGGTATACGAAGAACAAAAGCGAGGTTCCAAGAATAAACTCATGGTTTCCATTGAGCAAGAACGCAAGGGGAGGGCCTAGAGAATCGATTCAAAGGAGTGGAGCCATGCGGGATAAGTGACGGGCATGAAAAGGGCGGGCTTCGTTCGTGTAAGGTCCGTCGGTGTTGGGGCTTTTACCGCCCGCGCTTACCTCTTGCCGCTGCTATTCACTCAGCGATTGACGTCCTCCTCGCCACGAGACCAGTAGCATGGCGCGGGAGTGGACTGTGCAATTGCGAATTTTGAGATGCTTTCATAACTTCCGCATGCAAAGTTTGTAGTCTTTTGCTTTATTTCTCTTTTTGGTCCATCATTCTCGGGATGTTACCGACCTAAAAGTTTATTGTCGTGTCCCTCTCGGTGAACCGTCCAGAGAAGCACTGGACCCTCTCGTCCATAGCTCGTGAAGTTTGCTTGTTGCCTAGATCGGCCGATCTCTGGTCCAAAATTGATCGTTAGTGGGAACCCATGCTCGGACGAGGAGAAAGACCAGTTGCAGTTTGGTATATCGAGAAGGATATTTCTGCTACAGTGAAACGGTCTTCATGGAGATGTCGGAAGCACATGGAAAAATCAATCATGTTGGCATAGATTTTCGTCAATAATTGAAGCTTTAACCATCACAACGGTTGGTCGGTTGTCCATTAGGGCCTCAAAAGCACTCCATGGAAAGGAATGGACGTGGAAAGGAATGGACGTGGAATGTGAATCTTGGCATGCATGTTCGGGAAAAATTATACGCAACGAGAAGTGTGGAGATAGATATGTTCACCACTTTACTCTGGTATATATATCAAACGAAATAGAAAGTTCAAAAGACTTCCAAAACTGGATATTTACAACCATCATAATGAACATCACAGAATAACCGGAAGCGAAAGATTCTTTGCATTTCCTCTCTCATCCAGGACTTACTTTTCTTGTACCCAAGGTTGGTTCTCTCTTTTTTTCGTTGTTTTTGAAAATAATCGAAGATAATATTACAGAGGTAGTTTACATATGTTACAAGACATTGCTAACGCCCAGATTCACGACCACGTAGCTAACACATCTTGCAGATAAAATTCAACCAGCAGCCCAAGATAATTGAGTAGCCATGGATGGACACAAAACCCTTACCCACCTTACACCACATGCTAATTCCAATATGGTTGAAAGTAGTCTTGTCATCAACTTTTAAAGAGGAACCAAGTAATATAGCAAAAAGGATGGGATCCCATCAAGTCTTATAGGGATGAAATCAAAGGGCTAACCCCAATAACATCACAATGGGAAATATGTCCTATTGTACCTAAGATATCAAAACTATCTAGATCAAACGCCCTACACGCTACATGAGCATCTAAAGAAACATCACCTAATGTGATTACTCTTTTTATGGATTACCCTAGCTAGTGCTCTCTATATAACAATGAATATATATTACCTAAAATAGGCTAAACAATATGCTAAAGAGAGTGAAACCATGTCGTCTAGTATAGTAGGTCATCACAAATGTGTCAAAGTCAGTGTCCATAGCTCCTAGAATAAGAAAGAGATGACCTATCTACATATCCCTATACTTGGAGACCTTGACTGTTGTCGCTCCACTTGCCGTCCATCCATGAGAATGGGTAATCATCATTCTGAAACAATATAATATGTAGAACCTCTAACCACAATTTCTACAACGGTAACTTGTTTCTCCCGAATCAAGTATAGGATATAACCTAATCCGAGTTGACTACAAGGTATAATAACGCTCTCTCCATGTGAGGTGTCCATCCTCTCGTGCCATAGCAAACATCACATCCCTAATAATATCATGGGTAGATATCCTCATCCCTCCGAGTAGACAACGAGTCATATGCATCTAAGGTAGTAACACACTCACAAGTGACTAATGAAGATAAACCTAGGTGGACCAAGCCTCATATTTATAGAAAATATAGCTTGTGTGAGTAAGAAAGCCTTGATGCATGGTCGAGCCAAAATCCACTAGCATGCATTCTTGCAAGAGCAAGAGGGTAGATGAGTCCTAGAATTACTAGGAATGACCGAATCCATTAAGAGAGAATGTAGAGTCCGTTGAAATTATCGGTCTATCAAGGTAGACTGTATATCTCTAGTCAATCATTAGACAAAGAGGAAAAGGACGAGAGTTTATGTCTTAACTTTGGGGACAAAACATCTCTCCTCTATTATAATAGTATCTAAAAAAGAAATGACCCCATCCACATCCCTCACATACATCTCAAGGATGGGTCTATTTGCAAATCAAGGAGATAACAAAGGTGCAGAAAGTGTCAAACTAGCTCAAGAATCAAGAAGTCAAAGGCTTGTCTAATGTGGTCTATAGGGCCCACAATGTGAGTATCATTTATTAAGAAGAGCAACACAAAACCTAAGAAGGCCAAATCATTAAACACAAGAGCTTTATAATAAGCCATGGTAAATAGAGATCCTCTCATGAATCTCCTTGTAGAATATCAGCATCGGATTGTAGAAAGTGACTTTCTCATGTGAAAAGCCATGCTGATAAAAGAGAGAAGAATGTGAATCATAGAAAAATCATACGAAAGGAATGAGACTTGACAAAGGTCCACTAATCTCTGTAAGATGTTTAAAGATGGATGCATGTGAGAAACTATTAAAGCATTCTCAACGTCCATCTACAAGACAATCCAATCGAGATGGATATTTAAGAGCGTTTCAATGCGTAATGATACCGTCTCACAACCTCATGGTGTGGCGACTCTAAATATGTGTGGACAAAGGTGTTGCTGGAAGTGGGGACAATGCTATATGACCTCAATATAACTAACAAGGCATAGTAAGACCTCCCCAATGGCAATAGATCTAATGCCCCCTATGTCCTCCATAGCAAAAAACCAACTATCACATAACAACTCGCTAACTAACAACTCGTTAACTAACAACAAAATCTCCCCTCTCATAACTAATGCAACATCTTAAATAACTCCATGAAACCACTAGAGGGATCATTTGATTAAAAGCAATCTCTAATATGCTCATATACCATCCCTAACAAGCCCCAAGGGGATAGGCATGGGGATGTGTATAGACAATTGACAAAAAATGATCTATCAAGACATAATGGCTCCTATGGGTAATACTCCAAGACCTCTATTGGTACTCTTTCATCCATGGATGGATGTAAAAGGATAAAGAGTAAATAGTCTCATGAGTAGAAAAGGAGGAAGGGTTCGTGCTGATATGTTATAGTCTTATCATCAACAAGTATATTACTTTCACTCCTTTCTCATATGGAAGACAACCACTCCATATGGTAAAGATGGACATTGATCCAATTACGTCTTGCGTTGACCAACAACTTATCTTTCTAGTTATCAATCTTGCCCCCAACCTTTCTTATGGTAGTTAACAACAATCAATTTCAAAATATATCTCAATTCATCACCATTTGTGATCTTATATCACCCTACCCGTCTTTGGAGCCCTAATTATTAATCATCCTCTACTCATTATACCTACGATTCTTAAGTTTCTCATTTATCTTATTGTATTTCTTGTTCTACTGATTGATTATTTTTTCATTCTAGTTACAATTTGAATCCAATCATACACAAAAAATAGAAACAAGTTTAAAACTCATTATGGATCAGTGTTAGATAAATTTAAAATATGGGAGGAGAAATTTTTTAACTCCAAACATATTAATCTCAAAAGATTAAAGCAAATCCAAGGATAGTAAAATGACTAATTTTGATAAATGATCTATATGGCATACCACAAAAGACAAATATAACTAACACTAGTAAATTGTATCATATATAAAAAATACACTTTAACACCACCTCTTTTAGCTTATACTCAATATATCTTCATAGATATTTGGTCAATAATAATTTTTAAGTCATGTGGACATAGTTAAAGCCTAAAATATTCAAAATTTGTTCTTAAGCAAGGCTTTAGTCAACATATCAATTCAATTTCAATGTTCACATTCTAGGATACATCTTACATACAAATTCAAGTACAGTTGGTATCATTGAGTTTGATGACTTCATACATGAGTTTGACTCATATTATGATTTATAACAGATGCACAACTCTACGATATTTAGTCCGTTTATGGCTTGAAACGTATTATTTTAGCATTTGGAGGGTCTGCCGATGGATGGTTATCATGAGTTTTGTGAACATCGCGAGGAGATTGAGTTTTGGAAATAATATTGATCTCCAAACTACATCTCTATTACTTCAGATAGAGTTTTTGATGGTACAAGTTCATCTTCTATACCTGACACTGATGATACAATTGGAATTAGTCGAGTTGGGAAGAGTTCAGAGGTCCCAACCTTTAACACTATTCTTGAGTTTGTTGCATGGTTGAGGAGAGACTACCAAGGAATGGGGACTGACAAGCTAAAAGGCTTGCATGAATTTCAATGGAAGACTAGGGAGAGTCTTCACGAGGCATATACTCCAATGCGTCGGTTGATCAGTGTTACCCATGTGATGACATAGGCACAAGCATTCCAATATTAATTTGGGATATTGGACAAAGAGTTGTAGGAGCGTAGTTCTTAGGATAAGTCGGATTTTTTTTGGTTTTTGTGAATAAAGAGTTATATTCGGGTTCTCATGAAGGTATTCGTCTAAATATATGTTTGTTAAATAGGAATACCATTAGGGAGTTCACACGAGTGAATTGCGAGGAAATTTAAGCACGCGTTTGGGCGACGGATTGAAGAATTATCAAGAGAAAGTTGATGCCAAGAACTTGCCGAGCGGCCGGAGTAGGAGAAGCTAGCTGCAATGTCGAAGCGTTGAACCGGAGGAGTTCCAACAGGAAGAAGTGCGACGATGGGGAGAATTCGACCACTTATTTTGATGGGGGATTGGACTCCAGCGGAGTTTCTGAGGTTGAAGAACCTCGGTGGAGCGTTTCTGTCGTGGCAATGGGACTACGTGTGCCCGGAGCTGTGCGATGAAGTCCGGAGAGGAAAAGCGCTGACGGCAATTGGAAGCAGAGCGCAGTCGGGGAAGTGGGATGCGAAGTTATGGACAAAGGCTCTCGGGCGCAACCACGAAGAGGACAAAGACGGCGTCGATTGGGAGGGATCGGCAATGCACACGACATTTACCTTCGACGAGCGGAAGTGGTTCAACCCTAGGGAGAGGAAGGGAACGAATGGTTACAAGCTCGATTTGATTAAGGATGTATTGTAATCAACCTTGGTTAGTCATAGTTAGTTTAGCCAAAGCGTAGAGTGGTCACTAGATCACAAAAAGACAAGATAGTGATATGCACTATCCAAAAAGCAAAAGGGTAAATGACGAGGTGGCTACCATGCATTGGTGGATCAGATTGTGTGCTAGATGTCTGTTAGGAATTGGGAAGGATAAGATAACAAAACATGCAACCTACGCATGTTAGCCATGTGGCATAGTTTGGATATCGGACTCCTCTAGTCCTACAGTATATAAATCAAGGAGAGGTCTTGAGAAGACATCTCTTATCTTGGAAGTCATTCCGGAGTCATTGCCTTCAGTGTTACAATGGTATCAGAGCATGCTTATTGTTCATATGAGTGTGGATCACCCCTCTTGGAAGAATAGTCTGGGTTGGTATAATTATTTGAGGAGAGAGTGTTTGTTAGAGGCCGGGCAAGGGCCATTGAGCTGCAAGTAGTGGAAGGGGGTTTATTGGGTGCGGGGTTATGGATAGGGGAGATAGAATAAGTACCGAGATTTCCATTTCTTAATCCTTTTCATGTCAAACCTGTTATACATTGAGAGAGCAAGGTTGACTCAAGTTTTTGGTTTATCATTTTGATGCCAACTTCATGGACCAAGTGATGAGATCTCGAGATCCTCGTTATCTTACCTATAGTCACCTCTGATGTTACTTGGGATCTCACGATTTACATTTTAGTTTAGAGATGGACCTCAATAGACCACCACCTGTGAGATTCAACACACGGTGTGAAATCTATTGTGTGTATCATCCTAAAGCTATGTTTCGGAGCCTAGTTATTAGAAACTTTGGAGAGTAGTATTACCATGAGGTGATAGCATCACCTATTCCTTTTGTGTTGCCAATCTTGAGAAATTGGAGAGTGTTCATCTTAACCCTATACCGAGAGAGAGAGGGGACGGAGACGAATCATGGAGTACACTTTGAGAGAAATGATTCAGGAGTTGAGTGATTTGAGAAACTCATTTGAGCAAAGCCAGACTCAAGTACAAGAGTTAGCTCAAGAATTGACAAACAAATCAAACGAGAGGAATGGAAAATGAGAGAATGAGAGAAACTCAAATGGAGATGGAGACATCACATCCATGGTGGAGAGTGAAGAAAAGTGAGAGAGCTCGTGCTCTTGAAGCCCAAAAAAAGACAACGAGCAAGAGAGCTAGATCTTCGACATCCATGATTCTAAAGATGACAAAAGCTTGTAAGATAGAACCTTACCCGGGGTAATCGTACCATGGGAGTTTTGGAAGGTTGGATTGAGAGAATGGAGTATCATCTTGCTTTGTTCAATATCAATGATCACATTGCGGTCTTTTTGTTTGTACTTTGTTGTTGGAGAAAGCATCTACTTGGTTTCGGGGGTTGGATGATGGAGCTCAATGAGTCGGGCCAACAAAGTTACTTGGAGTGCAATGAAACGCGAGGTCTTCTTCAGAATTTTCAAGCGCTTGATCCCATCATCACGACACGGATGAGGTTGTGGAAACTTGAAACGTAAGGGAAGTGTGGAGGAGTACATTGAGGAATTTTGAGATCTTCGATTCAATACGAGATATGAGTGGAGCTGAAGCCCTTGATTTATTCAAGAGAGGGTTGAAGAAAAAGATTCAACATGAGGTGATTCGGGACAATCCAAGCAACTTGAACGAGGCTATTGCTTGTGCACAACAAATGTCCAACCTCTACCACAACGGTGGAGAGGTATCAGTTCCCACGAATCAATACTATGGACCAATGCCTATGGAGTTGGGCAACATAAGGAGGAGAGAAGATTTCATTCCAAGGGGAGTGAACGTTGTCGCATGGACAAAGCTTTACTCTGAGAACGCCTGAAGTCGGCGGGTAGAAGAACTCTCCTCGTCCTCGTGTGAACTGACAATCACCCTCTCTTTCATCTCCTCATCTCTCCATGCCCAACTCGTTGCACCCGGTAAACTCTAGCGGAAGAGGATCGTTGTAACCAACGATTGAACCGTTAACTCTTAGCCAAACTTCGCAGAAAAGTACTTTGCAACCATTCATAACTCTCGGGAAAGTTTCACATGCTCCTCTATTCTAGATCTCTTACAAATGTCGAACTATACCCTGTGTCACAAGGCGATATGCAGACCCTTGCGTACTAAAACCACTATAAACTCCGATCCTTTGATCCAATTGCACTCAAATTTCGCAAAAAAATGACTTATCATCCAAGCTTCAACTCTGTTAAGTTTTATTGACCAATCTTATTGATAGCATGAGTTATGATCGTCGAACTAAATCTGTAACGATGCATTGCAATCCTGCAATTGCATTTGTGTACATAAATTTCAAACTACTGCTTTGCACTCAAAACTCAACCAATCGAGTTGAAATTTCAATCAAATCGCAAATTCGAGTTGTAAAATCTGTGTCTATCAAATCCGATCTGTCAAAGCCTTCATAGAACGCTCAGAATTCACTCAAACTCTCCCATCGTTCCAAATTTCACTCTCCCACTTCAAATCACCACACCGGAGTGTCAACTTGCTCAATCGCCTTCATTCTTGAGCCAAAATCCTAGCTCTCCCTCGTCGCCTCCAACCATGTCCTTCAATCCTGAAAAACTCCCTTCAAAGGCTCCCGAAACTCCTCAAAACCCCGAAGAACTTGCCCAAGTGCTCTCATTGGTCTAAATTTCCCAACCAATGAGAATGAAGAGTTCCATTTTGACCTCTAGTGGGCCAAATTAGCCACAACTAACTTAGAGAGCTTAACAACTAGCCTAAAAAACACTACTTAGCCATCATATAGGTAATACGAGTTGTTGCTAATAAAGAGTCAAAATAACCACTCGAAACCTAAGTTAAGTATAAACGAACAACAAAAGGGACCGGGGAGTTTATAACTTGAGTATAATACTCCTCGCCAAAATTCCTAACAATCAACTCCCTATGACTTGCCTTTGGTAGATAGTAGTGATGGACAGGAACCCATGTGTTGAAAGGCGCCACTATCGGCAAGTTTAGGTCCATAATGCTAATATCAAATCAAAACGTAGACTGTTAAGTCCCAAGTCGCGCCGTAGTAAACAATTGGCAAAAAGGAAGGATCTGGGGAGTTTATCACCACTTCCATAAAGCTATCTCCAAAGTGATACACTAACCATGCCCTAAAGTGATCACGATGTAGACACCGGATGCTTATCACAAAGGGATTGGGCATCGGTATATCTGGAGGATCATACCGCCCTCTATCCATGTCCCACGTTGGCTCCACTTCTATCGGATAAGCTCCTTAGTCAAGAACGTTCTAGACCTCCCCCTTTCTTTCGACTCCAACCACGCTTTATATCCCGATAAGGTCCAAGATGATATCCCTTGGATCCTTATCTACATCCGGGGCCCTAGGATGACAATCCAACCGTGGCCTCTTAATGTTCCTTACAATGAGCCGTCGGCCATCCCGACCTAAAATATCGCCAAAATATCGCCGTCATCTCAACAAAATCAAGATGACACATGTCATCATCTTCTCATAGTAGCCGTGTCACAACACGACATCCACCCCCCTAAACTCAGGCATCCTCCGGTATGCACCAAAAGAAGTTAACCAAAATGTGTGTGGCATCAGATTATGTCAACCTGATCTTCTGATCCCAATAGATCCTCCCCATATGACTCACCTTCACCAAAAAGGTCAAACTTCTCCTCAAGTTGGCCAATGTTGATCTCCTTATTCCGGCTTTTGAAGATCTTGATTCGTTTGCCTGCAATAGGCACCTTCATCTTTGTGCCATCCAACTCTCTCAGCAAATAAGTGGCATTGTCATGGACATTGACTACCACATATGGCCCAAACCATCTCTTCGAAAACTTCCTCAAGGGGCTATGTTGGTTATCGAGACTATTGTCATACACCAACACCCAATCACCTTCTTTGATCTCCTTTGGTCTCAGCCTATGACGTTTGTCAAATCTGTCCTTATTTCTAAGGCGTGCCTCTTTGAGTCTCTCCATTGCCAATTGTCACAACACGACAACGCACAAGGAGGAGATCGTCGTAATTCGAATCCTCATCGAGAAGGAAATTCAAGAGGAGGAGACGGAATGGAGGGAAGACGAGAAATGAGGCAATGCTATAATTGTGGAAGATTTGGTCACATTGCCATGAATTGCCGTACCCGAGTTCTAGCAAGAGGAGCTAGACCCCCCTATCGACGAGCTCTCAACAATCTTGAAGGTGGAGACGAAGTGATCAATGGAAACCCGGGAAACGATGAGCACCAGTAACCTTGCCTCGCGGCCTTACTGGTTTGATGAAAAGGAGGAAGGGCGAGGGAAGGAAGCACAAACATGAGGTAAATGGTTTGAGAAAGAAGGAAACATGTTTGATTGTGACGGATGGCGAGATAGAAGGAGTAAAAGTGAGAGTATTGATTGACCCAGAGCTAGAAAATTTCCTATCTCGATCTATTGCTATAAAGTTGGGATTAGCTTTAGAGAAAGATGAGAGTGAAAGGTAGAGAGTTGCCAAACGGGCAAACAGAGAGCATTGAGAGCATTCCTAGGAAAGTGGAGTTGAAGATTGGGCAATACAAGGAATCGTTGGAGTGGAGAGTAATTCGATTAGCTCGCTATGATGCTATTTTGGGTATGCCTTGGATGGAAAAATATAATCCTGAGGTAGATTGGCGAAGGAAGATAGTAAAAATCATCAGTTGGAGGATCTTTGGAGATAGACTTAGATGAGGACACAAAAACTTACCTCTCTACGTGATAGGAAGAACCGCTATCACACAAAGATGTATGTTTTTGGGCCTAATAAGAGATGTAAAAGCCCAAAAGAGCAATCTTTTATATATGAGGAGTTAACTTGTATCTTGAACGAGTTTCAAGATGTTTTTCCATATGATTTGCCTCCAGGTTTACCACCAAGAAGGAGAGTGGATCACAAGATAGAGATCTTACCATGAAGTTCTCCTCCTTGTAAAAGTCCCCTATCGACTTGCACCAAACGAAATTGGAGGAATGCAAGGCACAATTGGAAGAGTTGTTGAAGAAGGGGTTTATCCAACCTAGTGTGTCATCATATGAAGCTCCAGTATTGTTCATGAAGAAGAAGGACGGCTCCATGCGGATGTGCATGGACTATCGTGCTCTAAATCAACAAATGGTGAAAAACAAGTATCCATTACCGCGAATGGATGACTTGTTTGATCAACTTCATGGAGCTAAGTATTTCACCAAACTTGATCTTAGAAGCGGATACAATCAGATCAGAGTGGCGGATGAAGACATACAAAAGACAGCTTTTAGAACTAGATATGTCATTTTGAGTATCTAGTTATGCCATTTGGTTTAACCAATGCCCCCCACATTCATGGGGCCGATGAATGATATTTTTCGTAAATATCTAGATAAATCAGTGATTGTGTTTTTAGATGATATCTTGATATATAGCAAGTCCTTACAAGATCATCAGAAACATCTACGAGAAGTACTCCAAGTGTTGAGAGAAAATAAGCTGTATGCTAAGATGTCAAAATGTGAGTTTGGCAAAAGCGAAGTAGGTTACCTAGGCCATAGAGTTAGTGTTGATGGCATCCAAGTCATGAGTGACAAAGTGGAAGCCATTAAAAATTGGATTGCCCCAGAGAATCAGACTCAACTACGTAGTTTCTTGGGTTTAACCGGCTTCTATAGAAGGTTTGTGGAGGCTTTTGCTCGTATTGCTCAAGCCTTAACAAGTCTCTTAGGCCAAGGGTAGAAATGGCAATGGAATACAGCTCAAGAGATTGCATTTCAGGCTTTGAAGGATGCGCTTTTACATGCACCAATCCTTAAATGGTATGAACCAGGTAGATCAACAAAACTTGCTACGGATGCATCAGGTGTGGCAGTTGGAGGAGTGTTACAACAGGAATGGAAAGATGGATGGCACCCAATTGCTTTCTTCTCACGAAAACTTTTGCCGTCGGAGCAAAATTATCATACCACAGAGAGGGAGGAGTTAGCCATTGTCTTGGCTACTAAACATTGGAAGCACTATCTCGGAGATAATGAGTTTGTGGTTGAGACAGACCACAAGCCTTTGGTTTATTTAGAAACTCAATAGGACCTCTCAAAACGGCAGATTCGTTGGGCTGAATGGCTTACAAATGCTTTCAACATGAAGATCGTGTATGTGGAGGGGAAGAAGCGGCTTGCCGATGCATTGACACGAATGCCGGCATTAATCACATCACGGAGGTGAAGATTCACTCTGAATGGTGGGAGAACCTGCATCGCGCTACCAAGGAGGATGAGGAGATTGCACAAGCCCTTCAACAGGGTCGAGCACATTTAGAACGGGGATTGGCGTTCTATAAGGGAAAGATTTGGATACCCTCATATGTTGCTCTCCGTACAACAGTGTTAGAGGTGCACATGATTCAGCTATTGCGGACCATGTAGGAGTGGAGAAGACCATTGAAGACGTCCAAAGGGTATACTTTTGGCCAAAACTAAGAGAGGACATCACCAGCTATGTTCAAAGTTGTGTGGCTTGTCAACAAAATAAGGCTAGCAATCAGAAACCATCAGGTCTACTACAGCCTCTACCAACATCTACTAGAAGATGGGAGCACGTCAGTATGGACATTGTATGTGAGTTACCAATGACGTCTACAGGTTATGATTCGATAGTTGTTTTTGTGGATAAATTGAGCAAGATGATCCATATTAGGCCCACCACAAAGACAATTATTGCACCTGAACTTGCTCGAATTTATATAGATGCAGTTTTTGCTCAACATGGTTTAGCTACAGTGCTCATCACCGATAGGGGCACTCAATTTACTAGCATGTTTTGGAAAACCCTATTTGGGCTATTCAAAACAAAACTAGCCATGTCCATAGCTTATCATCCTCAAACAGATGGGCAAAATGAAAGAGCAAATAGAACTATTGAGGACATGCTTAGAGCTTTCACTTTGGAAGAGCAAGAAGGTTGGGATGCACTTTTACCCTTGATTGAGTTTGCTTATAATAACTCAATCAATGCCTCCACAAAAGTCAGCCCATTCTTCTTGATGTATGGAAAACACCCTATCACACCATCTAACTTGGTGAATGTAGGTCACATGCATGAACTATCAACCCAAGTGGAAGCAGTGAACGAGTTTGTGGCACGAGTCCAACGAGGAGTGCATCAGGCAAAGCAAAAATTAGCCATTGCCCAGAATCGGTAAAAACAATATGCTGATGCTCATCGGCGACATGTGGAGTTTCAAAAAGGCGATCAGGTGTGGTTGTATACTACCAATTTGTCATTAATAGGGGTTCGAAAGTTAAGTCCATGGTTTATTGGACCTTTCTTGATTGTCCAACGGATTGGAGAAGTTGACTACAAGTTAGAGTTGCCAACACACATGAAAATACATCCCGTTTTTCATGTGTCTCTTGAGGAAAGTATACCCCACGATCTCCTTCCTTTGGCAACCCACATCAACCTCCTCCTTTACCAGTCATGATTGATGGTGTAGAGGAATATGAGGTTGAGAGAATCCTCAAGAAACGGACAAGAGGAATATCTAGTCCAATGGAAAGATTATCCACTTTATGAAGCTACTTGGGAACCATTGGCAAATCTTACAAATGCCAAGATACTTGTAGAGACTTTTGAGTCTTCTTGCAACGAGGACGTTGCGACTTAAATGGGGGGAGGTTTGTAACCAATCTTGGTTAGTCATAGTTAGTTTAGCCAAAGCGTAGAGTGGTCACTAGATCACAAAAAGACAAGATAGTGATGTGCACTATCCAAAAAGCAAAAGGGTAAATGACAAGGTGGCTACCATGCATTGGTGGATCAGATTGTGTGCTAGACGTCTGTTAGGAATTGGGTAGGATAAAATAACAAAACATGCAACCTACGCATGTTAGCCATGTGGCATAGTTTGGATGTCGGACTCCTCTAGTCCTACAGTATATAAATCAAGGAGTCTCTTATCTTGGAAGTCATTCCGGAGTCATTGCCTTCAGTGTTACATATATTCAGGAGGAAGATGGCTCTCACCTTAAATCAGCTTTTCTCACTGCAAAGAACAACCTATGTGAGCATGCACAAGGTGAGGATCGTAGAAGGGTTCATCGGAGGGACTATCCGGATGAATTGGGGAGAGATCTTTGCGAGGAATGTACATGCCATGGCGACAAGCTAAGAGAAGACGATAAGAGTGTAGTCTATCTCTCGTCTTTCTTAATACATCTGTATGCAAAGCTAGAGTGGCTGACGCCTAGGGAGAGGCAGTTGTACCGGTTGGAGAGTGGGTTGTTGGACTTGGATGCAAACCTCAACAGTGCTAGTAGCGGGTCGACGAGGAGTCCAGGGACGAGTGCTCCTCCTGAGCCGAAGAGAACGGGAGAAGTGAGACCGGCGGTGCAAGGCAAGCCCCGATTCGCACTTCATCTTGAAGTAATCGGGACTTCGAGGAAGAGAAAGAGAGTAGTGGAGGACATTCCATTAGCTACTCTAGCAGTTCGAAGAGATGTAGGGAAGAAGAAGGTAGAAGAAGTAGGACTGGCAAAAACTTCTCGTCCGAAGATGATGGCGGTGAAGCCAGGGCCGAAAGCCTCGAAGGAGATTGCAGAACCCATGACATCAGTGCTGCAGCTGTAGAAGAAGTTGGAAGCTGTGGTGGTCCCAGTATCACGGGAGTTGAACGAGATGGGGCCGATGTATATGCCAGGGTGGGATCCTCAAGTAGATGGGTATATGGAATTGATTCAGATGATGAACCGTCTGGCGTTGGGGAAGGAGGACCAATCCATCACAGTAAGAGAACTGACGGAGAATGTGGACAAGCTATCCAAGGAGAAGACTGAGATGGAGAAGAAAATTCAGGAGGCGAAGAAGGCCTACGAAGAGATCTGTCGTATTCGGGGTGCAGAGATCCATTTTGTGGAGAAGGAGAATGCCCAACTTTGGGAGACGGTGCAAGACCTTAAGCGAAGATTGATTCAGGTGGATGTGGAGGCACCTGCGAAGTTGGAAAACCTTGCTAACAGATGTGCGAGCATCTGTTCACACGGTGTGATCGTGTTGAGACTCAGCGATTAGAGCAATTGGTGGCGGCAATGGAGAATCCATGTGACTCGAAGGATCAAAGAAAGGAGATGTACAAGGCGTTGGGTCGAGATTTCAAGGAAGCCATGGCTCTTCATCGACAAGAGATCGCGGCAGATGTATAGGAAATACAGTTAGGAATCGACGTATTCACGCAAGCAGGTGCGATCGAGCGGCTTAGATAAGAGTAGAAGACTTAGGAGAAAGCGATCCGTGTAGAAGACTGTTAGCTTGATAGTTAGGAGTAGCAGTTAGAACATTCAGTACAAATAGTCATAGGAAATAAAGTGATGGATCTTTCATCTTTGCAAGTGTCCAATCTGTTGGATTGCAAATTGTAGTCAGGATAGAACAAGCACTCGAGGAGCTGCTGTCTGCAGGCTGACAATGTGACGACAGAAGCGTGTATCCGTGAAGTTACCCAGATATTCGTCCATGTCTGTAGCATCAGAAGCACTCTAGAGGATGTTTTCGCCGAGATGCATACTTGTAATGAGAGAGATCACTATCTTGAAGTAAAGCAAACCGCTGAAATTTATTTGCTGTGTCTATCAAGTTGGTGATGAGATGGGATTGTGAAGGAATTGAGATTGAATCAGTTGCCTTCTTTGTGAATGCTCTTCGGACTTTGCAGTCCAGAGTTAGAAAGATGTCTAAATGCTTATTTCCCTTCTTTGCTAGTGTGGTTTGATCCCTCATTCCCTTGTGAATAAATCAATCTATACGAATTCGGACTGAATAGTGCATATCCGTGCTATTACAAGAGTTGAGACATAGAGTGAGAGATGTCATCTTACTACATGAACCATCATCTACTTCGACAATGTAAAACAATGTCCATGTGATAATGTTCAGCAAGAACATTATCGCATGGACATTGTTTTACTCTAAGAATGCCTGAACATCTAGCTGTAGAAGAATTCTCCTTGCCCTTGTGCAAATTGGTACTCTCTCTTTCATCTCCTCACCATTCCATATTCCAATCCATTACAACTGGTAAACTCCAGCGGAAGAAGTCATAGTATTCAACAATTAGACCGTTAATTCTCGGCCAAACTTCTCAAATAATTACTTTGCAATGTTGATGTATCTCAAGAAATTTTCATACACTTTTTTTTTTAGATCCCTCTGCACCAATGTCAGAATATATACTGTATCACAAGCCGATATGCAGACCCATGTGTACTAAAGCCATCACAAATAATAAGTTTCAATAAGTACCAAGGTAAAACACTCCAATTGCTTTTAAATTTCACAAGGAAGTCACTTATCATCTTAGGTTCAACTTTGCAAAGTTTTATTAATCAAGCTTGTTGATAGCACGAGTTATAATTGTCGCACTAACTTCATGATAGTTAGTGCAATCCTGTAACTCAGACTATATACACAAACTTCAAACTATCGCTATGAACTCAAAACTCATCGAGTCAAGCTAAAATTTCAATCAAATCACAAATCCAAGTTGTAAGCTACATCTTTGTTGAACCTGATCTGTCAAAACCCTCACGAAACACTCAGAATCCACCCAAATTCTTTATGTGATCCAAATTTCATTCTCCAAATTCAATTCATCACAACGGAGTGACAATTTGTTCAATCACCTTTATTCTTGGACCCAAATCGTAGCTCTCCCCGTAAGCTCCCCAAACATATCATCTAATCTTGAAATCTCCCCTTTTAAGGCTCTTGAATCTCCTCAAAATCCCAAAGAACTCCACCAAATGTTCTCATTGGTCCAAATTCCAAGACCAATGAGAATGAAGAGTGTCATTAGCCACATACTAACGTAGAGCTTAACAACAATCCTAAACATAATACTTAGCCATCATATAGACAATATGAATTGTCATTAATAAAGAGTCAAAATAACAACTCGAAACCGGCTAAGTATAAATGTAACAATAAAAGGGACTGGTGAGTTTATAACATGAGAATAATACTCCTTGCCAAAATTCCTAACAATCAACTCCATGTGGCTTGCCTTTGATAGACAATAATGATGGATCGGAACCCATGTGTTGAAAGCCACCATTACCGACAAGTTCAAATCCATAACGCATATATCAAATCAAAACGTATATTGTTAAGTCCCAAGTTGCGTCGTAGGAAACAATTGGCAGTATGAGCGGGTCCGGGGAGTTTATCACCATTTGCATAAAGTTATCTCCAAAGTGATATACTATCCACGTCCTAAAGTGATCACGATGTATACACCGGATATTGATCACAAATGGATTGGGCATCAGTACATCTGGAGGATCAAGTTGTCCTTTATCCATGTCCCAAGTCGGCTCCACTTTGATCGGATAAGCTCCTTAGTTAGCAAAGTGACGTTCTAGACCTCACTCCTTCCCTTGCCACTCCGACCACGCTTTATATCCGAGAAGGTCCAAGATAATATCTCTTGGATCCTTATCCACATCATGGCCGTAGTGTGTCAATCCAACCGTGGACTCTTAACAGCCTTAGAATGAGCCATCAGTCATCTTGACCTAAAATATCATTGTCATCTCAATAGCTCTGAAGATGACACATGTCATCATCTTCTCATAGTAGCCGTGTCACAACAAGACAACTTATTGAGCTCAACATGCAAGAAGAGAGAGTGGTGACTATTGGGTTCAGCAAGGATTCACCAACTTCTTCAACTCCTTCACATTACCAATCTACAACACAAACAAGAAATGGTTATGGTAGACATGTGAAACAATCTTGACCATCTAGACAAAGTGATTAAGGTGCCGCATCGAGATCATTGCCATGCTTTTCATGTCAACAATCGGTTGTTGGAATGATGTGTTGGACATGTGGTGGACCTCATCACAAGAAGGATTGACTTCAAGGTTGAAGGATGAATCTTATTGGATCAAAATCATATGAGCATTGTCACATGCAGGGTCACATGATGGATTGATGTTTTGATTGTCATCCTCAATTAGAATCAACCAAAGTTGCCATGGTAGTCCATGGAAGAGGACAAGAAGTTCAAGGTGGCAAGGGTGGTGGTAGATGACTAGCCCCTAGTCAAACGTTAGATCATGAGGCTAGTCATGAGGTGAACATGACATATCGACTAGAACAGTTGGAGCGAAAGATAGCAAGTATGGCTATATAGCCCAACAAAGATCAGACTCTTGTTCATTCTGTTGTGTTCTCAACCAAGGATTTATTGGCATTGGGGTGTCATAATCCCATGTACTACGATTGACAACCACACTTTGGAAAAGCAAAGAGGATGTGCTAGATGCTTCTAGTTTTGATAGCACTAGTAGTGTTGATCTTGGGATCATGACAATTACTAGTGGAACTTGACAAGATGTTGTCTCTCAAATGATGGAGTTACCAACGAGACTAGCGAACCAACATACGAGATGTCATCAAGTTTGGTTATGTTGGATAACATGAGTGATGTCTTCTGTTTGGTCAGATTTCAGGAAAGGTTTATCAACCTCAGTGGGTGTTGTTGGATTCTAGTGCACGACCCCTTATGTTGGGTAAGGATGCACCGCTTGGTCTTGGCTTGCAAACAACCAATGTGAAGAGATGTTCATTTTAGATTCAAACATCTCTGGGAGGTTCTAGTGATGCCCCGACACCATACATTATTCGGATGGAGTTGACTGTGCAAGTGCAACCAGATCATGTCACTAATAACTCTACAACCTGAGCATTGGTGTAGTTACACTTGCAAAGTCCAATGATGTATTGGTGGATGCAGCAGTGTTATATCCAATGGAGTTTAGCATTGATTATTGGGAGAAGACAACATCTTATCGACCCAATTGGCAATATGGTGAAGGTCTGTTCTATCCCTTTACCAAGTGAGGGTTTGGTTTATGTTGCAACCTTTAGTACTTGTGTAACTTGGCCTCGTGATATGTTGGAGGGCAACATGGATGCACATGATAGTCCTTGTTCAAAGGATGTGGCTACCATGCCAAATGTTAGTGGAATAGTGTCATCCATGTTGGATGAATCACTAGTAACTTCATGTATGCAGCTACAATAGATGGCATTTCAACTCATACATCAGGCTTAGAGTGAGTCTTTTGCTCCGAAGATGGAGGAGACAAAGAAAGTTATTCCCACTTTCACTATGTTATCACCTTTAGATACAATGCCTATTGCTAGACAGTATCTAGAGGAGGATATATGTGTGTTGGATCTATTTGGAGAGATTAACACAAGTTTGGCTACTGTTTTATAATCAAGCATACGAGTACATTGATACTTGTATAGGAAGCGAGATGAGATTGCAAGACACGTTTCATTACACCTTGTGGCATGGTTGGTGTGACGATATCTAGATCTTCTACCATTGTTGGCAGTTTAATGATATTAGCATGTCTTGCATTCACATATTTTATTACTGGGAACGCAAGACCTTGCTTGGCATGACATCATAAATTTGATTATTGATGGATAGGCATGTCAGGGACACACACAGGCTTGTTATGGTCATGGGTTACAAGATTCACATTCTAGGATGTTTTGGGAGATGTTACGTGTGTTATAATCTCTCTAGGCACATCAAACGTATTCACTTGCATACATTTTGGAGAATGTTCCTTTGTTGGGTGATCCACATGCATGAGTGATGATGAGTGCACATCAAGTGTGGTCATAGATTGGACCAGTAATATTGTTGGATGCAACAAGAGTAGGATCTTGTGCACTTCGCCACCGACTATGATGGACAAACCTTCTTCCAAGGAAGGTTTTATTACAAGCATATGGCGGAGTGCAAATCCCTCATATCTCACAGTGGAGAGTATTTTGGATGTGGGTAGACACTCTCATGCAGTAGTCTATGCTGATAGGTCATCCAAGGTAGTGATAAACCTTGTGGGTCAACCAAGACCTATATAACCCACATTGTTGAGTTATATAGCTTCCCATGCCTACATAGAGGGAGGATATTAACTTGTACGGGATTCTCGCTTGCATCAGTTGGTGGAACCAAACGCTGAAGAGAGAGAGCGAGCTATGGGATTTTATACGTATACAACAATATCTACATTGTCATAGGCATCACGATGTCAAGTGTTGGATCAGACTATGGATCTAAATCTTTTGATATGGATTGTGAGCCTCCGATTGGTTGAACAAAGGCGCATGCGGTCCACATGTGTGACTACAAGTCCATTGGTAAGCTTTTTGCCTATCAAGATGTTGGAGGCAAAAGTTGGGGGCGAGAAGTACCCAAAATCTTATCCTTGGTCTTATGAAGAGAAGGAGAGGTAGAGTCTTCTTTAAGTATGGTTGAAGTCTTTTTGCATGGAGCAAGCAATGGTTACCACTACAAACCTTTATGATACAACTCAAGGGGTTACAATTTGAGTTGTTCTACTAAGATAGTAGAGCTTGGTATGAGAAAGCAAAAAAAGTTTTCTATTGAAGAGGTTGTCTTTTAGCAACCATATACTATGTCCTCTATCTCTAGTGTTGATGGAGAGGAGATTTCGGATATTAAGATTGGTCCCAAAGTAACATGAGGATAAAGACTTATAGTGTGGAGGTTTATGAGGAGTTTCAAAAACTTTTTTGCCTTTAGTATGAAGGATTTAGGATGTTTGAAGGGACTTGGTTTACATATTGACTTGACAATTAATGCACAAGTCTTCAACGTCCCTATCAATACAACAATATGGAAAAAAATCTGATCCAAAGCAATTGTCAAGATCTTCTTGAGGTTGGATTGATGGAGATATCATATGGAGAGTATGACTTTGTTGTGGTGATGCCAATCAAGAAGGATATACATGACAAATAGACGCATGTGTGGTGACTACCGATCTATCAATCAATAGACAAAATCTGATCGATATGTTATGCCTACACCTAAGGAGATCTTTGATGTGGTTGGACATGCAAATTTTTTCAATATATTGGATTTACGAGTAGTATATGATCAGTTGCGGATTCAAGATGAGAATAAGGCCAAGATAGCCTTTTGGGCAATTTATTCACATTACAAGGATGTGTTGTATTAGTGGAATTTCTTACTATTCGGGTTTAAGAATGCATCTATTGAGTTCCAAAGAGTGATGGATAGGATCCTAGCTTGACTAGATTATAAGTGAGACTACATCGATGGTCTGATTCAAATATATATTGATTGAAGTATGTTGGGTTTGGGAGCAATGCTTACCTAATATGATGATAAGGAGAAGGAGTTTGTAATAGCTTATGCAAAGTCTTTTCAACAATGATGGAAAATCAAAGTATAGTTCTTATGAAGGAGAATGTTTGGCAACTACTTTGACTGTGGTACATTTCAAATGTTATTAGTTTGGAAACTCCTTCACTTTCAACACATATCATCAATCATTGAAATGGTCGATGGAATTAGACAAACTTATAGGAAAGCTTGTACGAGGGGCTCTTCTCCTACAAGAGTATGATTTCATGGTTGTACATAGACCTGGAATGATGAACCGTGATGTAGAGGAGTTAAGTCATAATCCATATACAAGTCAAATTCACGAAACCAAGGCTTGATGGCACAACAATATTGATGAGGAGATGGTGTAGGGTTGACATGCATTTGACTTTTTGGATATGTTGGTGCTTGAGAGTTATGTGATATTTCTCTTGGATCATAGAACGGATATGTTATCCTTGGACATTGAGATTTAGGACGGTTTGGTGGTAAGTCAAGACATCCACGATGACATGGTGGTGTTGGAGTATCTTCGTACATGTGCTTTGGTGGGCATTTCTAGTGCCAAGGACCGGGCTCGAGTGTTACAGAGAGCTCTGCGATTCAAGTGGGAAGGTAGACACATTCTTTGAATATAGAGAGATGACATCATTCGTATTGTACCACTTCGATCTCCAAAAACACAATTGGTCAGACATGTTCATAAGGAGTTAGGTCATTTTGGATTGAATCAGACATATAGCTTACTTCAAAGTCACTATGGAGAGTTATGCAAACTGAGTTGCAACAATTTGTGGCTAGATGAATAGTATGTGATTGTGTTTGAGCATCATTCAATGCCACTACATCACAGGTACATCCTCTATTGATTATGGGATTTCGTTATTGTTGGAGCATGGATTTTGAAGGACCTCTACCATTGACTATATGACATCATCGATATGTGTTGATCATGGTGGAGTATTTCTCTAAGTGGATTGAGTTGGTGGCATTGCTTGATAAATCAAGTGAGGAAACAATTTATGCATTCTTAGCATTGGTGCTTAATCGATTTGGTACACCATCGGAAGTGTTGACTATCATGATACTGAATTTTTTGACGAGTTTCATGCTTTGTGCGATTGAGCATTGATCAATCATCTTACCACCTCAAGTGATCATCCCAAGGCTAATGGTTTAGTTTAAAGAGTTGTTCATACACTAAAGAAAGGAATGAGAAAGTTGGACTTGGAAAAATGGCATGTGTGAGACTGCGACATCTAGCTATCATGCTTGGTCATGGATTATCGATTTAACCGGCAAACATCTCTAGCGTCATTCTCACCGTACTTTTTATTATATGGTAGAGATCCAGATTTACATGCAGCTATTCATCAAGAGTCAGCTGAAATCTTGGACTTGGATAATCTTGATGTTTGGGTTAAGTTGTGTTCTCAAAGGGCATAACTCTTCCGTATGGTAATGCCCATGGTATTTAAGAACCTCGCTATTACACAACATAGAGATATTTTGCATTATGCTATCATAAGAGGAGGTGGATATCGACCTTCAATTTGCATATTTCATATGGCTGATTACGTTTATTTGCAGCAGAGTATAGCGACCACATTGGATGTTACGATTGATTGCATAATTTTATGAGTATGTAATCTTCTACCTTCATGAGTTTTGATATAAGAGGATCGTGATGATGTGATTTGGAATGATCATGTGTGTAATTGTGTGTCATGTCACCCTTCAAACATTGATGGTGGTATGGATCCAATCCTGACAGTTGTGTGAACAGACTTCAAATGTACATTATATGGATCAGTTGGTGGAGCAGCCTATTTTTTGATTTGTGATTCTTATTTGAGAGGATGACATATATCATATTTGACACCTCTTCTCAATGCGATGCCCAGTGAACGGTGGAGATATCCTCATGATTAGTAGGCAAGCTAGTTTGACTGTAACATAGTATGGATTGCATATAAATGATTAATGATGGGGCATTGTAACACCCGGCCTCATGATCCTAGCCTCACAAAAAGCATATCATGTTATGGACTAGATGACTACTTGATGTTAGAGGAACCTAAACGCTAGTTAGTGGGGTGATTGTGATACATTTGTGTTGGTGTATGATGATGATTGATTGATATATATATATATATATATATATATATAACACTTTCTACTATCTATCAAAACATGTTTGATATTGTGACCTTCATGATGTACTTGCAAGGATTTTTTTTAAAATTTATTATAATTTTAGAAAGTTATCTCACATCTTGATGATCAAAATCATGTTGCATCCTCTTACAAAAACTCTAAAATTTTAAACTCCATACTCTCAAAACAATTGTACTAATTAAACAATTTCACAAAGATTCCAATATCACTAAAAAAAATAATGATACTTCATTGATTTTCAAAGTACCTCTCCAAAACAATGCTTGAGATGAGCTTCTTAACCTCTCTATTTAAAATACTCAGAATTTTGATATTATAACTAAAAATAATTAACATGTAACTTTTTCTTACCAACTTTTTCTTATAGATCACAACTCATAATAATAATGATAATATAACAATATGAAACTTCTTGAATCTTCTAGAAGCCCAAGACCTTTGAATTTGGTGTAATAAGTCAACCTCGTCATTTTATTTAAAGGTCTTCATAAGATGAAATCAAGCAATTGTGTATAATTATTATTATAATTTTAATTCATATTAAATAAATATCACTGTTCTTTACTTATGCATGTAATTTTTTTCACTCTTTGATATTTAGATTATATATTGTTATATATGTAATATTTATAATAGATATATAAATGAATTTTAATTATGAATAATATAATAAAATTAATATTTTTATTAATATCAAAAATTAATATTTATGAAATTTCAGCATTTAAAAAAATATTTTTGTATAAAAATTTTACATAAAGTATATTTTACTTCAATGATTTCATAAGTGTGACATGTTTATCCGATGAGATAGTCATTCATATAAATTGTCTTGATGTAATTTAAGATGACTCGGAAATCATTATTGACAAATCAATTAAGAATTTTAATACTAACATCTTAAAAATTTCACTCTTATTATTTTTAAAAAAATTATTCATTTATTTTATATTATAAACATAAACATGTATGATATTTTTTGAAAAAAATCAAGTTAACTTTTGCGTAACATTATATTTTTATCATGATATAAGCTCATTGTTCAAATATCATCATAAAAAATTCAATTCAATTTACAATTTCATAAGTTGATGTACATCATACAATAATTACAAATTATTTGAAAATATTATAAGATTTGATGCACTACAAAAGAAACTTAAGTCATGAGTTGAATAAAATATCTTATTGAAAGTATAAGATGAATTTACTTATTACAAATTATAAGATAATAAATAAATATCCATCAAACTATATACAATAAAATAAAATATTTCATATTTAAAATACATATTATTATTTTTAATATATAAAGCTTGTGTAAGGAGTGTATTGCTGGTTGTGCCCCTTACTTTTTCCATTGGTGCTGCTTGGATGTTCTTCAAAGGTACTTTTAGTAGTTACTTCACTTCACTTAACTTCCAATGTCAACATATAATCATAGGGTCTCCCTTTTCTGGTCTTTTCATCCTCTTTTACTTCACCTCCAGTTGCATGATATACATTTTTACCTCCGGGATGCATACTATGTGGACTTTTATCCTCGTAAGTTGTATGTGACTCTTGTTTGTTGGCTCTTAGGGCCGAGTGGGTCTGATTTATCTTATGTTGTCATGATAGCCTGGTACGACCATTTGTATCCGTTGCACCCACGGGATCTTGGTCTTGTCCTCTTGCCACTCTAATTGTTGCCCATGGGCGGGTTGGCTAAGGGGCCCTCCCCCCATATGCCGGTGCTTTTTTATTTCAAATGATTTATCTCATAGGGTATATGCAGGTTTTCACCACCAAGGTTAATCGTGATAAATCAAAAATGTAATTTTTTTTTAAGGTTGCTTCCTATATACAATAAAGTGTGAGCTACAAATCAATAATTTCAAAAATATATATTAATTTTTATACATAAAATAAAAAATAAATTGAAATGTTTATGTATTTTATTTATTTTAAAATATTTTGGTGACAAAATTTTAAAAAAAATTAATGAAGTCAAAATTTATATTTTCATATTAAAAGAATTTGAACCTGATTTAACTCTATGATCTTTTAAGGTTTGAAATTAACCTCTAATTATTAGATTTAATCAATCAACAAAAATGTTCTATCATATTATAATAATTAAAATTTACTATGAAAATTGAGATTTATGCAAAGTGTTACAAAAAATAAAAAGTTAAGTTTTTTGATAGAATTTTTTTTAATTAATGAATTCATTTTTTGTTGGATATTTTAGATTATAATATATTTTTTTCATATTTTTATTGGATAATATACTTAAATTTGTATGAAAAACTCAATCAATCGTTATAATTTTAGAGAGTTATACATAATTTTGACATGAAATATAATAATTTTCATGATACAAATATTATTTGGAACAATATAATCTCATATTCAAAAAAATACATACAAAGTTAATAAAATAAAGCTAGCAATAAAAAATCAACTGTTTCACTCCAATCTATAGCAAAACCAAATAAAATATATAACAACATTAATATAGACATTGTTACTGAATTACTATGATGTTTATTAAATATGATTTCAGAGTATTTTTGTATATAAACGTAGCCATATCAATCATATTGGATCCATTATATATATAATGTCCACACTAGAGATTGGTAGCATTTATATGGATGAAATTTTTACAAAACATGGTGTAGTTATTATTTTCATCCTAATTGCAGTCACTTAGATTATTAGCATATTTTGAAAACTTTTATTAGTACTTTTAAATTTTTTTAAATATATGGCTTAAAATACTAAAATGGATGGACAAATGGAGATATAGAATATGACTATTGAGTACATGATTGAAGCTTTTATTTTAAAAAATTAGTAAGATGGGTATGCATTTTGACTGACTTTGCCATTGATTGAGTATTCTTATAATAATCAAATCAATGCATCCATTTTTTTGTATGTATGGAAAATAAAATCCATTTGACCAAAGTGATACATATGTATAAAATATTTATCCAAGTTAAAGTTGTGAATGAATTTGTGTTATGAATTCAAATGAAGATTGAATCAACACAATCAACAAATAATCATTTTTCAAAATCCTCAAAAATATTATGCAAGGTCTCATCAATGACATGTAGAGTTTCAAAAGTCATATCATGTGTGGTTACTTAATTTTGTATTAATATGAATTCAAAAGTTGAGTCTAAGATATATTTGATCTTTTTAAATAGTCTAATGGATCAAAGAAACATTATACAAATTGAAGTTGCCACCAGATATGAAAATAACTCTTGTTTTTCATATGTGTTTCTCTCCTTTCAAAGTATATCTCATATTTTTTTTCCTTTAGCAACTCACATAAAACATCTACTTTCTTGGAAATTATTGATGGAGTAGAGGAATACAAGGTGAGAAATATCATCAAAGAATGCATAGGGTTAGCCAAATCGTAAAGTGAAATATCTAATCCAATATAAAGTATATATATTTTACATAATTATTTGGGAATCTTTAGCAAGTCTTGCAAATATCAATATTCTTGAGAATACTTTTGAAACTTTTTGCAACAAAAACATTGTGTTTAAATATAGGGAGAGATTTGTAACTAATTTTTATTTTCCATAGTTAATTTAATCAAATCTTGATTTCATTGTTAAATCATAAAAAAATAAAATAATAATATATATGATACAAAACACAAAAGGTAGTATTGACTTGCATGGATACAAAAAAATGTATCTACATGCATTGATGAAGTGGATAAAGATGCCAAGTGTATTTTAACAATTGGCGAGTATAAGAAAATGAAGCAATCAACATATTCATAATAGCCATGTGGCATATAATGAATTTTGGACTCTTTGTAGTATTATATTATATAAAGCAAGGGATGGCCTTAAAAAGTTATTTCATCTCGAGAACTCATTTTTTGATTTGATTATCCCTAGTTTTACACTTGTACACACACTTGCAATCATTAACTTGTTTAAATTTTTAAATTTCAATAAATTTCCATGTTATTCATCAAAATTCAAAAAATTTATAATTGTAATAAATATTGATTCAAAATTCATTTAAATATTAAAAAAATCTAATTTTGCATCATTATGCTTATTTTCAAATATAATAATTTTATTTTATTTACAGCTCTAATTATGAAAAATCCTATTTATATTTTTTTCATTTAATAATAATCACAAAAAATATATCTTAAAATTTTCCTGAAAAAAATTGATTTTTATCATCTATTAGTTTTATTTATTTTTTAATTTATATTTTTTTGTAGATTTTTTGTACTTTTTATGTCAGTTTTATTAACCTTTTTTTTCCTAGAGGTAAAAGTAACCAATGTAAGCATTGATTCATCATGCACTTGATTTTATTCACATCATATTTGTCACATTTTTTTTTCTAAATTTGTTTCATCATCTTGCCATTTTTATTTAGTTTTTCTAACTTGACCCATAAAATATGTTAATTAAGTTTGATATCATTCATATATATATGTATTTATATATATAAATTTTTTGATGTTATTTTTTTCTACACACATTGTATGATATTCATATCATTATTTTTAAATAATGATATAAATATAAAAAAGATATTTTATCATGAATAAATATTTTTTATTATTTTAATATAAATATAAAACTTAATTAAAATGATTTTTTTACAGTGGAATTTTTTCAAATTAACATGATTTATTTTTCAATCATGCATGTTGATATTTTATTCCGTTGTGTGATAGCTTGAATACATGTTACTGTATTTGTGATATTTATAATAGACATCAAATTCAATCCCAATCATTAAAAATATTTTGATAAATTTTTTTGAATTTTTTTTTTAAAATGTGAATATTTTTTATTTTAAATTAAATATTTCAAATTAAAAATAATTTATTTTATATTTTATAATTATTATATTTAATAAATTTTTATTTATTTTATTAAAATTATATAGACATACATGTTATCTTAAAATATATTTAAGCTAATTTTTTTTATAATTTTACATTTTTGTAGATTGTAGATAATGTCATGCTATAATGTCATCATTTTATAATGAAAAAGAAAAAGTCATTTTTATAAATAAATTCATAAGTTGATGCATATCATGAAATAATAAAAATTTGCAAATTATTGAAAAGAAAAATTGAAAATCATAAACTTTTTTATCTGTTTGATATTTATGTTATTGTTATATAATATAAAATATTATGAAAATATTATGCATTATATGATTTGAAAAAAATACTTCAAAAATAAAATCAGTAATGCATTAAACATGTATATGACACAGATGAATTTAAAATTTCAAGATTTATTTAGCAAAATGTTAATTTTTCAAGAAGATGATGTAGGTAGCAAAGATATATATAACTATACAATTATAAAATTTGATGCACCATGGATGAATTTAAGCCATGAGTTGAAGAATTTATTTTGCAGATTGAGATTTTTTCAACTTTTAACATTTCTGCAAATTGTTACATTGAATTTTTTATAATTTTTTATTATTTCAAAGGAATAATTTATAAATTTTGTTTTATGTTGAAGATTTTAAATTATTATATATGTATTATTAATATATATTTTCAAATAAATGCTGTTAAATCTTCATTTATAGTGATTATGTATGAAATAAGCATAAATTTATAGATCATACTCTGTTTTAATATAAGATTTAAAAAATTCATTATACATACAGTATTTGGATCAATATGAACTCTAAGATAAGTATTTCGTAAGTTAATTGTTATCAAAATACTAATCAGTAAGATACATGGAATATTTTTATTGTTATCTTGTTGATGTTTACAAACATCTATTTTTGAAATTAATATTATAAGTTGTAAAATGTGAGAATCATCATTCTTAAAGACAATCTCTATATTATTGAAAGTTGAAAATGCACTTATTCATCCATTATAAATCCATAACAGTTAATGTATACATTTTCTGGTCTCTTCAATCACTCATAGAACACCTGATGATGATGTGATACATTGCTCACATATATGTTTTAAATAAGATCATTGTCATTTCAAGTGTAATCGTTATTTTCGGATTTATTTATTGAAATCATCTTCTCGACATAAATCCTCGTGAGATACTGCATTTCGATCAAATTATCGCCACAAGCTTTGAGAAGTTTGCAAAAATAAAAGACTTGCAGAATTCATTTCTTTACCTTGCAATGTCAAAGCTCATTCGTCCATGTAGGTCCAAAATTCATTGGTCCACACAAATATATGACACACTTTGCTCGAAGTGTGTCATATATGCATTTTCTAATATGTCTCTTAAACACACAAATGCACACAAATGTTAACTGCTGCATTTCGTGCATATTATACTTTCGAAATGTGATTATCCACATATCTTGTAGAAAACTTGACCTCATCCTACCTGACATTGTAGATTAGCAATTAATTGAGTACCTTCTCTTCGTTTTCATCGTTTTTTAATCTCAACATGAAAATCTGAAAAGGATTATAAATATCAAACATGCCAACTCTACGCACAAACATTGAACCTTCTCCATGGCTTTTCGTGACAGTTCGTTTTGGGTTGAACACAAAACCTTGGAGATCACATGCCTCGTACCGAACCAAGAAACCTCTCACACCTGTTTACAGGGGCGGTCATATGCATATTGGAGAAGGGCAGAAAATCCAAGCGCATCCGAGTGCACAAGGTTGCGAGAGCAGTAACATGGAATGAATCAATCAGAGTTGGAACGTATGGAAGTAGCCCAACGTAACCACCACACTTCGACCAGTCCTGGTCATCGAGAAGAGCCCATGCAGTAAGAGGAACACGTTTGTTTTGATGCCAGATAATACAGATTGGCCATGAAAGGCTCGTTCTCCGTGGACATTCGGAGAAGCATATGAGCAGTTGTGAACTGAGTGACAGACTGACAGTGGCTACATTAAGCGGGCTTGAAGAAGTTGAGCTTGATGCCAGTTTCGATGATGCTGTAGACGCCACCAGCAGAGACGGCAATGGAGAGGGCGCAGCCGAAAGTGCCGAGGCCGATGTTGAGGTACCACGAAAAGCTGCGGGCTCTGGGGTTGACGACTTTCAAGTACATGAGCGAAGGGAGGAAGAACGTGACGGGCAGGTTCGTCAAGCCGCCGATGAGTCCTGCCATCGTCGACAGGAAGGGGATGGCCACTGCTCCCAGAAAGCACAAGAACACGATCACCGTGCGATAGCTCAGGCGCACCACCGGGTTGCACTTCCTGTCGAAGAACTTGTTGTACACCTGCTCGAACATGTCGAAGATTGACATCGCGTAAACCTGAAAGCTGCCCAGCGAGTTTATGACTATGAACATGAACGTCATTCCCTGTAAGGTGCGCGATATGTCCTGTCCATGAAACAGACTCATCGAGTAGAGAATCCCTCCCGGAAGCATCTGCATTTCATTTCCGGCTCTAGTGAGTTTGGTTTTGGGCCCACGTTGCACATCAGAGGGCTTCCTGTACTACCTCCATGTGTCCGAAAGTTTCTTACATTTGATGCATTTTTTGCAGAGACAGTTGCAGCTTCTGTTGCGATTCAGTAAAAAGCAGTATAAAATTGGGGATTTTCGTGCACGAGTCCAACTTGTCCAGAGATGTATGGGAGAAGTTATTAGCAGAGTTTCACTATGAAGATGGGCTGATACGTATGTCATGTCAGAGAGAGGATTGCGTCAGGTTGTGTCCTTCACTACACTTCAGCTGAGGGATCTTGTGCCTGGAGCGATCCTCAAAATCCGTCTGAATGCCATCTAATTGTTGTTCTTAGAGAAGTTGTCATGCATATACATACCTTGTCTCCGTAAGCCCAATATCCTCCTATAGCAAGGGGGAAATAGCAGAGAGCTGTAAGAGCAAACGCTGCCGTTGCACCTCTCCACATGGGAACGTGTGCCGGGTGCTTCAAAGTGGATGGCATGGTGGCCTACAGCAGCAACCCCAGTGCAGAAAATACGTGAGTATGTCCTCAATATGTTTACTCTCCAGCCGGATAAGCACTGCATATCTTTAGCCGACAGTACCTCTGGAGCTCTGGAGCATAAACATGTGTGGAGAATCTGAAAAAGGGGAGTGGATATCTAGTCTAGATATGGTTCGTGACTTATTTCCTTTTCTAGTTTTCGCCTGCATTGGAATAAACACTTTGGCTACAGTCTTTGTTAGAAAATTGAAGAAAATTGAAGAAAATTGAAAGGAACATGAAGCAAAGTAGACATCCAATGCATGCAGTTAGCAAGGAATATAAGTCATCAGCATATGTCACCTGAATCTCGAGAACAAGATTGTGTCCTCTGAAGGCAAAGACGATCATGCCGAGGGCATTAAGTATGCCAAAAGTTGTGGCCAGGGCAGATCCTCCCGAGACGATTTCGTAGCCCACATTCGGCATTCTGGGGACACTTACACTCAAAGTCCACAACAAAGTAGTGTAGGCAACGGCCATGGTTGCCCCGATCAGTGACACTCCTGCAACCGAGTTAAGGTTGGGGAAGTAAGATAATAAGGCACAGAGGATGGTGAACACCAAGTACCACTCGATGGGAGTGAGGGGACTTTGACAGGTCGGGCACACCGTTCGGAAGAAGAGCTCTAAACAGCTGCCTCCGATGCTAACCAGTCCGATGCATGTTCCTCCTAGTAGGGTCAGGAGTTGTATTATGATAATCTTTCTTCCAATGCCGTTTCCTGCAATGCACCAACACAATTCTCATCAAACCTGGGAAGAGCATCTCTTAGTCTACATCTCTTCCGTATTCTTCGTCCATTATATTTTCGTGCTCATTCAAGTCCACAGACTGTCAAAGGCCCAGCTTTGTGTGATTAGCACTCGAAGATAATTGTCCTAGTGTATCTTATTTCTCTTAGTTAACCAATGGGGCGCTACATCCTTGTCACCCTTACATCGCAGTAAGTTTTCGATCATTGATCTTGCAAAAGTTTCAGATCGTTCTTATGCCATATTACTACTAGCTACAATCTATCATAGCCAGAGAAGATGAATCTACTCTCGACACGATAAATCCTCTCAAAGGCTCGCACAAATTTCCATGTAGGAAGGCAATTATCCTTGGCAAGTACCAATAATCTTTCTCTTGGCGGAAGGTTTTGGGAGGCTCTTCTGATTTCTGAGAATATGTGCAGCAGGCACAGTTTGTACCTGTGCTATCCATTACTGCAAGTCTGCGGCATAGAATTCAAGTACCTCTCATGGGCTAATATTGCAAGTGATAGAGAGATATCAAAACGCATCTGTTGCCTCATGAGAAGAGCCTTCGAGGCTTCTATCCTACACCAGGGACTGTTAGTATCATAAAATCAATAGTGGAAACATACGGAAAATCCAATAGGCTTCAGGAATTGTGCACAGTATATACTGGAGAATAATCTTCATGAATTTCTGGTTCTCTTGTACAAATACTGACGTGTCAGAAGGTAGAACGTCAGAGCTCTATTTCTGTGAAGGTCGTCGAAAGGGTATGAGGAGATCTTTGAGAGTATGAGGAGATAAAACAAGTTATGCTTTGAAGCTTACCGAATGCTATTTCGACGAGATCAAGGTATCGATTCACTCTTTTCCCCGGAACACACTCGTGCATAGACACCAGTAACCACTTGGTGTACATCATCCAGCAGAAAGCAATGATCAGACACACAATCCCACTGGTCCTGCGGAACAAACGGGAATGAAATTTAGCTTAGATCAGAAACTCAATTTTCAATTGCTACAACATACACACAAGATGATCATGCTTCCATGCCTGCAGTTTCAAAGTCCACCCATGTTCTTGTTTATAACTTGGAATTTCAAGGTTGCTCACTTCACTGAAATGTCTACTTCTAGAATTTGGTTGGAACTAGATGAATAAAAAGCTGTCCGAGGAATGAAAAATCCAGGCTATGCATATGAAAACTGGAAAATTCTGGACGCTGGTGTGAAATATAGAAGCAGCTAGAGTTTGAGAAGTACCACCAAGTCACTGCAGAAATCTCAGTCTAAAGACGCTACAAGACCAAGTGTAAACAAAAATTAATCGCCTGTTAATTTGTCTACTAATTAATCGGCTGAAATTTGTTTCCCCATAGCAATGTACTCTTTGTTTTCGTAAAAATATATAGCATCAATCCGTTGGATTCTTTTGACAGTTCTCAAAACAAAATTAATTTTTTTCAATCAGAATTTGTACTTTCTTATGAACATAAAATATCATAATTATTCTCAATAGTCGGTTTGTTTCATAGACTACTTGCAGGACGTCAACACACATCGAGTAGACTTATTAGCCTTGGCCTATGTACACATTCTGAGCGAACTGTAAACAAGAGTTGTGCTTTTCCTCCACTTCTAATTCTGAGCTGCAGAACATGTTAATTCCGAGGCTGATTAAGGTCCGAACAAGGCAGATAGACCTCGAAGTTGAATACTGACCATCCGAGGAAGGTGAAGGCGAGAGGCAAGAGCAGAGCTTGAAATCCAATGGAAGCATTGACGTTGTGGAAGGCCGCGTAGTAGGCATTCCCGTGTCTGGACTCGGTGATGGGCAGCCACGTATCCCGAGGGTCGATGGTGGTCAGATGCCCGAGCTCCTGCAAATACTCCTTCATGTTGCGCAGCGTGGTGGCCAGAGGAGATGGCAACGGGCTCCGCAGCGGTGAAGTGGCCCACGATGCGAAGGCCTTGACGGGAGATTTGGGAGTCACGGGAGACTTGGGCGTCACAGGAGATTTGGGAGTCATGGGAGCAGGAGCCCCGTATTGTGACTGACCGCTCTTGGGAATCAGACTCGCTGTGCTTCGCTGCCGGTCGAACTCCGGGTGACGGGAGACCGCAAATATGCCATCGCTGAGGGATGGAGAGTGCTGTAACTCACTCGCCATGGGCCTGGGAGGCGGAGCTGCTTTCGGGGATTCATCGTGCAGCTGCTGATGCACGTGGTGTCGGGGGCTGACCTCTGGAGTACTTCCAGCTGCAGATTGCGGTGATGATTTTGGCATGTAACTGGATAGCTCTCTGGAATTTTGCTCCGGTGTAGCGGACCCTGAGTCTCCCTCCGAATCCATCACTTCTTGCACCGTGACGGCCGAGTGCTGATGCTGCCGATGGTCGTTCATGACTCCCGTTCTGAAATCGTACAACGCACAGATATCTCCCCAATAGCAGGTTTATTGCAGTGAATCGCAACACAGCTGTCCAGTCGATGCGTTTGCTCCGGATCCAAGCGCGAGCTTCATGAACACCTCCACCTCGTTGGACTCCATAGGCAGGTGCCAGGCAAGCTCAGATGTAGGACCGATTTGCAGGCTGTGAGACGTCCTGATCAGGCACAAGCACTAACAACCAGTTGCACTGTCAGCTGTGAGAAAAGCAAGAACCCTCGGGACGTCGTCAACAAATAAACGATATAAACATTGCCTTCTCGTCTTCCTATCCTGGAACCAATAACCGAGACCGGAAATTAGACGAATGGAATGAAAATAAAGCATAATAAAATAAAGGCTCTACAATATTACAATCTCACCCAGTTTCTGCTCCAAAGGATACGCAAACGCTAGTACAGACTCTCAATGGAAAGAGTACAAAGTTTGTTCCTTTACGACTAGAACGTTTATGACTCTCGCTAAATTTCAGCAAAAGGGCAAAGAGAGCATGCAGGCACGGACACAGATGTGGACCACGCTGTGGGCTGGAGAGGCTATGCTCCGGGAGAAGAGGACCGAAGCTAGCAGAGATGTATAACAAACCGATGTTCGACCGTCATAGTACAAAGTACCAGTGACAGCGGAGCCCCACTTCTGCTCTGACCGACATACCTCGATCATGACCATGCTACAGACTTTCACACACGACCAACGTTTCGCTGGAATGAAAGTGAGTTCAAACAGAGATGCCCTTCCATAGGAGTCATTCTGGTACATGGCACAACAAATTCGACAGTCACTTGGTACTGAAATCAACCCAAGTTAATGTGGACATGAGTATTTTCAAGGTCCAAGAATTCCTGACGTATGTTGTTCATCTGAACAAAGAACAACTGTAATGAGGCTGAGAGATCAGCGAAGAGGAAAACTAATAGAACTAGAGAACTTGGCAGCAGGCTTGCAATCTGTAGAGAAAGGTGAATTATGTTCACGTGTAAGAACCAACTATGTAGGGAGGTGCAACCTATCGCTGTATATCACGTCAAGTTTCAGCGACTTTCATTTTCTGAAGTTTCAAAACTGTACCCCAACTGAATTTCGTCGACTTTCCTCGCACTGAAATCAGTTCGATTTCAGAAGGAACACAAGGTCTAACTAGCCGACACTATATCTGAACACCTGCAATTTTTAAATATCTCAAGCCTGAGGCATGTCGAATATCGCAAATATGCAAATGTCAACAATTGATTCGAGACGTCTGGACAGTCGGACAGATCTAGTTGGGGGTAGCCGAGAGGTTATCAAATAGCTACCGCAAGGAGAGCATTGCGATTGCTCGGAATGGAAGATAGGAGAAAGATGGATGGAGAAATATCGCGTTCTGAGCACTCGGAAGCACAGAGATAAATGAAATCAGCGCATGGATTAATCCAGCTCCATGCAAAAGAGATAGGGCGAAGCTTGACTACCACTGATATTGTTGGAGTTTACGATTTTAGTCACGTGAAAGCAGATTCACAAGACGCCTTATTCTGTGCAAATTCGAAAATCTCAACGCAGTACATAGACGTCCACTTAAATTAAAAAATCTGAATGTCCGACGTACCGACAAGATACAAAGGTATAAAAGACTAATCGTCTCTCAGATGTTGCCTGCGAGCTCAGGAATGTGCACTTTCGAGTTCGAAGTCGTCATTTACAAATATTCCAACTCCTAGTTCTTCATTCTGCATGCAACACTAAGCCAGAAAGTTGACGGTCAGCTCCATGCCATTCCTTTCAAACCAGTGCAAAGTGAAAACAATAACTGTGGCATACGAAAGCTTAAGTAGGTAAGAAAATCGTATTTCTCTGTGGTGACGAAAGTCATCAAGTTTGCGAGAAAAGTTTGAATATAGAATGAGATCCTGCAGCTCAGACCTTATAATATGTGGAGGGATCACCTCCTTTCGTGTTCTCAGGCAGCTGATGCTGGCGCTCTCAGATTCTTCGCACATCATCCGATGTGCCTAATCGCCTTGTCTCGACGATCGATGGAATAGCTAGCTAGGATTGAAAGCTTGAAAACTGACCCTTACTCTCCTAAGTGGACATGTACAGCCGGTCCAGCTCAGAATCACTGAACACAAACCACCACATAGGGAGAATAACGATACTGTACCACACATGCCTAGAAACGCAGTTAAGTACTGCATGAACTACGTACATCAACGTCTGCTTCAGATAGCGCCGAAGACCAAGTCTCTGTCTCTTTCTATCTCTCTACACCAACTTTCAGCTTTGGCTTGGACTTGGGAATTTTAGTCAACCAGACAAGCGAAATCATGATTTGACCCGAATGGTGTCCCATGTGTGGAACCCCATGGTGACCCGAATGGAATGTACATGGTGACAATGTAGGACAACTACTCGTACACTGCAACTACGGGCCGTAACACTAAATGGTTCTGCTTACTGGATCCATGTAGAGCAAGAGAGCTTGATACTGCACTCTTCCATAAGAAAACCACGCTGTCATGCACTGTCCTATGATGTGCTGATTTTTAGGTTAGATATAAATGGCCTCCAACTAGAGCACTGCTTGTTCGTATGCATACATATCAATAATAAACATTACAATAAATATATTTCACACATCATGATATATCGATAATCATTCACTAATATAAATGTACTATAACTAGTTTTTTTTTCCTTCAAAAATACACGAATACATTCCCATTACATTAAAGATAGTTTACAATGGAGTCAAACCTCCTTTGAGTTTGAAAGATTCTAAATTTCCACACTAACTAATATTCACCATACCCATATTTTCAAATTCTAAAACTGCACTATGAGGAGCCTTAACTTGAACCCTAGGTCTGATAAAGGTATTTTCAATCCTAACGACGAGTCCAGTGTCAATGGAGTTAACTGCACTAGTTAACTGCTCTACCTTACTAGAGGTGACATACATTAGTTGTGAGCGGCGTGACGGGGAGTGGCCACTTTGGGTCTCCGTTGAGGTTCATGAGTCCGCTAATGACTTGGGAAACTTGGACTCAATGGGGAGAGCAGCCAGGGGTCAAATTTGGGATTCTTGATCATACTTTTGGAGTATAGACCATCCAATGAAATACAGGACAATAATGTAATAGGGGCTTGCAGAACTGAGGGCAGAACTCTGAGCGATATATATTTTTTCTTGTCATGCGTTGAGACCTTGTCGGCACTCATGTTTATGATAGTGTGTAACGTAATATGGACCAAGTCCAACTCATGAAAGCTTTGGACACTTGTGTGGTCAGCATAGACTTGCTAATACATGTACATAGTTTATGGAAATTTCTCTCATTGGATTGAACTCGATGTTAAGTTTTGTCAATTTTCGATTCCCGTGCCTCACATTGCACAACGTCAACACAAGATTCAGATGGTACATTAATTTATTCTAGCCATGTTTTTTGGAGACATGATTTTTAACATTTACACATGTCTTCAGATTCTGAATCTGATTATGTATTCCTCCTTAATCACAAGCATTATCTACCTTTGTTCATTGTACAACTTTGTGACCTACAAAAAGGTATATGATTGCACTAGTGAAAGTTTCTTTTTCCTAAATAACAATTTTAAATTCCACAGGTGATGTTGTTGACTTTGACCATATGAGTACAGATTCTGCAGAAACTGGGTCGAAAACAAGCTCAACAACAAGGCCTTCACATCTTATAAGTTACTAGGTCTTCGTTTGCCATTGACGTGGGGAAACAAACATTCTCTTACAACTCTCCTTATAAAGATAACCAACTTTCGAATCATTTAAACGTCACCAGGATAAGAAGACCCGATCAAGAATCACATGGATAAACCCAACGCGAGTAGCATGAGGCTAGCCCCAATAGCATCACAATGGTAAATATGTCCCATAAGATATCTAGGTCATATCACTACACTATATCTTGATGGGCCTTCCCATCCCTTTTGTTATTTTACTGTATCTTTACCTTGGGTCAGATCACTATATAGTGATGAGCTTCTAGAACTTTGAGAGTTTCAACACTCTCTGAACGCATTAATTTGATGGAACCGAGGTACAGTACAACACTGCTGTGTCAGGGGAACGACGACTTGTGCAAACGACGATTTCTGGTTCTGATTCAAAAGCGTAAGTTCTCATCTGTCGATGTGTCACCGGGAAGCTGAGCAGGTGAGCGTGGACTTGTATCCCCCGTGGGAATGTTGAAATTAGCAGCCTAGGCAGCAATTCACTCTACAGTCGCCGGACGATTCATTGTTAAGGTCAAAGTCTAGGCATCTTAAACAATAATACATCACCGGTCCCAGGGATCGTTGAAATGAGAAAAGAGGTCCCAAAATATCGATGTCAAAGATAGTTATGTGGCATCACCTCCTTTGTTTGTTGACGGCATTTTAAGCATGATACCTTTTGCAAACCTTTGTTGGTTGATCGCCAGACTGATTCAAACCAAAGTTTCAGGTTCTCGCCGCTGCAACGATATCGGTGGTGTTAGGTAGCAAACACACACCCAGAATTCGCAATACAGTGAAGTATTTGAGAAAGCATGAAGAGCAAAGAAATTTTCCTCTTCTGAGAAAAATGAATCTACCGAATCTGCGAATATACACAGCCAACTTTAGTTGACTCAAGTCAAGGTTTCTTCTGAACAAAATTTTGCAATCTTGTGACGAAACAAAAAAACCTGTTTTGAGCCAGAACTAGTTCGAGTATGTGCACTGACCATAAGGTAGGCTGCCGCTGAATTTGCCAGCGAGAAAATTTCTTGCATCATAACTGATAAGATTCCATGAAAGCAGTGTCAGAGTTTGACATGCGAGGCTCTTTGAGGGCCTATGGCAGTTCAAACGAGGATTCCTAGAATGGTTCGATGTTCTATAAATCATGGCAAGAACTGAAGCTTTATCCTTGCAGTAGTGCACTACATCATCAGGTCTTCCTAGCTGGTCACGTTCCTTCAACCCCTGCATTACTCAGATCGGTATTTTTTCGGTGCACCTGTTAACACAGCAAGTGATGGAATGTGGGTCCTTTCACACTCATGACTGATGTCGACTACCTTTCCATAGTCTTCATTTTCTGTTGCTCCTGGCATCATAGGTTTGTCTTTTCACTTTTCTCCTTGCATCGAAATCCCCCCAAAGCTCCTATACTGACCATTTACAGAATGAGTGCCACACTTGACCTCTTCTTCATCCACTCCGTGATCCTCAAATCTAGTCAAACGGGGCGACACCTTTGAGGATTGCAGTAGTTGGAGGAAAAATGGTTTCCTGGAGCCAGCCGCTTTTGAGCTTTCCTTATTTGGCAAGCGCATGCTCAGTATTTGCCATCTGCTTTCCGAATGCCATAAGTGATTCTCGCGCACCACGAGACGTATTCCTATTTTTTGACCGGAGGGTGCCTTCCGGTCACGACGAAATTTCGACCTTAGCGGTGCCGTCATTTGCACAAGGACATGACAACTTTTGTGTAGCGCATGAAATTCTGACATCGGATGCTTAAAAGTTACGAGACATCAAGGAGACGATAAAAGACTGGTACCAGGGACACGAAAAAGCGGACGCCGATCATGAAAGACGAGTGAGAGACGGAGACGAAAACATTTAAAATCGGCAGTTTCTTCTTTCGGTGGTCGCCGGACTGAGCTCTTCAGACTCAAGGAACGAGCAACAGCAGGAACAACGGCAGTGGCAATGGCCATTACAGTGGGCAGCGACTTGCGTGCAAGCGCGCGATGGAATCATGGATCCCGGGGAAAAAAAGCTACGAGCGGATGGAAAGTTCTGCGTTCAGAAAGATCCTCCCGTCGCAGACCCATTGACTTTTCTCGGCCAAAAGCTCCGTCAGGTCCTTGCCGAAGAGGTCCACGCATCGGAGCAGCGGATTCTCAACCTGAAATGTGTGCTTGGCATGAAAGCGGTGCACGAACATCATCAGCGGGACGGACCACACCGAGATGTTGAGCTCGACCTGGACTCGTCCCGCAGTGGAGCTGCACATGCGCAGGTCCAGCCCCACCTTCTTCTTGGTGGAGGCTGTGAACACCTGATGGATCTGGAAGGCAAAAATGTTCCCCGCCACCCGAAAGCCTTCGAAGGTCAAATGCCCGCTCGGCTCCAGCGACTCCAGCTCTGCCGGGGAGGTGTCGAAGTGAATGATGGCCTGCTTCTTGGGCTGCTCCAGAATCAGACAGTTCACCGGCTTCAGATAGCCACTCCTCTTCTCGAAGCGCCGATGGTTCACTCCGTCCGAGCGGATCCTGTTCTTCATGTCCTCCGTGGCCGTTCGGAATTTCAGAGCCTGGATCACCAGCTCCTGGCACGTTGGGGAGGCCAGCTCCGGGTACTCGATGAGCCCGCTCAGAACGTCGGGCTTCATGAAGGGGAATCTGATGAGGGGAGCCAGTTGGGTCATCATCAGCTGGCTCTCGGCCACGGAGAACGTGTTCTCCTTCACCCACAGGATCAGGGCGTAGAATGCGATCTCCTCTCGCTCCACTTCCAGGTCGTCGCTGGCCAGGAGGGCTCTGAGGGCGGATTGGGCCAGGGACACGAAGTCTCTCAGGAGCTCCTTGTTGCTTTCTCGAGTATGCTTGGAGTTGGGCTTGGAGTTCACGAAGCTCAGCTTTTTGAAGTGCCGGATCAGGAAGTGTGTGCTGGCCTCGATCACCGACCTCAGATCTCCCGACGGGTTAGAGTTGTAGGCGGCCTCGTGTATTCTGATGGCTTGATCCAGGTCCAGAGGCATGTCTCTCAGCCTCCTCAAGCACAGCTGCGAGCAGTTGTGCACCAGAAACCGCTCCGACAGTCCCCATAGTGATATGAACTCCTCCACTTCCGTCAACGAAACGCTGTTCGTGTACATGCATTCTATCATCGCGTGGAATGTGCACCTTTCTGCAAAATTATAGCTCGCCGTCAGAATCTCCCCATTCCGGAAAACGCAGATGAAATATGAGAATTCAAATCCTCAAGTAAAGATACTGATAATTATATTGATATCAAAGTGAGGAGAATGCGTGAAGGAAACGATTTTAAGGATAGGATAATCCAACCTCATTCATGGGCACTATACTGGATTATCAAAGTGTTGGATCGACCGAGAAGATCGAAATATACAAATTCTACAAACCTCTGTTCTCAAATTTGAAAGGGCATGTGAAAGCAATTTGAGAGGTTTCACAATCCCACAGCTCAATTGCAAGTTCAACTCGTGAAGAAGTTGAAGAATCCACTTCAATGCATGGGCATTTACAACAAATGACAAACATTGAAATCCGGGCATAGGCTGCCTGATTCAGGGTATGACTTGTTGTGCTCACAGCTACACTTTCGGTAGCTTGAGAAAAGATGATGGCCACGTGATGCCCTAGACAGACACATAACCTGAACATGGATCGAAGAGGAGAGTAGAGCATGAGTTTGAGCACATGAAATAAATGTCTTACCCTCAGGATTGATGTGAATGTCCACGGTATGTGAATTGGAATCCCGAAAACCATTGCCTCCGAAAAGGCTACGGAAAAATGGTGATTCTTTGGCTAAAATGACTGAATTGACTGGTATTTTGAGTGTTTCGGCATCGAACTGATCATAAATGTTGCCGTCATCATCGACGAACTCCTCCTCTTCTTCTGGATCCGCTGTTCGTCACACCAGACAAATGAGGTGCATCAGATACGGGGACTAGGAGAAGCAAAACTTCCAAAGAGTCAAGACAAAACAAATTTTACTGAAGCTCCATCTGATTTGAACATACTAGGCAGGACATATTTCGATCGACGACAAACAGAAGTGCTAGCAGTTGAAGAAAGCTAAACGAAGGCCGAAAACGTCAAGCAGCTGGACGGTAATCGAATCAGATCAACGATTTCTAAGTAAAATCACCAACTTGAGTATTATTAGTCTCGCGTTCTTCAGAGCTTCACATGTTTGAATTCAGAGTCTGGTATGGACAAAGTCATAATCCAGGTGAAAGAACTCTGAATCAGTTGAATTTCTTCAAAACGCTCACATGCTTAAATGATTCTAAGACATAATTCTGAGCTTGGGTCAGATTCTCCAAGAGTCTCCCGAGAGTTTCAAGGAAGGAAGTGGAAGATGCTCCGAGTACACTTATCTGACCCACACAAGTGCACTCAGAGCATCAACTCTGACCAGAACTGTGTCTGCAATTTACAGTGCGTTCATCCGCTCTGGTGCCTTGGTTTTATTCTTCATTGAATCTCTCTAGCCTGCATCCCCGTGCATCGGAATCTGGGATCAATGTAGTTGATATCCCATGATCCATGAGCACGTGAGGTCCATTCTTCAGTATAAGTATACCGGTAGTATAAGTCCAATAAGCAAGGTGCCATCTGGTTTGCCAAAAGCTTTACAAATGCTGGAAACAAGAACCAAACTGAATGGTTTAGGAAATCTTATGGACATCTCAGACGGAATTCAGAAGTCGTGGGTTCTGATAAGTTGGAAAGCATGGGCGATCTGAAGGCAAATTCCATCATCACAAAGCTCGAGAGCAGTACTGGATTATGGGACCCGATTCGCATCCAAGTTGACGTTGCAAGACATTGATTCATAAGGGTTCCTGCCGGTGAAAACGTTGAAATTGAACATGCTTTGATTGCTGAATTCTGAATCCTAGAATGCACAACGCCAGCTCCAGAGCAACGAGCACATGTATTTTTCCTGTAACTGGAGGGAATCTAGACACCTTGAAGAGGTGAGCATGCAAGCATTGAAGGGAAGATGAGTACCATGTACTCCACATTTGATGTCGATCCTTGAATTGCTTGTGTCAAGAGACGCTCCTGAGAACTCCGATCTCACAATCAATCGAAGCTCTCTGTCGGACCAGCGAGGATCGTTGTATGCAAATCCGAATGATGAGACCGGTTCGAACGAAGGGTTGTCGTAATCTTCTCCCTCGGCAGCGAGTTCCCGATAGTTGTCATCCATCGTGATCGATCGCTGCGCTGACAAACTGCGCTTCTGCTGGAGCATTTGGCTGACTTAAGGCTACAACATCATTTTCAAGCTCGAGTTAATGCATTTTTTTTGCAATGAAGAATACGAACACTTGGGATCAAGTCTGGCACGCGCATAAACAATTTGCGAGCCAAGCTCTGGCATCACAAGAATCGAAGTTCTGAAGTTTGAGTGATACATCTATGGAGCAGAAAAGCAGATTGAATTCTCCATTTTAATTCATCTCAAGAGCACAGTCTCATGGGCCTAGATTCAAATTGTTCGACTTGCTTCAGCCCAGGATACGATTTGGATTGGTGAGATTTGTGTTCTTTGCAGGCAACATGAGGAGCTCTACCATGTGAACCGGAGTGAGTAGCCTAGTCAGTCATGTGTGACGGCTGTTGTTAGACTATAATAATTTAATGTCAGATTTAGACTTCTCTAGAAAACCAGAGTTGGCGAGCCCAACTGCCATATGTGCACCAGGCTAGAGAACTTCTACTATAAATGAATGAAAGGTGGATCTTTGTATCGATTCTTAACTCCATACATGCCTACAGCTAGACAGGGCATGCACAACTCGAGTTCTCAAAGAAGCGATGCATGTTTGTGAAATGTCTCTAAAGTATCCGTCAAGCAAGCAGTCAAGGATACACATCAAAATGGTCCTGAAGCCAGAAAATTACCTGAATTTGGAATTGGTCCATTGAAAGAAGTGGACCCACGTTCCGAGGACATTCACTGCAATCTTCGTGAAGGAAGACTGAGTTGTTTAGGATGCACCTGCACGCTGGATAAGAGCCAGCAACAATCATCATCATCCTTCAAACGTCATTACGCCACTGCCACCACAAACTCCTGAGAGTGTTGCTAATGACCGCAGTCATCGAGCTTTTGATCGGAGCCAGCTATCTATCAAGATTCAGTCACCAAAGTTTCGATTGCATTAAATCACACATTTCTCTCCGAGGCATGAGTTGACTCCCTGGAGCATCCAGCAGGGAGTACAGCAAAGTGATGTGCTGAATTCCAATTGACGAGGGCAGGCAAGCCGGCTGGGGTCGCTGCTGACTGTCTAGGAGCTCGAGGCTCGTGGGGATGCTGGAAGATTTGGAGTGTCTACCAGAAACTATGAGGGCATAGTACAAACAGCGCAAACGCCTTACGAAGGGATGAAGAGGACGGTGCGAAAGGGACAAGCACAAGGATCTTCCTTTTCACGGCTGACGGTGTTGCCAAGGTTAATGAGATCCGAATTCTGAGCTGGAGCGGCTGCGATCGGTAGAAGGACAACTCACAGACTCAGAGGGGGAATTTTACTCTTGTTGGGACAGCCGGAGCATGCAGTCTGCAATCTATACCACTCCGTATCGAACACAAGATGATGGATGAGCAGCAGTAGCAAGGCAAAGTATCGTAGCCACTCGCATGAGGCCAAAAATGCTTTCAAACTTAGAGTCGGAGCCTGGAGACTATGAACACGAGCCGGAGAGGAGGTAGCTCTAGAGACATGGACGGAGGAAGGGATGTAGAGCTGGAAGTTCAGCATGGAATCTGAAACCAGACGGTGGACCTGCATCTCTGATCTAGGCTGTACCTACATCATTCACGGGAAGATTTGGGGGTCAAGGGGTCGTACAATGCAATCTGTTCCAACAGTGAGCAAGCAGTGACCTGCTGATTGGGCCTGCTCCTGCAAGATCCCCGAAAATCTCTGCGAACATTAAAGAAAGTAAGCCAAACACTTTCTACATCACAGTGGAATGCACATTATCTGGATCAGGGATTTCACAATATTTCATCGCGGCTGGACTTACTGCACTCTGCCAGTGCGGCAGTGACTCCAATCATCCAAAATCTGTTTCAAAAACATTCCGGACGTCGAGAGGGCAATTTCTTCTATTGTAACGCATGTCTGAGTGGGTGTTATCGGCCTACTGCAGTAGAGGATGTGATCTTACTCCATGCACTTTCTATTAAGGTGATTAAGTGAACGTGTGAGGGATTCCAGTGTTGGTCACGATCTTGCAATGCTTACTACGTCATGATTCACAGGCAGAGGAGAAGGACGTGGGCCTCCTCTAAACATGGTCCGAAGCACAGTGAGAGCTGGTTCTGAGCTCTGCAAGTATCCTATTATTCGCTGACCGCCCCTTGCTCCATGATGCTCGCGAAATTACACTCTGGTCCTCTCTAGCGAGTCACCAGATGAGCACAACATAATCTGCATGAACTGCTACAAGTGAGCCGTGAAACCAGGTCGTCTGTGGAACAATGTTTCTCAGAGTCTGTCTAGCTCTGATTCTCCCGGGGCTCGATTTAATGCTCTCATAGCTGGACTATGTCTGTCTTGCCTGCCAGTGGAAGGAATATTGCGGTCCTACAATTTAGCATTCGCTCATTTTCTTGCAAGGTCACGCAAGATTATCACAGCTCCAGCTCCAGCTACCTTGCAAAGCCTGACTATTTGCTATTAATATATCTCAGCGTGAGGACTCGACCGCTGTTTAGAGGGTTTATTTAGATGACAAAACTGCATGATGATGCTCAGCGCTCCAAAGAGTAGTGAATCATGCTGCACTGGTGGAGATAAATGGAATAAATGGTAGAACGTTCCAGTAGTACAGGAACCGCAAGATGGAAGCCTGATGTACTAATCTTGTAGCGAAATTGTTATCAGCGTCGGAAGTGCAATCATCAGAGCATGAATGTACTGAAAGGAAGGAAACTGCTAAAGTGAACTCAGTCAGAATATTCTGCTTTAGGAAGTGATATTCTCACATCCTGTATCTATACGGAAGGATTTATCTGCGCCTAATTCTGAGTTATATCATGCAATTTATGTTTTTTATGATAGGAATATGCCGAAAGTTGAAATTCCATGGTAAATACACACTGTGTATGAGAATATGTTCTTTTAAGTGGTATTGATTTATCCAATACCTTATCCTATTTCTAGTGCAATTTTTATGTAAGATTTGACTGGTTTAGGACGATGGGTGACACTGCCATTATCAGATTCATGATGTGCAATTGGAACCTGCGAAGAGCAAGTGTAGTCTCCTGGTAAGCAGAGTTGTCAACTTGTCATCATGAGCTAAGACCATTCAAAGCGAAATGGATGCCACCCGAGGGTCAGAAGGTGAATCAGTAAGTAATATGTACTCTAAGATATGATCTCACTGGTGTCAAAGCTACCAAATATGAAAGATCTTGCTGGTCCAGGAGACAAATTCATCATGGAAACTTTTTTGAGGAAATTTTTTTCTTAGAGAAAAGATTGTCTTGCCATAGAAAATTGTCTGCGTCAAAGCACCTTTGGAATATTATAGTCGGTATGCGGTACTTTCCAATGCAGGTACACTTTAATTTTCATTAAAGTTTGAGATATTCTTGTTGAATATAGCAAATCTTGTTGTAGTATACACTATGAAAAGAGTAATAAATCCGAATAATGAAAATACGTACTTCTTAATGTAAATGAAAAAAATTTGGAGTCTTATTCTGAATGAAATACACAAATAAATATAATAAGGTGAATGATTACCTGAATGATGCGGATCATGATTACTAATCTTTTTACGTTTTCTGGCTTCGAGATTTTACCTCAATGGGCACTGTGCAGTTGACTGACTCTAATTTTGTGTTGAAATATTATCCAAATCAAATATAGTTTGAATTTCCTTTAAAAGACCTTATCCATTCATTATTTTAAACTATTTTGACAATTACAATATTTATTGGGAAGGGTGTAGACATGTTCTGAATTTTTGAAATGGATCAGATGGTGAGAATACTGCTGAACCCATTCTTGTTTTGGTGCAGACCCGCAAACTGAGCAAAAGATTATAATAAAACATTTACTTTTTTTTTCCAGCCAGGAAAAGGTGAGAGCCCAAGCACAGCACAGTATATGTTCAGCCTTATGATGTGGAGAATTTTAAAGAATACCATCAGACTGTCGTGAGTAAAGCGATGGCACAGAATGACATAGGCATTGGTAGAAAAGTGTGAAACAAGGAACGGAATGTTATTGTATTTTATACGAGCAAACAGGCGACGCAGCTCTTATTATTTTCATGTAGAAATATTAATATTGTTTTTGTACCATACGGTAAAAAGTACTTCGGATGCATGCAAGCAAATATGAAATAGGAAGTAGTACTTCTTTGTCCAATTCGAAAAAACGAATTGGACAAAGAAGCTAATGAAAATCTCTAACAAAACTCATCGTGACGAGAGTACCTCAAGAGCATGTCCAACCTATTGTGGTATACACTTTAAGAGTTTCACATAAGAGAAATCTGATCCACGCTAACTTGGCATCCATACTAATATCGTGTACATTTTTTTAGTGTCGACACTAACAGAATATTTTATATTTTTGCATCGCAAATTCTAATTTTTCAGTAGTGAATTATCTGCATTGAGGGAGAAAAGAACCTTATGGATATAGTCTACACTGAAATTGTACAAGACACGTAATATAGACATCTGTATTGGGAGCACTTTCTTACACATCTAAACTAGCTTGGACCACAATACTTTGGTGTCCATATGATAAAATTTACATCCGTTGTCTTTAACGGAATATGAGTAGAATTATCATCCCAAGGTATGATATTGTAGCAAAGAATAAAAATCTCAAGACGAGAAAGAAGGGTCAAAGTTTCTATCTACAATTAGTATGTTTTAGTTAAGGAGTAAACTAGAAATCTTTCATGGAAAGAAATTTTTCCTGCTCGAAAATATAGTTTATTTTTTGCCCTGCATTTTTGCTAAACCTATAGAAACAAGTGCCTAAGTAACAGCGTACAGTTGGCTACAAGTTATGTCTTTCCACACGCTAGGATCAATAGTTACATTGGTCCATGATTGCAATAGGAAAGATTTGAGCAACTCTTGACATATAAAATGAGAGTGGAACACACACACACACAACAGCAGAAAAGAATAAGGACAATAAATCTTGAACTGCAAGGCAAGCTGCTCAATGGTCTACAATGTACATTTAAGAACTACATTGCACCCTTCAAGTTGATTACTGTGGTCCACATCAAATTCTATGCACAACTCCGTAATTAATGTATATACCTAGTTAGTGTGGATCCTCAATTAGTGTATACTAGCGCAGCATACACTAATCAAGGGATGGAAAATTTTTACAAATCACTAAACACTAATGGAATTTAGAATTATTATTTTTGACCATTCTTAGATATTCATATCAGGTTTTATTTCTATAATTTGATTTTTGAAAATAAAATTTCAATTTAATTAATTTATTTGGAACAAAGTTGAAATTTCAATCAATTTAAGACTTAAGGAGTATAAAATTCAATATGTGGGATTATAAATGAAAATTTATATTGATATTGATAGGAAAAGCTTACATTAATCTGAATGACTCATAAAGGTTCTTATTCTTTTGTATAATATCAAACCAAAAAAATTGATTGTATGAAATATTTGTTCTTAAATAAAATAAAAATTACACCAAGCCATCCAATATTTTTTTTATACCATGTTTTAATGAAGTAAGTTTACATGTGTTAAGTAAGTTTACATATGAATAAAATAGAATATTTTTAATGTATATTTTTCATTCAAATATCTACACTAATCTGGTATACCTTAAATAGTGCATAAGTCCCTATATCTTTAATTAATATATATACTATAATTAGTCTATATCAATATAATATACATCAAATAAGATATAAAAGATCAAAACATTGAACTACAAGTAATAAAGTATAAATTTATTTCAAAATTTTATATAGAAATATTCAAATTTATTTTTTATTTATATTATTTTTTCATCTTTTATATATTTTTAATTATTTCTACACAACACTAGTTAGATGCCCTCCGTAAAAATCAAGATTTTGTGTTGTGCATTGTGTAGTCATCCATGCTAATAAACATATGTGACAATGTGAATATGTGAACATTGAAATTTGTCATGGATAAATGATCATATAACTCATATTTTAAATATGCAATTCTATATGAATAGGTTCACACACTTATTAGGTTAATCACTTCATTATCTAAAATGTAAATCAAATAAATACACTCCTCATCTATTCTGTATTTATTATTTAGATGTATTTATTAATTTTCAAAAAATACTTCATCTACTGGAATAAAGATCCAACCATTGAATTCTTCAACATATCTTCTTGTTGCTATAAACTACTTTTTGTAATTTTATCATGGATTACTCCAATTCTTTTAGAACTTAAACTCTTCACATCAACTATCTCAAGCTAAAAAACTCAAAAAAAACTTGCAATCACATCCATTCCTAATTAAGTGACTAAATAAAAATCAATATTTTGTGTTTCCATTTGCATTGATCCACATCATGTTAACATGTGTAACAAGATGTCAGAATTTAATGAAGCCAACAACTTTGAAATTTTATGGGTAAAGTTGACATGCATAAAGTCATCAAAATTGAAATTTTGTGTTAAGATGACATGGTATGTTCTTCAAGTGTGCAATTCACAATGGATTAATTTACACATTTTTAGTCTACCAACAAAATTATTTAAAATATAATGAACTAATACCAGATGTTACATTGTAAATCTTAATTGTATTTTGTTAGTTACAATGTGTATTTTATAGCAAGATAGTGAATCATTTTTTGCATATAATCACTCACTCAATTGTTACCGCTATCCTAAGGTGTTTGTTTGTTACCTAGAATCATATTTGGTATGTATTTAATTCTAATTAATATTTCATATATTTCACTCTATTCATCCACTTTCAATTGAGAATGAAAAATTAAAAAATTTCTAGAAATTTCTATCAAGTACTCTAGAAATATTTCTGAAAATTTTGACTTGGACATATTTGTGAGAGAATGCGCGAGTGTCTACCATACAAGGCAGCATGGGGTATCATCATCTTTAGGTTATTGTATAGTTTATTTTAGTAAATGTGTTCCCATTGCTCTATAGAAAGCACTAGCTAGTAATATCAATAGGAAAATAATCATGGTAGGTAATGCTTCTTTGGATGTTCCTCTTGTTTGTAGCAGGATAGTTTGGATATCTTAGTTGCAGTAGGATATATTTCTCATTGTGATGTTATTGGGGCCTAGCCCCATGTTATCACTTTGGTTTCATCTATGTACGACTTGATGGAATCTTCCCATCATTTTTGTTATTTTACTATGTCTTCTCACTTTTTATTACTCTTTTAAAACTTCCTGAAACTTGTTTCCATGAATAGTTTTCAGTAAGTAAATATGCATTAGCTTTTAATCAAATTATTGAGTGAAAACTCGGTAATAGATATTTTCAAAAAAATAATAATTGATATATTGCGAGCAAGACAAGTCCATTCTGATTAGTGTGACCAGCTAAAACGCACATTATTCCTGCCGCATTACAAATGACCATTCAACAATAAGCAACAAAGAAACCCCTATTGCTTTAGAAAATAATAATAATACACATTTTAATTGATAGGACACTTCTTCCGGACTATATCAAGAAGTAATGTAACTGTACTTCATACCTGGAGGACAACGTGGTGGGGATATCATAAGAACTGCGTAGCGAAACTCATCGTCAGCTCCGTGCATGGTTGGCTGGCGAACAACCGCCAGTGTGCCAGCATGAAGGGAAATCAGGCGAAGCAGATGACGTGGTACTGTGGCGCGGCTCGAGCCAGCGCCAGAACAGCTTTTCCTTCCGCTACCACTGCGGAGCACGCTCGTCCCTCGTGACTCATCCCGCGCTTCGTTCGTACGTTCTCGGAATCAAGCGTCTGAAATCGGAGCCGACGCAGCATGCGAGCGCGGCGCCGATGCGCGCACTGCATGCGATCTTCGATTCTTGAATCGTTCAAGCGCGGAAATGGGGCACCAAATCTGAGAGTCATGGAATTTCTCGATTCAATCAAATCTTGCGCGGCGATCGGGACGGGCCTCTGGAAATTGGATTCACAGACACCGATCGCAGTTTCCGAACGAATCGGGTCTTGCAGTCAGAGGGTCCGGGAGGGCGTTCGTTCGGTGGTAAGTGCTTCGTGTCGTGTGCACTGAAAGGCGCGAGCTCAGCGTGAGGATGGTGAGTCGAAATTATGTTTCCAATTCGATTACGTCCCGGCGTTCTGCATCGTCCGGGGAAGGTCACCCCAGTGAGGCTGGAGAGATGGAGAGCTTGCAGACGGACCCTGACGACACGACGTCCTCTTGCCCAGCGAGGACATATAGGGAACAGAGCGTGGAATTTCAGAAACGAATTGTCTCCTTGTGAGTGTGGCTTCGCCACCTTGTGTCGTGTAAGTCGTTTACAAATATCAATGGGCCAGTTTCTGTCAAGGGCCTAAGGTCCCGCGCTTTGTCACAGTATGTGTTCCTAGACCGGGGCCAGAGGCGCGATGAAATTGTAGATACCTTATCTACTTCATTTTTTTTTGCTTAGTTGTTGGATGCGCGGTCTTAAGATAATAAGAGACGAGAAAGGAACATACACATGTACGGTACGGGCAGAAAAGTGCTTCAAAACAAGCAACATCGAAAGTGATGGAGTTCCATCTTTCGCGGAATGGACATCGAGTTGAAGGTTATTAAGTTCCAATCTGTGTCCGTTATGCTTGAAGTGATAGAACACTGATACACAAATGCATTCTGTCAGGAGGGAATCAAGAGCATTGTTAGATCAGAAACAACGCATAAGAGAAGAAAGGGCCACTCGCATGAGCTATCAGTTCAAGAATATTTTGTGCCAGATGAAACAAGCTCAGGAGGAGGCTCTCGTTGCACAAGAGCGAAACATGAAGATCCTGGGTTTGGTGCGTCTCCAGCAAAAGCATGTACAATCAATTTTATATCTCACCTGCATTCCCATTTTCAACGAACTTGCTACAGCTTCTTCCTCTCCCTTACTTCCCAACTCGAAGATACATCCTAAGGACGTCGAGAAAAACCGTTTTGTTGTGGTAGGGGGTAGATGTGTCCAATTTTCCTGTGAGGCCGTTGTGCGAATTTAACAGCACGAAGATATTGGTCTGATGCCCTTACTGCTGCAGTCTTGAAGCTCAGAGGAATGTGTGTGATAAGAAATTCTCGTGAAGTTTGATTTTGGATCAATTCTTAGTCAACTCTCCAGATTTCACGGAGTCCATCAGAGCAGCAAATTCTTGGAGATAGTAACGAAGGGCCGAACGTCCAGAATGCTAATCATCACCCGATAGTCGTTCATCAGGAGATCCAAGCATCTGTTCAGAAACATTGTACTGAAAGGTATACACAGCTGATGAATGTGAGCTTCAGAAAACAGTTTGCCATTGTGCATTTCTGAATGGAGGAGATTGGGAAATTCATCGATTGATCGTCATTTTTCTTCCTCAGCAACTGTGCAGGAAGTTCACATATGTTTCTATCGAGTGACAGTACCAAGGAAACAGAGGCCCCAAAACTCAAAACAAACGCCGAAGCCAATTCCAGCTGTTCTCCTCAAATAGATCTGCCACTCCCATCGCATCGTGAGGGTAATTCCAAAAACTCTTCCAGAAGCTTAAATCCAACATACGAACTTCATAATCTGTGTTTGAAGATGCCGTTGTGAAGTAGCTAGCAAGATGGTGACTAGAGAATGATCTGCACATGAGTTACCATTTTCGAGAGTTAGACAGTCGGGAATGGAGGCCGCCACACATCTGGTAATTAATTAGGAAATCCACGAGGGCCTCTGCATCAAGATTCAATCTCTGGATATGATTCATCATTCCGTTTTGACGAGTTAGACGCTTATATCTTCATCTTAAAATTAGCTTAAACCGTTTTTGGCGCTGTAAGGTATCGTTTGTTGATTCGGACAAGGGCGTATCTCTCTGTTCACAGAAGAAGAAGAGGATATGCTAAACGCAAGAATCCTCTGCGATGCCAGGGAAGATCTGATTGTTGGACAACAGCCACCTACAGAAAAGCTGACAGGCTCGGAAGCGGAGGTCAAGAGAAACTACCTCACCGGGGTCTTTGGCCCAGAGAAAAGCTCTTCCCGGTCTGAACAATGCGTAAAGGAATGTGAGCTTCATGAGCTTCATGAGCCCAGAAAAAAGTTTGAAGATGGCCAGGCCTTCCAAGTATTGAGTAACAGCCAAGTACTTATTGGCGAGGATAATGGAGTCCGGAAAACAACCCCGTTGCAGACGGACAAGGGTTTTCCTCCCATCAACCAGGATGCTCCGGACTGCTTTGCAAACAAAGCCGAGAACTCTAATATAAAAGGAGTTGATACATCGGTTCTTTCAGAACAAAGAAACCCTCTTCTGAAGATAGAGAAGAACGACTGCTTTCCTGCTGTAGGCGAACGTGTTGTTCATGAGCCAGAGGTGAATGAATCAAACCACCTAAGCTTTTTCCACATCTAATCCAAGCAAGGGAGAAAAATCTACAACTGCAACCGATGACATAAGACACTTATATTCTTCATGATTTGTGGTACATTGAAATGTGGATAACGTCAATGTAAAGGACAACCAACGATCCGTGCGGCTGAACTGGTGGAATAATTTCTTACTACTTCACAGGTTGGAGAAGCGTTTGCCAACGACAATGAGGCAGTTAGCCCTGTTACAGCTGATTTTCAGGAACTAGCTGAAGAGAGGAGGGAGCACTTGAGAAAACTCATTAGCTTCTGGTCTCCAGACGAAAAGCTATCGGTGTTAACGACCCTCAAAAACACAATGTTGCTGTGGGAGGATCAGTACTCTCAATTCGGTTGGTGGCCAGAGTCAGATGTTTTACTCTCCTCAATATTTGCCGCCAGGGAGAGCCAGTTGAAGCTTTTTGAATACCTGGAGGTAAAAGAGGACATATCAAGGCCACTGATTTGCTGCGGTGCTGTGTACGAACTTGTCAAGGCCTATCCTCCAGAAAAGCTTATACCTTTCAAGTTTATAGAGGACTTTTTTGGATCAGATGATTGGAACAATCGCTTACAGAGCGGCCATACATTCGAGCAATTGCAAGAGTATCAAGAGGAGCACTCACACTTCTGGCAGATGCTGGTTCACCATTCAATATCCGTGAAAGATCTGGGTCTTGGAACCCTGAGAGAAGTTGCTTTTGTTCTGAAAGAAATTTTCTGTCCCAGGTACTTCTGGCTCTTTCCTCATTAACCTTTCAATACTCGGTCTTGGGAGATATCGTAGGGGCAAAAACGAGTTCAAAATAGCGAGCAAGGATTCCTTAATCGTAGACTACGAATAATCTTTTACTGCTTCTCTTCAGGGATTTGTTGGTGGAGCTCTCGCCTGAGATTGCACTGAACGTGCACGAGTACCTACTAGAGTTCCTCACTGAGGCGTTCAAGACGTATGAGACTTCTCAGAGCCAAAATTTCCTCGAGGAATCGGATGGAAACTCTATACCTCTTAGCTACAATTGCATCATTCCCGTCGAAAGAGGTTTACGTGCTGACCTGAAACGGCCGCCAATTCATAGAGTAGAGGCCGCTCTACCTTACGTCAGAGACGTGGTGGTTTCAGATTGCCTCGAGCTAAGCTTGCTTCAGTATGACTTTTTAGAGACGAATAGAGGTTACAAATCCGACAGCTCTGTGAGAAGGAGGAGTTGTAAGAGGGGCATATTTTCATCTCTTGGTTCACTTGTGCGATCTCCGTTCAGACTCTGGCGAAGTCGAGGTTTGTCAAAAGGTGGTGACAGTATCGACGATGGCTTTGTTCGGCTTCTAAGCCCCAAACGGAGTGTTTCCATAGCACGTTGACACCAAACCAGTTGCTCTACTCTTGTCCTCTTCAATCCTAGGTGTACGATTCGCCCGGAGAGTTAATGACTATCGTGTGATATTTACACTGGTACCATCTCTGAGCCAACTTCACACATAATGTCTTGAATCATAAAGATTCCACTCGCCTTTACAACTAACGTGTAAGTAGAACATTTATATTCATCAGATGTTTTTCGTCAGTGACAGTAAAACGACTCGTCACCTGGAAGTAATTACTGGGTCTAGAGTAGTAGTTACGTGTGTATTTTGTATTATCTATCCAGTCAACAGCCCGTTAAAGGAGCTATATCAAGTTTCAGGTACCGATTCAAGCGGGAGAAATTGTTGTTGGAAAGGTGGAGTGAAGACGTAGAAAATCCGTTTGGATACAACTCGTTTCGGGTGTAATGATTTTACCGTCACATGTTAAATCAAGGTTGGCAAGTTCACAACTAAACCCACGACTTCGAACATGAGCGTGTTTGCAAAACCAATAACATTCAGTTGAAACTCTGTGGAAATCTGCGTTGATCTGGAATACCTATGGACCCGTGCCTCAAAACACGTAACTGTTACTGTGCGCATTTTTGTGGAGACTCTTCTGCTGAATTTTAACCCACCCATGGACACTACTTCCCTAGCAGTGAGGGACATATTAGTGGCCTTGTGCAGAAAAGGAACCTTACGGCCCAAATTTGGTAGTCTGGGTTTTGTAGTCTTCGAAGAAAATACACAGAAGAAAAAATTCAGTTGATTGCATGCTCGATTTTGTTGAACAAATACGGATGTAACATTACAGCAGCTTTACTTAAAGAGGCTAGATTACAGACTCCCATATCCGCTTCGACCCTTGATAATTCGCTACTGGACAGGTGACAGGGAACTCGATACTTAATGTACACTCCAAAGATACTCCCAATCAAGTATAAGTTTGTGAATGATGGGCTCTAAACTGCCTCATTGTCAGCATTATAGTACTTGTGATCCGAAATGATGCATGATTATCAATGAGATGTACCTGACTAATGTACAGGATGAACGGACTATTAACATAAGGCAAAATCTACGATTACCTCGGGTCGGAATGAATAGGATGTTTGGCCTAAGTGATAGAAGACTCTAGTAAACAAATGTTGGCGCTTGACTATCGTTCGTCGCCTCATACAAGACTCTGGGAGCAAACTCTTTGTAAGGGTCTCCATTTCGCTTCTGCTGCAAATAATCCAGTCCAGACTCTACTTCGCCTTTGACCTTGAGGTAAAGGTCATTCATTGCCTCTTTGTCGTTGATCGAGTCTGCCATACCTGCAGAGGGGGCTCCACATTAGATTTCCGAGCCGAAAAAGGGACAAGATCTATCTGTGCATCGAACATCTAGCTCAAAACACTGAAAAACTGAGAAAATATGGGTAAGGTACACAAGTATAGAACTTTTTCCCAAGCTAGAACAATCTTATGCGTTGGTCTAGGTTAAACAGCCGAATGACACTTTGGAAGGTCGTCTTACAACCAATGCAAAACGAATTATGTAGCATTTAGCGATTTGACAAGATTTCAAACCTTCAGTGGGAATGGGTTGTTGAAACAAGAAGTACATTCGAGGTGGAATCTTGGGGTACGCCAGAGGGAATACAAACGTCTCATTCGCAACTTCTCCGGTGGCGTTGATTCTGATCACGCACAAGGTACAAGCAACAATTCCATGAGCACATAGTGAGCTTTGATAGGCTTATACAAACTGCGTAATTCGTATAATAATTTATTTTGTGGTAATAATCAAGTAGATTGTGATGAAGTAAGCTAGCAATCACGTTTCCAGTCAGTATCTTGAACAAAAAAGCCGGTTTAAGCATGACTTCAATTCGTTGAATATAAATATGAAGGAAACAACCCTCATAGGTTCAATATCTGAGAGTTGAGCACTTTAACAAAAAAATAAGAAATCTATCAGATATTCAAAGCGTACCTCGCAGCAGGGAATGCGCTAGCCGACTTTCGGAGATAGTCTCCAAGGAAGGGAACTCTTAAAAGTTCCTCCTGATCGAGCACAATCTGTAATGAGAACAAAGAAGCCAAGTAAGGTCTCTAGACTACAATCATTGACTACACAACCTGTAGCGAAAGGTAGTTGACATTCGTGGAGGCCCATCTCACTAGCGAGGTAATGATGCCAAATCGTGATTAATACTCTTCTTCAGTCAACAAAAGGATGCGTTATTCTCATATAGAGGTTTCTGTCATCCAAAGCATGAAAGCACAGCCTGACAGATGTCAATTGTCAACTTGCGAAGATCTGCACTTCGAACTTGAATCCAATTGCAACACATGAATATAACTATCCATTTTCTCATAGCTCTGCAAGCTCACCTCGACAATATCATCCCCTCCGACGGCAGAGAACGGAATAATCGTTGCACCGTGGCGAACGGCCGTTCTAACGAATTCTGCCCTCTCAGACCAAATAAGTTTATATTGTTCACCCTGTCCACGATTGAGATGAGGTATCAGTGGTGCTGCTTTATACATCAAGAGCATATTATCACATCCCAGACAGACACCACCTTCGACAACACGAACCTGATTCCAGCGAGGTGTAAGGTAGACTATCATCTCACATAAGCTAGAGTTACCTCACCTTTCTTTTCAGTGCTTCACGGACCCCTCCAGGATAGAGCAGGGCTGCTTCACCTCGGGAAAGCAGCCTATAAAGGTTATTTCCATTGACTGGCACGGTTCCGAACAAGCGGAAGAGGTCACCACCACCAGGCTCCTGCAGATCTTCATTCTCTATGGACAAAACTGGATGTGCAAGCCCACGTAGCAGTATACCTTTGTTCTTCAGAAACTCGTCAACAATCATTCCTAAGTCAAATCCTATAAAAGTGTGATTTCCGACAAAGAGCAAGGGTCTGCCTTCGGGTAATTTTGGCAATCCTTTTCGGATCCGCCCATCCTCGGTAGCACTCAGAAAAATTGGGCTAAAAATTTGACGAACAGTCCTGCAAGTCAAGTAAAGAAATATCACTAAGAGCTGGGTGTGGTAGGAGCACGGCAGATAATGAGAGGAGGCCTTGAACCGGTGTGAGACAGAGGCACTTTCATGCTAAAATTTGTTAGGAAAAAACATACGATCAGGAGCACTTTCTAAAACCTTGAGAATCTTCATGAGCTTCCAGTCATCACATCAACTGTGGATCTATGACCGTAAATGAGTAAATCTAAAAGCACCATCCCCGTCAAGTCTTGTTTCTCTTATGACAAATTACAGCATAATACCTAATGCTGGTATTTCGAGCCACTTCAATCTCATCTTGGTGAGGTGGTCTAAAGTCCCGGATAGGATCAAACTTCTTCGAGTGGCGCAATGTGTTAGTCGCTTTTATGAGACTTGCAACTTCAACTCCCTCCTCCTGCAACAATAATGGGAGGTCAGTCCAGATGAACTCATATAACGAAGCACAAAAAAAACATGTTCACGCTCTTCGCTACTACAAGTGGACATGTTCTCCAAGAGACAACCAAGAAGGGAACAAGTACTGATCGCAAGAGAAGGGAAGCTACTGCGTGTAAGATTTTTTGAAGAGACGATGTACTGAGTGTAGATGAACAGAAAAATGCTCAAGGTATCGAATCATCATTGAACATTGTGGAGAGGGTCGAAGACTAAAATTGTCTCGTGTCTTTACATGTACATCCCACACAACCTTTTGGAAAGAAAATGTAAGACGACTTCCGCTACATTCCTGCCAATTGACAGTTCCTGCCAGTAGAAACTTACCAACAGCAGTGTATGTCCGCTGTCTTTAAAAAGCCGGACTTTTGTTTGAGGGAGAATTTTCTTCAATCTCCTTGCTTCATCTGCGCTCGGGAGCATCTGATCCTTCCCACTGCACAAGTTTTGAAGAGAGATGGGCTTGAAATTAGGAATCCAATTCCACCCGTCAACTCTTTCCAGGAAGAGTTGGTCGGGCAGATATAGAGGTTGCAGGACAAAACTAAAGCTGTAGAAGTGATCTGCGTCTTGAAAATACTACTGATATTTAAGCCCCATGCAAATTTAGTACCTAACTAGAAGTAAGATGTCCGCTTTCACTGCATGAATTCGGGAGTTGGCATATTTGGCACCATCAGAGAGCAATTTAATTTTCCAAGCCAGCGTTTCTCTGGGCATTAAATCTGCGATTGTCTGCAGGCACAAAGATTTTGGTGTAGTTTCTGTTGGAAAAACTTTGACAAAGTTGAAGCATGCACTCAGAAACCATGACATGGCAGCTCTGTAGATATTTGTTCAACGTAAGCTATGCTAACAGATGTTCCTCACAGGTGTAGTCTGATCGAGTAGTGCACTAGGATAATGACCGAGACCCCATAGAACTGTACTTGGTGAAGCAAAAAAGCATAGAGAAACTTCTACCGGAAGGGTGGGAAGCAATGTTGTCATGGCATCCGCCACCTTAGGAAGCTTTTCCCAGATTGGAAGTGTACTGTCCACACTCGCCGATGCCATCTTGACCGGATCACCTGAGTTGGCAGAAGGTTTCAGGTTTCTGGGAACCAAGCACACCGAGAGGGTGCAAAGTCACACTGTAAAATTTTTGACTTTTAAGAGACCAAACTAAAGCTAAGTCTAATTATCAGAGTGATCAATTCGATTGCGTATGTACGAATGAAGTCACGTAGATATTGATGTCGGTTACCCATTGTGAAGCTGAGTGCAAATGGTATTAAGCGAAAAACTTCAGGTGGTGCGATAGGCAGCAGTGGTATCAACGGTTGCAGCGGACTACTTCCGAAACTTGTGGCTGCAAAAATGAGGGCACTAAAGTTAATGGTGAGCATGGATACGTGTATTTCTAGCGTTCTAAACCATATTCTGTATAATCACTGAAAGTGAAGGCAATCTTAGGCTAATGCTTTCATCACCTGGTAAAAATCTTTGTAAGATGCAGAAAAACAACAAAAATATGCATTTTCATGGTCACATTTCGACCAACAAAAATCTAATACCTCGAAACATACTCCGAAAAGCCCTAATGAGGGGTTATGTAAAAATCTACAGCATTATATGACCAGTTCTTCTAAACCAGGTCAGTGATAAACCGGATGCTGTAACTACGATTCGTACTGTTCACCACCAAGTAAGCTTATACACCTAGTTTGCAAATTCAGCATATCTACTCAAGCTATCCAGCAATCACGCTATTCGTCAATGATCATCTTTAATCATCTGTGTGGATGTAAAACCAAAAAACACATACCAGGATTTACAAGGACCAGGACTATGTCAAGCTTTGGATTCCTTGCAGCAATGGTTATAGACATAGACCCTCCAAATGACTCTCCTAATAGGTAGATGGGCCCAGGTCGTTTGGCGCTCTCCTCCTTCACCACCTTTTCCACAAATTCCACAAGGCCTGGCAGAGAAATACAGCAAGATCAGATCCAAGAGGATGTTCTAGCAGATCTTCGAGAAGGCAAACTTGCCTCTGTTTTCAACTTTATATTGTTTATATTCATCCATGTCAAGAACGCTCGCTGCCATCTGAGAAAATCGGTTTCGACCATTTAGAAGTGTCGAGATCTGCTCCAAGGTTGTTATGAGGATTGTCCCTAAGATAGAATCCAGTTTACTCCTATCTGACAAGGAGTAATACGTCGCCCTCGATGCTGGAAACGACATGTTCCCAATGGAAACTGTCTTGTAGCGAATACCGCACTTTGTGAAGCAGCATTTCTATATTCATATGTCTCATGGGAAGATATTTATTGAAAACTTATAAGTATTATTGTCAGTCATTGAAAACAATGACTAACAACAATACTTATCGCACTGCTGATTTCAGTTAACAGATATATGGAATGCTCACTCACCAACGAAAGAGGTGCGATCCTGAAGAGGTATGTGTAGGCACCGCACTTCAAACAATCTGTGGAACAGAAGTAACATTATTAGAGATTAGAAAAATCAGATGATAGCATTCGTTGATTTTGACAATACCAAGACGCTTATCCAGAAGCTTATCAGAAGCGTCCATCGCAGCTTAGTTAGAAGAAGCTTCCGTCACTACGATGAGTAATGAATTTTCTTTACTGACATACACTGACAGCCGGGATTAAAATTTTATCACTGCAAGAGTTACCTAGCAAGCTTTCTTTGGTGCAGCAGAAGTCCCAACCCCATGCTATCCATTCCTGCAAGTGATCGTGGCGGTGTAAGAATTTGTAGATATCATGCATTTGCTGCTAATGGGCTTAGCACTTACTGTATGAGCGAAAAAAAAACATATGGCAGACCGAAGAAACGAATTTCAAAGTACACAGAGATTCCATACTATTGGCTCCAATGATTGAAAACCTGACATAGCTGAGTAAATAAATTCCGACTGGCACGAAGACAAACGGCTGCTTTGAACTTAGAGAGGAGTGATCAACCTGGAATGAAGAGTAGCAGAGGTGCATCCTTAGGATAGCCCTTTGCATCCAGCGAGCAGAACCACCGAGGAGGTCCATTGTCGTTTTTGATATACTCGGGTACCTGATCCATGTAATCCTGGACACTTATCAACTTCGTTTTGCCCGCTGTGTCCAAGTAGGTGGATTCCTGTGCCACCTCCTGTGGCGTACTTCTAATTTGTTTATCAAGTACTTCCACATCAACTTGTCCAGCCTCCGTGGCTACTGCACGAGTAACTTGGTTGACCCTTTTCTTGGAGAAATCGCCCTCAGGACAGAAGAAATGCCTGTAATTCGATCCGGAATATGAAGTACGTTTAGCTACAACTGCTCCATCATTATCATTCTTGTAAGTTCTCTTGTAGCAGCGAGTTTTGCATGAGATACCCTTTAAATTGGTTCTAAGAATTGTGGAGAAGGCGAGTCCAGTGGTCAGCTTAGCGGTATGATGACAATCTCGAGAAATTCCGGTTAGGCAAAATCCTCTGGAACTTCCATCGATACAAGCCTTCATTGTGTCAGATTCTGAACTGCTGAGTGCAGGAACTGATAAGCATGACACGTGCGCGCTCACAAGGAGCGCCATTATTAATTAAGCTGTATTATGTAAGTGAAATTCGCGCTAAAATGGAATTCAGATAAGTATCGACGAATCGGGTCTCCAAATAGCTGAAGTCGTGATTTGAGGCCACCTCGACGGTACAATTTCAGACTCCGCTCGTGTGCATGTCCAACTTGCCAATGCAGAGAACCTACCGAGCAATTCTTACAGAATTGTGCGGCTTTGCCTGCACGTTATCAGGATCCTGGGCAGGAGGCAGCTCAAAATCCAAGAAGACGAATGAAGCTGTCAAAATCGTACTGCCTAACATTTACACAGTGCAGCTCCTGTTCGCCTCACAGGAAATATGCAAAATATCCATTCACAGGAGCCAAATTCTCTTCTATCTCCAATGAACTAAATTCACTGTGGTATAACTCCCACTGAGCCAGTCACTACTCCCACGGCGCTTAGAGGCAGCTGGAAGGATAACAGTCGAAAATTCTACTCTCTTTTCGAAGTCAGCAAACTGACGTCGAAAACCCGATACTACAAACTCAGGTCGAAAACAACTCCGCCCCCAATCAGAAAATTGAGGGACAAACAACCGAGGCCCGCTGCACGGGTCCCTCGTGAGCGGCAGCCTCCAGAACCTCGTCTACTCTCGCAACAAACAAAGTCACAATTTCGAGAGCGTTCCTTCACGAAGAACCAGAACCGAACGTTTCGACCCGCATTCAATCTTCAAAATTCCGCCGAGACTGCCTGCGCGCGAACACAGAAACCAGAAGTCAAATGCCCCACGGAATCGATTCTCCGCCCGAGTTGCATGCGATACAGCACAATCTTCAAGATTCGCGGCGAGCGCGACGCAACGACAATCTGCCGAGGAAAGATTAGTCCGCGCGAATTAGAACTCGTTAGTGCAAAGAGCGCGGGCAGCCCAGAGCAAGAAGTGCCCAATCCGACGCTAAAATCGATGGCGCGGATGAACGTGTGGCTTGCGCTCTACGTCCGCCTCACGGCATCCTCGTGGCGCTCCGACGCTCCACGAGCAAGATGAACGCCACGCTGACAGTGCTTCGGGAGCGCTTTCGCGACGTCACCGCGGGGCTCGCGATGCCCGGAGGCACCCTCCGGGCGCCACGCCGGCTGTCAGACCGGACACTCGTCGCCCATTGGTTCCCATCTCGTACGGAGCTGGCTGACGACGCAAATTGGCGTTCGCATTCGCGATCCCCTTGGTCGTTTCGGGCCCTCTGTCGCCTTCTTGGTTCTTGCTCCGTCAGGCTGCTGCTGGAGATGGCGCCGTGCTCTCTCCAGGTCCTCAGCTCGTCTTGTGATTTGGGGAAGCATCATTTGCGGGCCGCAATTATGTGTCGATTTGAGCTTCTTCCTCGACCCCTGGCTGTGGAAGGTGGGTCCGCCCCGCAGACAGACGAAACCCGCGGACCCAGTGCCCGTGGACGGTAGACTTCAAGGAAGATCTGCACTGATTCTCCCGTGGATTAATTTGATCATCGGCGCGATTCGTCTGCGACTGGCATGGGCAGTTGGCTTCGCAGTTGGCCGCTCCTCCTCCAAGAACTGTGTGATGCCCTTCCGTGTTCTATTTCTGGCGCTTTATAGCTCTTTCCCTGAAGTTTGTGGGGTGATTTTGACCGTGTTCGGTCGGATTTGATTGCTGGCTTCTCGCAGCAGTCGTAGATCCGAGTAGCAACTGGATTGCGATTCGGAGGTTGTCGTTGTTGTTGCTATGGGCCGGATCGCTCGTCTTCGTGTCAAGAAGTCACTGCGCGGCCTGAGGGATTCCAGGATTATGGACGTAGCCATTGCATTTTCGGATGAATCTCAGAGGCTGTTTGGTTGTGCCCTAGATCGTCCAAGTGACCGTAAGTGTCATCGAATGCCTTCGTTCTCGCAATCGGTGTTCGGACTTGGGCAGCGGAGGACAGACCGGAGGTTTGGAAGGAACCGGTCACATAGGCTTTCATTCGTCCAGGGAGAGGGGCGATGATGAGTATTCCTGAAATTGAGGCACTTCTGATTACAGGAGCGTGAGCAGACAGGTGACAAATTGTTAAGGCGTGCTTGTAGGTAACAGATAGAAGCGTCCCCGTCGCATCATGTGTGGTTTCCTTGTATGTCCCACATCTCCAGCTGCTTTCGCGTTTTAGTCCATCCGAGATATCCGATCGTCAGAAGAACAGCAGATCCGACCAATTTCTTTCCTGATGGTAGCACTGTGCAACACCCGAAGCTAGCGTCCTGTCACGCAATCGATTTGTAATCTAAGGTGCGGGGCATGTCGATGTTCCTGATCTAGAACTGGCGACGAAGGTAGAACCGCATTCCCACGTCGAAGTAAAGCAGCCAACGAAGGGTTCGATAACTCTGAGCTTCCGAAATAGATTCAGACACAGTGCGTCACAGTACCGAGAAATCACAATGAGAGATGACTGGAGATCGTCAAATATGAAGTAAGCAATGGGAGTAAATGATTCGAAAAGCGACTAAAGGAATCTCTTGAGGTTTTCAAACTCGGTGACAATGCCAGTCAATGCTCTATGTGACTTCTGTTCTGATGAGGAATCACAAACACAATGCTTACATCGCAGTTAGCATAGTTGATAGTCTATCGTCTCGGAGTTGTAGAGTGCAACATCGGGGCACATCTTAACGTTTACAATCAATTTGAATGGAGGAAGTCCAGGTAGACGAGTCAAATCATTGGAAGCAGAGATTAAGGAATGCGCATGTTGAGGGCAGAAAAGACAAAACAACGTACAGCACGTCTTAATGGCTCCGATTTAAGCAGAAAGTCGGACGCCACTGCCCGTGAGCACATTTGCTTCTGGTTACCAACTTACCAGGACCTTGGAACCCTATTCTCGTGATATTGCGGTAAAAATTCTGGGTAGATTTGGCGTGCAATCTTTTGATACGGTTCGCAGTCAGATTAAGGCATCATAAGTGTGATTACGTTGGGTGGAGTACCGCAAGACTTGAAAGAAGTGCACTGAAATGATGGTGGGTGGTTGAAGTTGTGTCACCCGCTCTGGGTTGAACGAGCACTTTGCAGAGCCATGAATGCTTGGTAGCTCGATCGCTACTTTATCATCGATCACCCATTCAAGACCGTCCAGTGCAGCACGTCTGGGTTCTCCACAGAATGCATGATTGTTTGCGTTGGGAATTGCGAATGACTTTGCAGAGCGACTTCTTTATTCTTCTCCGTTAAGACTAGTTTAGGGATCATCAGAGCTTCTGTTCATTCGACGGGTTGTGGAATTGGATTTCAGATGAACGCGCCAAAGCTATGCAAATTCCTCCGCTGTCATTCCAGTTGAAGGATCTGTCTAAGCTGCCTTGGACTGTCGGAGCTCAACTACCGGTCAGAAACAACACCGAAGGCTTCGCTCGGTTGCTGTGACAACTCTACAAGGTAACAGTTGCATCGACATGGCTCAAATAAGCTACTTGTTTTTTTTGCTCTTGTGTGTGCTGTCGGTGCGTACTTCAAACTGTGCCACCTTCGTAAAGATCTTGATAAGTTGAACCCTGAACAAAGGAAATTCACATTTGCCTTGGGAATGGAAGGCTCTGTTCAGATTGCTCAGTTGCTCTGTTACATGAAGACGTTCTATATTTGGTAAGTTTTTGGAAGCTGACAAGGTTCTCTGCTGTTCCTCGAATGCATCGACACCTACATTACAAATTCGTACAGAACGAAGGAGAAACTCACTATCAAGAGTAAACTCTAATTCGCTTGTTTTCCGTTCTGAAGGCACACCGTTTCTCGCTTGGAGAGTAGTTTTCTGGCTCTTTGATCACAGGCCACTGCTTACACATCTTCACATCGAGCAGGCAGGTTCAAATCTGCAGGTGCAAATGCCTCATCCGGTAGTCGATGCCAATGTTGACAGCATATTTGGAAAGTATTCTGCTGAAGAATTCTATGCCCGTCATGGGGTTACACACTCCGAGGCATTTATAAAAAACTCGAGCGGGCTGTCCCTGTACACACATTCCTGGAAACCTCTGGAGGGCAAGGTGAAGGGGCTTGTGTTAGTTTGCCACGGCTATGGATCCGACAGCGGGTGGCTTGTGCAACTCACGGCCATTGGCTTTGCTGAGAGAGGATATTCGGTGCATGCTATAGACCATCAGGGACATGGACAGTCAGGAGGGCTGAAAGGTTACATCCCGTCATTCGATGCAGTCTTAGATGACTGCATACTCTTTTTCGATTCTGTGAGGAATTCTGAGGAGAATAGAGGCCTTCCTTGCTTTCTCTATGGTGAGTCCATGGGAGGTGCAATCGTCCTCCTGATCACCTTGAGGCAGCCCAATGTGTACAGTGGTGCTATGCTGAACGGAGCGATGATGATGATATCCGACAAGTACAAACCCCCATGGATTTTTGAGGAGGTTCTGAAGTTTGTTGCCCCTTTCATGCATCGGTTACCAATAGTCCCTACCAAAAATATACCCTCGATTTCTTTCAAAGAAGAGTGGAAACGAACTCTTGCCTTAGCCAACCCCAGAAGGTACACTGGCCGACCACGCATCGGAACGGCTGCCGAGCTCCTCCGAATTGTCAGGGTCATGGAGCAGCGCATACCAGAAGTGAAAATTCCTTTCATCGCCGTTCACGGAGAATTGGATGTCGTGGTTGATCCCGCAGGAAGCGAAGCTTTGTTTGAGAAATCGAGTAGTGTGGATAAAAGCCTCAAGGTGTATAAAGGAATGTGGCATCAGCTGGTCGGAGAGCCCGCTGAGAACGTCGAGGAAGTGTTTGGATTCATTTTTTCTTGGTTGGATGACCACGCAGCCAAGCATACAGTATGATCTGTTTGCCCTCTGCTTTGTTAATCTGCTGCAGATTAAAAAGCGCCGGAAACTCTACTCTTACTGACTAGTGATTCTCACTTTGGCATGGCATGTGCCTCAAGATTATCTTTACCTCAGTGACGTATAAAGTTATCATTCTTCGTTGGGTAAAAGTCAGGTAGGAGACGTAATTAGTTCCCACGTAAGATATCCAAACGCGAGGCTGAGACATACCGGTGTTAAAGCAGTAGATTGGGTCACTCGAGGTCCTAAACGTTGCAATGTAACTGACGAAGGGGGCCTCGGGACTGAGATCGGTGATCTGATCTTCATTACATATGCATGGAGAAGCGCAAGTCGGTCATTCCGTTCTGGTCTGTCGAGCTAATCAATGTTTATAGCCTTAATCATACATGTGTGGAATTCAATATACATCAGCATTACTTGTTGCAGTGCTGCCCGACCTGCTTGGAGGTAAGTTTTGGAGTCATTTGTGCTCATTGTACTGCCTTCGGAGCTGTTCTTTGTCCATCAAACGCTCTGGTTCCGAATAGTGATGTACAGTACAGTAGTGTTCTTTGTCCATCAAATGCTAAGGAATACAAATGTTTGCGAGGTTTTCATCTCTCTCGTAGGTACGGAAGTAGGGCATTCTCCAGTTGTGGAGGTTCTGTTCGCTCTGGCCCCCTTGCTTGATACTTTTATGAATTTCTACTTCACACATGTAGCAAATCTAGATTACAACTTATTTTATCATAAGATATCTATCGTCCTCAACATTAACTCAGTCAGTTGAAGGTGCATTACCGTTACAGACAGCTAGCGTAGGTCCATGGAGCATGTATATATCTGTATATATCCGAGTTTGTTGTAATTTTGTCTAGTTTGTTCACACTAGTTTGTTCACACTATATGGTTGTTAAAGAGGTATCATCCAAGATCAGAACATTGTCAGAATAGTTATACCATTGATTGCTAAGGTCTGAAATTATTTGTTATAAGCAGATTTACTTGATGTTGCATTCGACCTTTCAACTGAAATAATCTTTGAAGAAAAACTGAGCATTACATTTTTCAGAGCGAACTCCTAAGTTCACGAAACATATGGACAAGAGTCCACTGGGAAATCAGTGTATAACAGTAGCCATGTACGGTTGTATCTAAATGTCTGAGTTTCAGACACTAACAAATACACCAGAGTTGAGGAAGTTCGAACTTGAAACCTACACTAGACTTGTTGACTGGCAGAGGAGGTCAGATGGCATCAAACAATAGATAGGCGCCTATTAATTGTTTGATGCCGCATCATACTATGACCATCCAAGTAGAGCGTATTGATAGAGATTGATGTTTTGCAAAGACCTCGGTCAATTTACACTGCTGTCAAATCTGAGATTCCAAAAAGCTTTGAGGACAACTTTGTTGCATCCAGAACTCTCGCCCGATCTTATGGTGCCTTCCATCTGACATGCAACTTCCAACCGTCGGTACGCTTGCCCAAGCATACCAACCATCAGCACGAGCCATCCTAAACACTGGCCGCAATTTACAGGCATTTCACTGTCGGCCCAGACAACGAAACTTTGATGCTGGTAGTTATTTTGCCACCCAAAATCGCACCAACAACGGGTCGTAAATTTGGGTGCACGGAACCTGAAATAGTGGTCTTCGCCAAATTTTACAACCCTGGGCATCTTGTGATCACCATCGGAGGAATAGCAGGCCACGCGCAGAGTCTGTCCTTCCCCGAGCTGGTTCCAGATTTTAACCCATGAAGCTGCATCCGATAGCCAATGCCAACGCTGAGAATGTGACGAGAGCCACTCGTCGCACGTTCATCCAGGGAACTTCGAAGCGGCCACCTCTTGCGATTTCTGTCAAGGCCATCTGCACTACCGGATTAAAGGTCAGAGATCCGGCATGCTCACTCTTCTTCAGTATAAAAGTTCTTTCAGGGATTTCCGAGAAGGTTATATTGTTTTTTTCTACATCCATTATCGGGACCAGATGATGTATTTTCGTTTAAGTAGTCAGGCTGTCCAGACCTGTTTGTAAACTGCAACTTATCAGTTAACACTTGATCTACTCCTTGTCAATAGAAAACATGGCGTGCGAAAAGTTGAATCCTTAAATGTTCAAGTTTCAGAAATTATCTTCAATATATAATATACGAACATCTGGGATTTCGGAAGCTTATCTGAAGGTAGACGAAATATATAAGCGTTCACTTGGACTGCAAGCACTAAGCGATAACTGCTTCTAAGATCAACGGCTCGATGATTCTCACCATCACCTCATTAAGGGAAAAAACTTCTATTTCAATGTTTAATTCTAAACATTAAAACATAGACATTCTATTCTAATGTTCAAATCCACAGTTTTAATGAAAAACCTATTTGAGTATGGTCAGATTCCACTGAAGATGCACTACACAAAAGTACACTTGATACGCCAATTAATCACAATGCAAGTGACCATCAACTGAAGCCTTAGTTGGGTTTGGATTAGACAGCCCAGATCTGTACATAAATCTAGATCCATATACTGAAAAAACTGGTTGCCTTTTTTTCTATGAGAAGAGGAACAACCAACCAGACTCAGTCCAAAGTGCATACACAAGGAGAAGTAGAACGAAGATCTGAGCTGGGAACAGCATATATGTTCTTCACAGATCTTGTCTATCGAGAAATTTAACATAATATTGTGCGGAATATAATCCAGTGATGCTCCATGTGTGGAGTATCACTAGTCTAAGAGTATGTTCTGGACAGAATCTGTGCTATTCCTCCTAGTAGCGAACTGGAACTAATAACCAGCTGGAAAAGAGAAATCCTTGTACTTGATCAAATCATACTCGACTGATCAGTTGAAGTTTCTGTTTGAGATTCCTCTTGTGATGGCGACAACTAGGCATGGATATTTAGGGTTAGATGCTAATTTCAATTGACAGGCCGAGTTTGCCATATGCAATAGCCATTGGTCATGCTTACAGCTTCTCGCACATTCAGCACGACTGTGCAAGGAATCTTGAATCTTCTCTACAATCGATCCAGCTAAGCCATGCAGACTAGACCACAGACACGAGGTAAGTACACATGAAAACCTCTGTCCAGCAGCTTGAGGCTTTCCTAAGAAACTGCACGATTTAACGTCGAGACCGACAGGCAGACCTGTCCTTTCAATAGATCGATGGTAATCGGGTGCATTCTAGCCCCAGTGAATGTTTCAGTTATGCAACGCTCAGCTTGAGTCGTTCTAGGAACAAAGAGCAGAATTACCAGCTACTCTTTATCCTGACTTTTCTCTTTTCCTTCCGATCTGCCTTTTTTTTTTCTTCTGAATTACAGTTGAAAACATCATTGTCCTTGCACCGTAGTCATTCTACGGGGTACTCTTCGTAAACACTCTCTGCAAACTCTACACACTGGACTTTAAATAAGCGGATTCTCCAATGTAGAGTGGAGTACTTTTGCCAATGAAATAAGTTCCAGACAAGCTGAAGGGTGAAATCTCTTCTTCAGTGATTTCGAGGTTTATTGTGAAAAGTAACGACGTTACTTACACTTGCAGGTAGCTTACAGTTGTGCCTCATAAACCAACGGAGTGCATGTTAGATGCACTTTACGGCAAAAGCTTTAGAGGCTCGTCGAGCTGTCATGATGTCTCAAGCGCTTCATGTCAGAGAACTCTCGATAGCAGCCTTTTGTCTCATTCTTTAAGCTGAAACGCGGAAATGTCATTTAAGACCGGTTCTTTAAGGGGCTCTTCACAAATGAAAATCGCAACTTTGCATGACCATGCGTGATCATGCAATGCTAGTGTGTTCTCCAGATTGTAGTTTTCAATGCCCCATGCTGGAGAACATGTACGTTGTAGCGATGGAAGGGAGTGTACGTTGGACATACGCACATTCCTTCATGATGTCATTCCCTGGAAGGTCAGCATTAAAAAAAGGAGGAGATTTCAAGCGTATATCTGCAATTTCAGTTTCCTTCTTGCTGCATTCTGAGCTTAGCTGATTTTGATGATTACCCCCAGATCTCCTTCTGAATACAAATACACGTCAAAGAGTTGCAATGCAGTAAAACAAAGATATAATTATGGTCTCTGAATGCTGCAGAATGTGAACAAAGGTCAGACTTTGTCAATTCATTGTTATTGCACTGAAGCTCCATTCATTCTTGACGTGGTCCTTCCTGAACGAGTTATATAATTCTGATTCTCACTGTAATTCAGTTTGACTCTCTTGATTCGCTCCAGCACCAGTGATCAAATTCCTGCTTAAAACTCTTTATTTCTGAATGCCGATGATACTCGACTAGAGAAATGAGTTCGAAAAATCGCATTTCGACGACCCTCGCTCAAGCTCAACCACCACACATTCATTCTAGTCTCTCCAAGCCGTCCCTTGCCTAACGAGTACACCAATGAATGTTCACTCGGTCGTTCGTATTGTGGAGAATGCATGGACTGACCTGCTGTTGTAAGCAGATGGATGGCAATTCTTGCACCATTCTTCATCCTCGCACGTTCTTCTCTCAGAATATTCACAGTGCGCCATGCTTCTCACAAGTGGGCGAGACGGCATCCGGAGCAGGCGTAGAAGGGGAAGAGAGTCCACTGTCGAATCACCTCAGATCACAATCTGGGCACGGAACCGCGTGGACTCCGAAGTCCGACACTTCAGTCGACAATCCGATCGGGCTCGGGTTCACGTTTCTACGACACAATCCCATTCTGTGATCACGATCCATAGAACGGCAGCTGGCAACGTGACCGTCCGTTGTTCGATCTGCCATCGTGGGAATATGGCGCATTCAGAGGCGCAGAGTCTGATGCCTCCTCTGAGCTCCCGGACAGAGCTGTTCAATTCTCTGATACTCCGAGCGTCCCCGAGGCCATACCAGCACGAGCTGGGCTCAAGCAGTGACCGCGTCTCGCGTGCATTTGGCTGCCGCCTCTGTCTGATGAAACTCTGATGCTGAACCATATATTGCCAATCGAAGTGGCACCAACGACCGGTCGATCAAATGGAGGTTCAAGGGAGAGGAGGCCAAACGGGTCCTGATCCGCCATGGTTCCCCATTTCACCCACGAAGATGCACCAGCCACGACGACTATTCGGGTGATCACTGCAATTGCCACAGAAGTCAGACGAAGACCTGGCGACCTTGGAAACGGATACCACTTTCGCGAAGCCTTTGGAGCCGGGGCCATGCCACATTTTGTGCATTTAATAAAACTGATATCATTTGGGTGAAGATCATGAATAATCTTCATCGAATAGAATAGTATTTGGTAGACTTTACGCGCTTCATTTGTAGCAAAAAGCAGTCGTTGTCAGTGGACGCCCGAAAGACTTGGGAAAGTTGAGAAGATTCTAACCTTGAAGCAGTAGAAGTCTGTTGCAGGTAAAGTGTCCCGAGTGATGTCCAATTCACATTAAATGCCTTATAAAGGTGTTTTTTATACTTTACATGTTTTCATGTATATACATATACATCAAGCAAAACATCATAATCCATACATTAACATTAATGTATTGATATTGGAATGCAATTTTAGAAATAATATTTTATGTTCTCAAAAACTTTCACAATCAAAGAGTGGTTATAATATAACCAAACCTACTTTTAGGTTCAAATAAACTAGATTTTTGCACTATTTAATGTTCCACAATAATCACACTCTCTAATTATTAATTTCAAATATATTTAATTACAACTCTATCCATTTAACACTAGTTCTTCTAACAAGTGATAATTGACTAATTGCACACAAGTCCTTGACTAGGGATGTAGCCACATAAACAGGGACATTGTTACCATCATGACATTTTAAAAAACAATTACATGAATCAAAACATCTTAGCCGTAGACATTTATGTAAGTTCGAAGTGATTATCTTTTAAGTGTGGAGGACAGCTATTGAGTAATCAACTTTCAAACTCAGTTTGTAGTATGTAATTTCCACAACATGTCTATGTTGTTGAAATTGACTTGAAGTTGGTACTAAAAATGGAATCAGTGAATATTCATCCATGATTGGCATGACATTGGAGAAAAATATCTCAAAGTTCTCAAATAGACTTTTATTTTAGGGGTTACCTGAAACAGAAGAAAAGTCTGGATTCATCACTTCGGTGTAAGTACTTACAGCAGGCACCAAGATCACATGAACAAGACTGCGGCTAAAACAAATGCCAGTAGTTAACTACGTTTGATTAATTACGTTCGTAATTCGAGTGTCTTATCACATGACATACGAAGTTACTGGCAAGTGAAGGCATCGAGAAAAAATCACCAAAGAGTATGACGCGAAGACATCAGGTAAGGAATCATCTTTGAGTCCTCCGCTTGCCAGATCACTCTCAGATCATGACTGTGCCTGTTTTGTTCAAGATATTCACCTCAAAAAATCTGAAACACATAGATCCAGATTTTCTCAGGTGAAAATCTTGAACAAGATCGGCCACGTGCATGATCTTCCAATGCCAGAAACGTGAGAGCTTCTCCAGACCCATGGACCTTCGAACCATGCGCTCCTTTTGCTCCTTTTCCAATCCATCTGTTCGTAACTGAGACTGATCAGTAAGTTAGTACTCATGCTCCCTCAGCAAAAAGCTGATATTCGAAAGATGCTCTTATATCTCTAAAAACATATAGATCTTCAAAAGGATGAAATTGCTCTTAATCCTAGATCTAGCCTTGGAAACGAAAGTGTCTCTCTACTTTTCTACATACTTGAAAGAATGCAAACATCTAAACTGTATGTAGGTATGAGATCAGAGGAAAATGTTGCAAATGGTTGCAGAAAGGATGGATAATGAGCTTGTGTAAATGCGATTAAGAATATGAACTGGAGCATCATCTTAGTTGGAGAATAGATTCTCTTATATAATTAAAAGCAGGTCTCTTCTACATAGGTAAATGATGTCGAGTATCAGCAGGATATTTTCCAAAGATTCTTGAAACATAGCACTCTTAATTGAATAAGAAGTGCTAAATATTCTTATGTTTAGAGAACCACTCGTAAGAAATTATATTAGATCCATCAGTTTATGATGCAGTTGAATACCAACTCGACGGAGACCATTTACTATAAGACAGCTTGAAAACTTCATCTTGATGTTGATGCATGTACATACCTCTCACAATAAGACTTGCCTTAGACAATGTGAAAGACTAAGGAAGTCTAACCTGTCGGCTAGCCTCCCCTCTTTGTAGATCAAACTCCACAAACACTCCTCTAGACTCAGTAGTATGTGTTGCACTACGAGTCACAACAATTGCACATGGTTGTGCCGCTGCGCACATGTACTCCACACCATCTCCATCATATGATTTAGAGGCACCAGCTCCAGAATCTGATCTTTGTTGGGTTATAGCCATACTTGCTATCTTCTGCTCCAACTGCTCCAGTCGAGATGCCATGTTCACCTCATGACTAGCCTCATGGGCTAACACTTGAGTAGGGGCTTGTCCTCTACCACCACCCCTACCACCTTGAACTCCTCGTCCTCTTCCAGGGATTGTCATGGCAACTCTGTTGATCGTAATTCTGGATGGAGATCAAAACATTGATCCATCATGTGACCATGTCTATGACAATGCTCACATGATTTTGATCCAACAAGATCCATCCTTTGACCTTGAAGGAAATCCTTCTTGTGATAAGGTCCACCACATGTCCAACACACCATCCCAACAATTGATTGTTGACATGAAAAGGATGGCAATGGTATGGATGTTGCACCTTCACCATTCTGTCCGGATGGTCGAGACTGTCCCACATGTCTACCATAACCACTCCGGTTTTTTGTTGTGGACTGGTAACGTGAAGAAGTTGATGAAGATGGTGAATCCTTGCTGAACCCAGCAGTCACCACCCTCTCTTCTTGTATGTTGAGCTCAATACACACAATAAGACAAAACACAATGGCCAACTGAGGTGATGTCTCCTGTAGTAAGATAACATCTCTCACTCTATGTCTCAACTCCCTATCCAATATCCCATACCAATATTGGACAGCTTGTGCCTCTATCACCCCATGGGTAACACTGATCAACCGACGCATTCGGGTATACGCCTCTCAAAGACTCTCCCTAGTCTTTCGTTGAAACTCCTGCAAGCCTCGTAGCTTGTCAGTTCTCACCCCTTGGTAGTCTCTCCTCAACCGTGCGAAGAACTCCAAAATAGAATTAAAGGTTGGGACCTCTGAACTCTTCCCAACTCTACTAGCTCCAACTGTATCATCAGTGTCAGGTACAGAGGATGAACTCGCACCTCCAAACACTGTATAATAAGTTAAAATGGGTGACTAAAAGAAGAAATACTGATGTGGGGTTTTTTATCACTCAATTTGATATATATATCAAATAGCTTTTACAAATAGCAATTATATATATATAGTTAGTTAGTAAAAGCACAAGCACAGCATTGTTTTATAGTAGTGCGTTACTGTCAATAATCAATTGCTAAAGAATGTACAATCTACTTGATATGGACTTATAGTTGACGCGTAAGAGGTGGAAACTTCATATTACTTACATTTTAAAGATACATTCAAATTTATCCAGATGATCACATCTTCTTAACAGGATGACTATAGTTGCATGCATTACCTTCTAATGTAGTGTAAATAAGAACGGAAAGCTTCCTAAATCTTTTTGCATGTTATCATGCATATTCCGTACAACCATTACGTGTTGTACATACCTTCACCTTGTTTATATGATGCATCTATGAGCTGTAGGCCGAAGCTTGAATTAAAATAAATAAATAAATAAAGCCTAACCTAGTTTCACATAGAACAGTACAATTTTGAATCAGTCCGCAAAGCAATCCAGCCTGATCGGCATTTGGACTTATTCTGAGACATTTTCTTACCTACAGATGTAGATATGTATATCTTCAATCGATGACTTCAAACTTGTGAAGAGAACATGCTTGATTGATGCTGTACCTCCATCTGAAGCTGTGGATTTTCTCCTAATTGTTGATGTGCATAAGATCAAGTTCTAGACATCAAAGAAGTTCACTTAACTCCATTCGGGTACATCCTGTCTTAAAGGTGTCATGTTTGACTATGTTCTGAATCAAAATACGTGTACAATAAACTGGAATTGGTTTCTTAAGATAAGAATTGGTTCCAGGATAAGATCTTCAGCTTTACTTTATTACTTAGTAAGTGAAACTTGCAACTTGCCATGCAAGTAACTGTGTAGCTACTTGTTCAGTTCATTCAGATTTCTTACTATGAACTCTATGTTGTAACCATGTTCAGGTCACGTTCTATTTGAAATCAACTGAAATCAGGTCCAAAGGTCAACACATAGAGAACTTATTGCTGCTGTTTTCAAGTTGATGATCCAAAGTTCACTATAAATAAAACGGGAACATTGATGCTTTTGATCTTCTTCACACTTACAAGCAAAGGTTTTTTAAAATATATAAATTTTTATTAATTTAAGATTCAAAATAAGGCCTCAATGTAATCTGCTGTGAGCAAATTAATATACAATTTTGCACTATACATCTTCAGTGGCATGTGATTGTAGGTATCATTATGTTCTCACAAATGATAAGAGTACAGTAGTACATGTCACATTTATTGAAAAGAAGTTCGAAAACAATATGCGATACTCATGTTTAACATACGTCTAAAGAAAAGAGTCTGGCAACTGACACCCCAAAACGTGACTTGAACATGATTACAACATAGAGTTCAAGGTAAGGAAGCTCGCTTGTAATTTGGTCTGCTTTAAGCTATATATATCCCTTGGCCACTTGCATGGCAACTTCAGCTGCCATTGTGACAGAAGGTTGTTGTATGCAACATCGTGCGATTGCCCTGCATTCCGAGCTAGAGCGGTAGAGCGTTAGTGAAGCTGTGGATATGATGGCTATCCGAGGATATCATGGAAATCACAATCTTATAAAATTCATTTAGTCCAGCATCATGCACCTTCTGAGGTCCAAGGGAACTTTGTGGAACGTGCATTCAGAATTTAAGGTTTTCTTGCTTTTTCTGTGTTTAATGCACAAACAACTGCCATCCATTGGAGCTCATCTTGATGGCTGTAACCAGCCATCAAGATGAGCTCAATATAAACACAGACCACAACCTAGAGGCATTCCATCGTGACCCGAGTGGTCAAGGGCGGAAAGTTATTTTCCCACTTAAAATCTCATCAGTAACCAGTCGTCCATTTAGGTGCATGAAACTCCAGATGAAAGACTTGATCATATCTCATGACCTGAAGAGATGGCGACCAGCATGCCAAACGCAGGTCCTCCCCTTGACCGATCTTATTTCCAAAGCTGCATATGCCACACCACCGCCCAAAAAAGAGAGAGCAGTGTGGAGAATCACTGATGGGAGGTAAACCCAGGGAGCTTCCAGACGGGCAGCACTTGCCCTCCCCTGCACGAACAAACTAAACCTAGCTCGTCACCACGCAGGCCTCCGATTCAATTTGCTAGATTGGATATTCTGAAGCTCGCCAGATTCTTTCAAAAATTCTAGGTAGAGGACTCTTTATAGGGGTAAAAACATTGGTAATACTATATTCACAGCTAGGAACATATGGGTTCAACCATAAACAACCATGAACCATTCGTTGTCAGATCACTAGAACCTGCCTGCAAAATCCAACACCAACCTATCATCATGCTGACAACCTTGTCGATGTAGTCTTCAATTTTGAGACTTTCCGTTTAAAAAACATCATCTACATGTGCAGAACTTCTTCTTTCTTTATTGAGTTTTTCCTTCCTTCAAAGATCAATCATCGAATTCAAGCAGCTTCTATCTTCCACTTCACACGTTTAAATAACAAGGTCGAAGAAAAAAGGATAAGGTCAAAGACAAACCGGGACCCATTGATCTGGAGTGCATGATGTAAGCAAAATTCGATCCCATCATGAGCTTGATCATGGTTATCGAAGACCTCGTAAACAAATGTTGTTATTTTATTAATGAATAAGATGGTCGAGTATGGAGGTAGTCAAATGAGGATGCAAAACATAATGGAGACAGATAAACTCAGAACAGTACCCATCACCCGTCAAGCATGAAGCAAGTGACCTTCCGGCATATACAGTAGCCATTGGCAAGCTTACATCGAAAATCCAGATTTTGGAGACGATTGTTGTAATCAATGGTAAATAATAGATGCTACCTGTTTTCCCAGGAAGGAGGGAGATTCAAGCAATCCCAAATGGATGTTCACCATGGAGAAGTCGAAACTTGAACAACAAAGACTTGTGCAACCGTTGCGAATACATTTGACCAAGTCTTGTATACCGAACTAATGATGTGGAGCATCAATCAGATACATCCCTTGTTGTGATTTCTAAAGGCTTATCATACTATAGTAATGAAAACGAGGTGATCGTTTAATAAGGCAGGTCGATAATCACCAGTGAAAATTCTCGGAAAAGTCAATATCGGGACATCCTTGAAGTCCTTTGCTGGATACCTACGAAACCAGGAACCCACCTCTTATTCTGGCCGCCTCAACATCATGTACATTGTTTTTCCCAGTGTTGTCACGAGTAAGAGTTGGCCCCGCCCTTTGTGAATGTGGATGAGCAAACGCCGCAAGTCAAGGGCTCACATTAGACCTTCCACTCAATATTTGACTTTGATCATTTACATTCAAAACCTATTTTGCTGATGGTTCTAAAGAGTTTCCCTTCATATCTGCGGATGACTTGGAAACTACTTGGTCGCAGTCCGGGATACCTCCGGTTGAGACGGCAGGCTGGTGTGCTTCCCACAAGGTGTACACATGATCTTGAGCCAACTCGTCTCGTTTCCATCAGAGACGCGAGTGAGAGTTTAAGGAACCCGACCAATCTCATGTCTATCTTCTCTTGGGGAGGGGTCCGATGGGAGTGTAGATGCTCCCCTCGGACACCCCCTCCCCAAAACCCGATAAAATAAGAATGATCATGCAATGGTAAAAGAAGTTTTACTCATCTAGTTCACAGGCTTCACACTTATATCTGCACCGTCCTTTTGAAATTCTTGAGAAACAAATTTTCTTTAGACAAGACATATGTTTGGACGGACAGTCGACAGGCAGCACGATCTGCATCCACAAGTTTCAAAGAAACATTCTTTCAGCCACATATTCCACCCTTGACATTAAACACATTTCAAAGGAACCAATATCCACTCATTTAAGTGATTAACTCTCCCAAACGCATCACAAAAGTTCCCCGAAATTTCATACTATCAAGGAACATGGATAACTTTCAAGTACTGTTTTTTCACTCGTCCTTCCAATCATTATTACTTTGCTTGTTTTAATTTCCTTCTGACTATCTCTCCAAAAGTTTCTTCGTTCCATTTAGTTTTACATTCTTCTCTTATTTCCTTTTCTGTCAATGTTCCATCCTTGTACGCTTTGATGGGGTCTTCCCATCCGTTTTGTTATTATACTTTGTCCCTCTTTTTTATTTTCTGTAATAGCTTTCAAGCTGCATCACCTTCTGAAATCATCAACAGCACAGCTTGACAGCAACAACATCCACGGACTCACTCGTGCATTCTGCCTAAGTCTCATCCTCTTAGAGTACGTCAAAATCTTCGAGCCTTAAGTCATTCCTTACATGACTGTCAGAACCTGAGCACTGATATCATGCGATCCTCCCATTCTGACCTTTAGTACAACCCACCCACAAACGCTATCATCAAAATTGTCCAACTTCTCTGGTCGCTGGTGTCTGGAATATCAAGTTCCAGTTTGATCAATCTACTCCGAGTACACGCACCGCTCTTGACTGGACCATCGGGTCCGAGGCTGTGCCTTGACGTTGATTACATATTTGATATTATTTCTCAAGAATGTAAGAAGTTCACAAGGTTTAAATGCTATTATAAGGCTTTTCTGATAGGGGCGATTGGTGAATTATCAAGAATAATTTTCTTCGAGATATTTGCATTCATACTTGAAAAACGAAGTTGATTCGCTTGCAAATCCTTCGCATTTGCAGGTATGCATGGACATGGAACCAGTTACTGCCTCAGAAGATTCAGTGGATCACATTCCTCCATGCATCGCAGTAACAATAAGAGTTCAATCTTGCTTTCAATAAAGCTTTTAAAAGTTGGTTACCAGTTTTAGATGCAAAGCGTGGCAACAATGTTGTCAATGCAATGCATCTCATCCCAAAGTGTTTATGTGCTTGTTATTACTTATGAAAGTTGAAAAAACAGTGGTTGCTGTATAAACATACGTTTGAAGAACTTACTATTTTGAAATCAGACTGCTGGTAGCGCGATGGCTTTCCGGGTTGCCACCATACTTCAGAATATTTAAAACATCAGGCAATCAATGTGCGTGTCAGCTTAAGAACATGATAATCATGAGCGTGAAATGGGGTCTAAACAAATCATGTTATGGGGTCAATCTCATCATTTGAAAGTGTCAATCATGTCATGTCATCGGAGGTGGATGTTCCACCTCCGATGCCATGACAATGCTTGACCTGAGAAAACTTTCTCGTGATCCATATTTAGTGCGTGAAACTGGGGAGGGATTTGAGGAAACAAGTTGTTTACTATTGCAGCTTTTACCTTGTTTGTGCATGGACAATTAATACGTGTGGCCGCATATTTTGACAATCTAAAGTGATATAAAGTAGCTCACTGAGCTCCACTGGATACCTACAGTAGTGAAAAATGAGGAGAATGACTATTTCCCAGTGACCCCACCTTCACTCGACTGGCTTTGTCCTGTGGAGTTGATTAACCACGTGTAGATGACAACGACAACAGCTTAGAGATTCAATGGATCCATCCATCGAACGGAGATTTGTGTAGAAAGTTATGTCAAGAGGACGCCCAAGAGGTACACATACTTCTTGTGTGTGTACTTCTTGTCTGCATGAACACATGCACGTCGCCCTTCTGTGTCATATCAGGATTCAGTGACACCTACGAACAACTCTTAGTCTCTCGAGACAGACTAAGAATCCTGAGGTCCTGAAAAGCAGTCAGGGTACAATCGAGGAGTCTTTGAATAGTTATGCTTCGCCTTCTTCGAGTGTGTAAAGAGACACATGAACCTCGACTTCAGAAGAAGTGTTTGGTGGTACACGTTGGATGATCCATTCTCTCTATAGATGATTCATCCCCATAGCCCTTCGTCGATGATCGTACCTCTCTTCTTAATCTACACCGTACTGGTGAAGTAGTAAAAGACACGGACTGCATCCACGGTACGGAAACAGAGTACTGTCCTAAAGTTCGTTCCTTGTCACTTGGCCTTTGGATCTCTGTCACAACCGGCAGCCACTTTGCTTGACGGCATTTCTGTCTCCACGGATCTGAATCACATGCGTCCTTCCAGTAGAATGTATCGACCAGTGTGAGTACGAGTCTGGACATTCCAGTACCTGAGAATAATCAAAATGAATGACAGTTATTGGTAAGGACACTGGCTGCCTTGTTCTTCAGTTTCTGTCAGGTCAAAGTTGTGATGCCCTGTGATTCATGAGTGTTTTGTCAGGGGCAAGGAAATCACGTCTCTTCTGGCAACGATGAACCGAGTGACCCCTTCTCCTTCACTACCCGCTACGGCACTGTAAGGAACCGATGGCAAACATTGGACAGTCAACTGTCGTCCGTTCTCAATATGATCCCCGTGAGAAAAGATTCTGGACTGTTGCCACTCTGAGGCTTCCTACAACTGAATCCTAAGGCGTCAATAATGCCGAATTGCTGCCAACAGATCACCGAGTGGAGTACACATGTGTACTTGGTGGAATACAACCTTGCTGGGGCAGATACCGTACCCCAAGTATTTGATCAAATCCAGAAAATGGAGGATAGAGCAAAGAGGAAGGAGTATAACGAAAGGCTCTGGCAATCGAGGAGAACAAGGCTGCACTCCTCGTGAACGGACACAATGTCGAGTTCTTAGGCATCGACCGTTCCCCTTGGTCGCGAACGTGCTGCATGCCTTCCTCTTTAATCTCAGAATGCTGTACGAGCAGTAGCATCACGGTGAGTCAAGATCCGGCATTCTAGAATTCAGTGCCAACATTGCCACAGATGAGCTCATAGCAGTTTTCATTGTCAACTAGTCAGCTTCTGGCTACTGATTCCTGGATGGTGCGAGCGAGCTACTCAACACTGAGCTCAGCTGATAAATCCGAGCCCGTACGATTTGAAGAGAGCTACAAAGGTATGTCTGGCACTTAAAAATGTGGTAATGTCTGGGGACAACTGATAGCAACCACAAAACATTCAAGTCGGTGAATTCGGTTGCCCCGCACTCCTACAACCCTAAGGCTCGACATTCTACTTCTGAGGATATCCGAAAATGAGAACCAAACACTCGGGCTCAGCGAACTGTGAAGGAAATGCTCGGTTGCTTTTGGGATGAAGTCAACGACGCCCATGGTTTCTTGATAGAAGATAGAAATGATGACACCGAGCCATCCTTATCCCGAACCGGACATGCAGTTCACTCGCACAAAAATCTAGCATGTCATTAGGATTGTTAGGTGACAAATTGCGTTCTCGCTGGCGACAGATCGTTGTTACGATGCGATAGGGTGAGAAGGGAAGAAAAGAAAAGAAAAGAACGAATTGGGGCAGAGGGACTCCGCCTGCCAACCTACCAAAACCATGATGAATCGCTCACTCAAATCCACTCGGCGCATCTGGCTGCCGAAAGAATGAGCTTGTAGATCTCCTAGAGTAGCAAAGGTGCGCTCTCCCCTGCCCAGCCTGCACTGCACCACACTACACTACACTGCGCAGATAAGGATCCTGAGCACCCAGTGCACTCCGAGATCCCGAGCATCGTGACCCCGTCCGTCGTCTGATGCATGCTACGAATCCGATCGACCTAGGGCTCACTTCTCTATCCCTCTCGCTGTCTCTCACAGTCCAGTCATGGCACACAATGGCAATTAGCTCGACCTCCATCTGACTCGAGCGCTGGAGCTCTGGGCACGAAGCGGTCTGAGCTGTGGACTGGAGTCTTATCATCTGACCAAGAAATGAAGCCCTCCCCATGGCCAGGTCCACTGACAACAACACTGGGGCCCGGGCCCTCCCCCTCCCTCGCCCTCGTATCCTGAGCAACGTTGCTCAAAAAGGTTCCAAGCATTAACTGGAGTAGGATGTGAGGAGGCCATAGGCCCTCGTAGGGTCGGTCAGTGACAGTGATTTTACTTGATTCCCACACAACAGAAGTGGCTTAAAAAAATCATCTCCTCGCCTATGGAGTCTATCACTATCCCCTGGACGACATTTCACTTTCTCTCCTGAAGATAGAAAATGTCGAGGCCCTGAGGGTGAGGGTGGCCCGGGGAAGTTCCTTGCCCGCTCGACTGTTACAGCAGAATTTGGTAAACCATCGATGGAGAACGCATCCGGGGGTTCAGCTTTTGAAGGGGGGTGTTGGTGCCGGTAAGTGCAAAGATTCGAATATTCGGCAGTGTTGGCGGGTTGGGGAGGGGTGGGGGAAAGGCGGGGGAACAGCTCATCCGGTGAATTACCGGGAATAAACCCGGGGTGGAAAACTGGCGGACTGTTGACCAGGTTTAACCGACTAGTAAGTTGTCAATGCGGTCTGCTTATGGGCTGGCGGCTAAATTTAAACGGAATGCAGCCAAACGTGTCGAGCGAAATTTGCTGCAAGATACGAGCGAAAGCAGGCCCCGTTCCAGCGATCGCGAGGGGAGAAAACGTGCAGATGGCCCAACGGCGCGAGCGCTGCTCGACTTAAGACAAGCGTCCAGACGCCAGAGGAATCGGACCTCGACTACCCTCCAAGCGCGCCTTCCCCACCCCCCCACCCCCCCCACCCCCACCCGCCTTTTCATATTTCCCCTCCCCCTTGACTACATGTAACTGGCCACTCACTTCCACCGGATCATCTGCCATCCGCTCTTGCGTGCAAGGGGTCGTCGTTGTTCTCGCCACGCTTCTGCTGGCAGGCCGGACGAGAGTGGAGTGAGAGTCTGAGAGTGCCCTCTGCATGTTGTGCTTCTATCACTTCGAGCTACTAGATACTACTTTATAAGCGTTTTGGTCTGAACATATATCGCGTTTGTTTACGAGCTTCCTTCCATCGCCAGGCGAGCGCACGTACCCACGCCAGGAGGGATCGGATCGAGCCTCATCGAGCTGCTCTCGTCCAGACAGGGATTGCTGGCTTCTGCTGCAGCTTTCGGACGACCGAGCCCGTCAGGAGTGAAGCGGCGCAGTCGGAGATTGGATCTCGGGTTCTCGGGTTCTCGGTAGATTAGAGGTTTGTGGGATTGTCGAGGTCTGTTTGGTGCGGCAGCGGCAGCTTAAGGAGCAGGCCTGAGGGAGGAAGGGAGGAGATATGGGGAGGAGCGGGATCATGAGAATAAATGTGTGTTTTGTGGTACTGGCGGCAGTGGTCCTGGTAGTGTCGATGGATCAGGTTAGTGCGCAATTGTCACCTGCTCCGACTCCAGGCCCGGCTGCTGCAGCGGCGGGAGGCTATTACATCAGCTATGGATCGTTGACGGCCGACAACGTCAATTGCCCTCCGCAGTCCGGGAGGTCGTATTACACTGTGAATTGCGCTTCCGCGTCGGGGCCCGTGAGACCTTACGAGAGGACATGCTCCACGATCACGCGGTGCGCGAGAGACGAAGTCTAGGCGTGCTGGATTTCTGGCCACGGGATGGATGAATCTGTCATTTTTACTAGCTCGTGGAGTACCTTCATGCATTGTCCTATGTACAAATACATTCTTCTCGTGCAGGGGACTCTGTGCGTTTTCGGAGCCGATACAAGCTCCATTACCCCCCACCACCTTCTTCACCCTCACCATCACATCACCACAACGACATTTGGTTAGAATCTAGGAATAGGATCGATTTATTTCACAGGGCTTGGGGTGTTCAGCCGAATGTCCTCGAGTCATGGTTTTAGGAAATATTGTGACCCACTGCCGCCGCCCTCACGGATGACGAGCATTTGAAAGCTGCCATTGCTCTTTGCTGCCGCGGGGGAGGGATGGAGACAGAAGACACAAGAGAAGTTGCATCTCCAACAACTCCTCTCCACATTTTTAGAAAAGGATACTTAAACTACCTCATACGACGAAATTTAGGCTTTGTTTGTTGCAGTTCTGTGTTTGTCAATATCGCTCAAGGCTGTGGCAGATCGTGAGAACTTGCAATGTCTCGCCACTTCTATTTTCAGGATATTGCAGTGCCGAAGATTCAACGCTAGATCTTTTTGGACGATAATAAAGTGACTGCCTTCGCTCTCTTACCGAAGGGATAAAAAGAGTTGCCATTGCAGTAGAAAAAGAAAACATGCTACGTCTCGCTGTCCATTCGTTTTGTGGCAAACAAGTCCATTCGAGTAAAGCTTTCAGCCACCGAGCATCCGATCGGATGCTCTGTATTTCTTATTCATTCTTTTTTCTTCCATCTTCGTGTTATTGGCTCGTGTTCCTTCTTTCCACGGGCCCGCTGTCATTGCGGCCGGGCGCCCTCACTCGGCAATCCCTGTCTCCATTACGCTTCTAATTGCCAGCGTGAGTTGTCTTTGTCTGGCCCTGGTCTCGGAAAGGCTCACTCACTGATCAGCTCTCTCAGCTGCCCCGACGATCTTATCTGTGGCTGGCCAGTATCGTTTCATGACCATCCTAATGACCACGTCCTGTCAACGGGCATGGACCATGTGCTTCGACTTCGAGCTCAATCGCACACGCACCTTGCGCCACATTTGAATAGTTTCATTGCCTCATAATTGCTCCGCTGCCAGAGCTTTGATGTCGGCCAGTGGCTGAATAGTATGGCGAGAGGCCATTAGCGCGATTATCTCCGTCTTCTGTGGTTGCTTACTCATCATCCAGGCTACAACCGTCATGGGAACAGACACAGGAAGAGATTTGGCATGTGGGCCTCAGAGATTTGCCCTGGCCTTCTTGCTCCCACAAGAGCCGATCTGAGGACGACCAGGAGGAGGCAGCTCTCCTAAACGAGGCCCACGCATTGTGCAAGTTCCTCGGCTACAAGAACGCCATTGTTCCACGAAGTATACACACCGGCCGTTTTGCCTCATGGACATGCCTCCCAGCTATGGTGGACTTGGAGATTTGTGACCATCGCCCAAAATGCAAATTCACTCCGCGCATCAGGGGAGAAGGGAGCTGTAGTTCAATTCCCAATGTTCCGGTATCCGAAAAATTCGGTGAGCGAGAAAAATCAATGGGACAGAAATTGGATCATTTCCAAGAGGGGACACTGACAGTGGGGCCCGGACTGGCACCTGGTTGAGCTTCTAGCATGCCTTCCGATCTGGATTCAAACTGGCCCGGACAGAGTCTCACCGGGTGTCATCACAAGTCAAAAAGCACATGACAACATTGCACACAGCTGGAATCATCCCCAGCACTACCATGAATAATAGTATTGAGAGAAAGATTTTCGCCTGGAAAAAAGTCTTTCGAGTCCTCTCTCGCCGCAAGATCTAGAATTGACATTTGGTTGTGCTAGCAGACCATGGTGTGATTCCCAAATTGGACTTGTATGACTGCGCATAATATAAAAGTATCGCCCGGACTGCTCGAAAAGTATTTTTATACAAAAGATTTGCAACTTCCAAGAGAGCCAGACAGGGTTTTGGATGTGGGGAGCTCCATTTTCGTGTCTTCTCCGTGGCGTCTACGGCGTCGGTGGAGGTGGAGATGATGAGACCTCGAAAAGTAGTCCCAAAATCGGAGCTTCCAAATGTCAGACTAACGGAATCTCGCTTTAAAGCTGGTGGATTTAAAAAACCGGATTTAAAAATTCGCTCGGAGATCAAGATAAGAAGCATCCATACAAGCGGTAGTTTGTCTCGTCGTGACCTCGTAGCTTCTTGTTCTTCTTACCTGATCGTACAGGGCAGGAGCTGGTTGGTGAGCTCTTTGTCGCATTCGACCGCAGTCAGAGTTCTGACTTTGTTCCGCTGGACTCTGGAGTTCTAGAATCCCCACTCCCGTACTTTCTATCGACACTCTCGACGGTGGGCCAGCACCTCCACGTCAGCAAATAGTCTTTGTTTTCATGTCTGGCTCCGTGCCTGTTTCTCCACATGCCCATGGGCCTTCCTGGCATGCTCATCAAGCTCCGGGCAAGGCCAAATTTTCGTGCGTTGGCAACTGGAAAAGCCTGCAACGAATCGACGGCTTCCGCTACCCTCTGCTCCCTCATCACTCCTCCTGCACTGGCTTCTTACGATTACCCCCTTAATTCATTTCCTACGCTAGGAAATCTCTGCCGCAATGAAAACAGACACAATCATATTTGAACTGTGCTGATTTTCAATTTCTCGTCATTTGAGACCAAAGTTTTTAGGGAAGTATCCAATTTTCTATCGTGTTCAATCTTCACGACGTAAAATCTTAATGATTGAAATGCTAAATATAATAATTTTTATCCCCTGGAAGTTTAAGTAGGTGATTCTACTATTTTATGAAAACTTATAGAAATTAATTCAACGAAATTCGTCAATTAACGGGGTTCCATTGTTTATACATTTGATGAAGACAAACACATTGCTCAAGAATTCCCTGCAACACATTCACGTCTACTCCAAATAACTAAAATAAATTTACATCCATCTTTAACAAATAAGTTAATAAATTTTTTTAAAGAGTTCTAATAATAATAAATTAACCTCAGAAATTAACGAATCGGTTTTACAAAATCTAAATATTTTTGTTAAGATCTCTTGATTTTTGAATATTCAATTTTTTTGAAAAGGACTAAAACCTGAATATTATAGGAAAATTAGTATTAATGTGTTTACCAAAAGCAATTATTATGCAGAAAGTGAGTATATACTTCTAAATGAAAATCAAATTTAATAACATTTGAAATATAGTACTAGATTTATGAATAGGTATAGTTTATCAATTCTATGATATATGTACAATAAAGTACTTACATACATCATAACCAAGCAAATTGTGGTGTTTAAATTGAAACTTGATTGCTATGACTTGTATATATTTGGAGATTGAAACAAAAATCAAAATGCTACTTTGTAAGCCCTCAGTTCTTTCCTCACTCATTAATCCCACATCGTACGTTATGTATCTATATGGAATAACATGTAGAGAAGACCATCATGGCTATATTAAAATCAGGACGTGCCGCGAGGCACGTCCATTCCGAAGAAGAACAATGGCCACAAGAGAAATCCATGACTTGACCTTTACAAGTTGCCTAACACAACTACCTCAACGTAGAGATAAAAGAATGAAGTCCGAAGGGACGTAGAGATAATACAATGGGTATTTTTTCTATATATTTGAAATAATCTTGGTCCTTCAACCAAAAAAGCGTGTAAACCAATCCATGCAAGTTTACACATTTGAACAAATGCACGTGAAACTTTATTTTGATTGGGTCTGAAAACTTCTTATATACTTTCACATATGCCAAAATGAAGTGGATATGTGCAAAAACGATTACACAAAATGTTGATTTTTAAAAAATCACGCATAAAATAACAGAAAGCTACATATATTTCAGTAATGCACAACCTCAAAGAAATAAGTTAAATTAATGTATATGATATAAAGGCTAAAATCATTTGGTGAATATACTATGTAATTCATTCAAAACTCAAAAATTTTAATACATATTTAAAATGTAAAAAATAAAATAAACTATCAAATTTATATATTATTCTACTCAAATTACTCTTCAAAGTTTTATTTGTTAACATGATTGGAACTCTTTTCCTGGTGCGTCTGCTAATGGTTTCAATTCAGATAAAAAAAATTAAAAAACCTATCTTAATCCCAATTAAGAATTGAGATAGGATAACTTTTTAAGTATTAAATATGATATGTATTGTATATTAGTTATTATTTCTTTGAATTCATTTTAGATAATTTTGATTGTTGAATTAAAAAAATGTGAACTTATCACACACTTCAAAGACATATTATATCACCATTTATTCATGTAAAAATTCATTATTATTGGTTTTGAAAATTCAAATTAATTTTAAAAATTCTTTTCTCGGAACCATGGCATAAAAGTGTGAATACATTCGAGACCAATCCACTTTAAGTTATTATTATTAACTAATATCCACTATAGTAACATTCTCAAATGCTCAAATTAAAAAATTACATTCCAAAGAGCTCTAATTAGAACTCTACCACTTTTGCACTAGATCTTTTAAGGGCGCTATTGGCGTTTAGTGAGAAAGGCTTTAACTCTAACTGTTGTGACTGCGCGCACTTACCCAACTAAAATGCGCGCAGAGAATGTGTCCACCCTACTTACTAGATATGGTTCAAGATAGTCAATACATCATTTGGGTTTGACAAAAATAACTTGGAAGGGAGACACAATTAGATCACAAAATACATTCATCTACACCCTATTTTATTTTTACCATCCATTTATCACACTTCACTTGTAGCTAAGATTGCAGCAAAGAACAATGGGAGATATCGAGAAGATATTAATGAGAAGAGATTTTTGTTCAGTTAGATACTTATCACCTTTTCATCGCGAAAGAAACTAAATCTGCTAGTGGCTGTAGGAAAATCGGCATTTGTTCTGGTGTCCTCGCAATGGAATATTAATTTCCCTACATCCTTTCCAAATGACCAAATGTTTAGATTCATTAGATTTCCCATCAGTGATTTAATTCCGCGTCTCCGTTTCCAGTCGAAGTAAGTACATGGTTGAAGATCCACCCCACAGGTACAGGCCCCCGCACAACCGAGTCAAGCATGGAGTTCCACTGAGCTCCAGGAGAGTCGTCGTCCTTGACCCAATCTGGACTGGGTGCTGAGCAAACCCGGTAGCAACGTAGCAAACCAAACTGGCCGTGGGCACTTCGTGGGAGAGGCGGCAGTAGCAGCAGCAGCATAGGGCGTGTGAACGTGGTGGTGTTGTCTTCATCAACTGACATGCGGCGAGCCCACCAAGTTCGTCATGGGGGTCGAGCACAGTGCGTCGGTCCTCCGCGTCGTCCCCATGGTGGCAGTACATGACGCAGAAAAATCCCACAGTGGGAAGAGCGCGTACCCGTCGTCCGGCATGGACGGCCACTGCCACAGCGCGGGAGGAGTCGATCGACGTTTCTTGATTTGACCAATTTTTATCAATAGCGGTGGAACTCGTGCAAGGGCTCGGTCGTGCGTATGAAATCCCATCGAGTCGGGGGAGGAGGAGGAGGAGGAGCTGGTCGAGTGGCTCGCAGCTTTCTTGCTCGCTTTCTTGATTCCTTGTGGGGATTCGGTAGGTCCGAGCCTGTGCATCAGGGCCAGCCGGCTTTCATGGGCGCTTGCCGTTTACCTCTCACCTCCATGCCCCCATTTGGCCTTGCTTGTCTCCGTGGCCTTCCAGGAAGCTTGCGGTGGCTTCCATCTCCAGCACGTAAACATTCGTAGCGGGGTTTCTCCTTCATCCCCACGAAGATGAGGAATCGGTTCATTTCATGCTAGGATTGGGATGAGAATGCTTACAATCAGCTTTAGAAGATCCACGTGTGTGATCAGGCAGAAAGTAGTCGTATAAGATTGATGTTTGACTGATCCTACTCATTTGGCAGCTGGAGATGTATCCTTTCACATTTTAAAATCTAGGGAACTTCTGGCTATGATTAGCTGGTCCAAACAACTGAAGGAAAGTAGATTTTTGTTGTCCTCTTCTTGGTCCGACCCAATCGTTAGGCTTCTCCTGTTTATTAGGGTTTTACTGCTCAAGAAATTTTCCTTTACGCAGCGCATCCCTCGAGCGGTGATAGATAGACTTGATCGCGGAAGGAAGTCTTTCATCGAGTGAAAATCTACCATTACATTTAACTACTCGGAAACCAATCCAGGGAGAAACGACGCGTTCAAGGTGTTAATTTTATCGTGCTGAATTTGTGAGCCAGTTACCACTACCACAGGAAGAGAATAAAACTTCTGCATGTCGCCCTGTCCGTTGAATTCATCTACATGGCTGTTTGTATTTAAGGAAACAAATGGGCGTGCAGAATGAATAGTGAAAAATGCCAGTCTAGCGCCGGCTTCCTTGCAGCTCTTCGGTCAGTGAAAGTGAGAAGATGTACACTAACAACCGATGTCCGGCAAATTCATACACAAACAACGCTGTGCACAATCAGTCAGCATCAATTTCCGCCCTGCAGAAGAAGATGAAGTCACAAGTTACAGAACAGTTGTAAAAATATATTGTCGCAGGGATCTGCTTACCAGTCCAGTTATATAACAATAGACTTTCACCACCCTCTGAACCTGAAAAGCGAGAAAGAGAAGCACTTTCTCATCGATGTACATGCATGCCGTGTCCTTGATGCGTGTGAAAGGTTTAACCATTGAAATCCACATCCTGACAACGGAATTGTCAGGAAACAGAGGTGATATAAACTCGTCAATTTCTCCGAGGACAATCACATTTCATGAAAGGGTCTTGGGATTTCGTACAAGGAACGAGCAGTTCGAAGAGTCGACACTATTCCCTTGAAAATTTGTATAAATTACCTGTATAAATTTGAACATCCTACTCATTATGCCTTGAATCACATCTGTCAGCTGACTTACCTCGAGACCTTCTCCGTTGTGACAAGAACGCAGTTTCCTGACAGTACATCTCCATATCCACCGGGGAACATAACATCTACTTCATTTCCCACTCTCACCGTGGACGTAGTGACCATCCTCGCACAAAGCAAGACTTGCATGCAGATAGTAACGTAGAGTAATAGGAGTTATGATTTTTAATTTTCATGTCATTCTATAAAATGGTGCCAAAGGGCTCATCTGGACCTGATTCATGGAGGCAAAATACCTAAGTTCCACGATAGGTATTGGGGTAGAAGGTGGCAGAAATAGGCTTACTAATCCAGTACTTCAACAATATACTTGCACCACGAGAAGCACTTGCATATTATTTTCAATAAAGTGGGAAGAACAAAAAAGCTATGTAATTACTGCGTGTTAGATGGTACACCATGCAATAAGAAAAAGTTTTGCAATTCTTGAAAATCCTCATTGTGGCTTTTCCTTGTCATGAAACTGAGATATAAAACTCGTCTTGTTGCTCACCACAATGGTCTTTGTGGACAGGGGTCGCCAAGGCAAGCCCTCTTTCATAACGCCACTGGCTAACATGGAAAGAGAGATTCGACGCTATACCCTCACGATTTTGCATAGATTTTTCGTTCGGTTTACCATCTTTACCACCTCACCCATTTTGAAACCAAATCATCCGATATATATATATCAGATGATTTGGTTCCAAGACCGTTCGGTTGCCTGCTCAACTGTTGTCTAAATCTATGGCAAAATTGGATCCATATTTCGTCCAAGAGATGCATTTCTTAGTTGGTTTCATATTTCATATATTGAATCTTCTTGTGTCAGTTGATTACTGACTTTAACATCCAGACTAAGACTGGATTGAAAAAACGGCCACGGATGGGATATAAAGAACGATCTTATAGAGAAGATGGTCAGCGACCAGTAGACCATGAGCTACTTTTGTTAACTGCAAGACAGACGACAACGTTGGCATGGCTCGCTGTCAACTACGGGAGAACAAACAAGGGCCTTTACGTAGTGTTTCAAATTTTCTGCTGTGTGACAGACGTTCGAATTCTCCCTTGGCTCATTCTATTACAGTACAGCGCATGGCAAGGAATGAATTGTGGAGAACGTGGTTCCCTAGATATGCACAGAGCGCAGTTCAGTCGGTGCCACCTTCGACCTCGAAAAAATGAGAAAAGAAAGCCCGCACCAGGAGGAAAAGAAAGTGTGCCGTTTAATCCGAGCTCGGGGTACGGTTAAGTAGGCCCATGATATTTCTTCAACCATGGATTCAGTGTTCATGCTAATCACAAAGCAAAACTTGCATGCTAGTCATTACAAACACACGCTTGAACTGAGCATTACGTACCAACTGAGCATTCACTGCGCATTACATCCTTACCGTAACTCTTACGGTAAGGATGTAATGCGCAGTGAATGCTCAGTTGGTAAGGATGTAATTTTTTAATTTTCTGTTTCATTTTTATTCATTGTAAAAGCCGCCTCTGTACACTGGAGAATGTACATCCGGGATAAAGATAACTAACTATTTACATGATTTTCTATCAATGGGGGAAAGCCCAACTATAACAAAATTGGAAAGGGCGTTGTCTAAGCAGGATGGACATTGGACACGGTTTTACGCCTAGTGCTTCTTGCACAAAAAAGAAGAGAAACCTCTTTGCCTCGAAACCTATTGTACCACCTTTTGGATATCTACAGTTTCAGCAGTTCCCAAGTCGTCACTACCTTCAGTGTCCGATCCGAACGCTACTACCTCCTCAGATACCTTCTCTTGCATGACCTCATCGAAATCCACGAATCTCCCAAGTTTTATCGACAACTGGGCTGCCTGACCTATGGCTACAGACAGTAGACCTTCGTATAAACCCACCACTGGAGGTTTCCGCCCATGCGATCTGACCGCATCGATGAAGTCAAGGTGTTCCAGATAACTGGAACCGTGGTGTAAACCATTGTATCTGTTCAGGAAGAAATCACCATCAACTTCAAGGATAGTTTGAAAGTCATTCGATTATTTTTGACACTCCCCTAAGGTTTATGCAAAAGCATAAACTGGGATTCATATACACTAACCACGCAGAAGATAATTTCCAGTGGCTTAACTTACTTGATATGGTCATCGTGACAATGAAATGTTTCCACTCCTTCTCTCGATCCACTCCTGGATCCTAAGCGCATAACATTTTCTGGCACCAGAGCCTCCACCTATAATGTCATCACAAGCTCAAAGGCATTAAATGCCTTTCACTTCATTGAATGATCTGTGAACCATTTCGGCGGTGCATGGCTGTCAGAGAAAGCACTGATAGGTGAGAATCAAGCTTGTCACTTTTATAGGGAAACAAAAAAGACGATAAAACAATGGGTACCTTGGCGAGTTCACCGACCACCGAAATCTCTTGCTCATTCTTGCTACCCTCAGCAAACATACAGAGGTCCAGCATTGCCCTTATACCATTTTCGTATTCCACGATCACAAATGCGTTGTCAATTATGTCAGGCACCTGCATCACATAGTGGCCACGGTGGTACTTCAAGGACAGGACACGGATCTTCACACTCGACTGATCCATTATATTGTTTGAAGATTGTACTAAAGTCCTGCAATCATGACTGAAACAGCAGATAAGTTCCACGGAAGACTTCTCTCTTGAGGAATTTACTCTTCGTCATCTGTCACTAAAAGCTGTGCAGATAAGTTGGACATGCAAACAAGTTACACATATATTGCGCTGATGAATCATCAGACCTTTCCATTGTATCGTTCGTCGAGGTGATTGACATCCTGTGCCCCAGATGCCATCAGACGAAGAGGCCTTGAATCGGCCATCAAGTTCATCAGGTCAAAAAAGTGGCAACATTTTTCCACCAAAGTACCACCCGTGTTTTCATTGAAACGATTCCAGTCATTTACCTGCATCACACGATTCACTCTTATTTCATCAGTTTATGATTGCTTTTGAGAATCGAGTCCCTAATCTTGGAAAAAGAATAAAACTAATAGAAGAGCACACCTAACAGTAAAAAATGACACAACACCAAACCATAAAATCACTTGCCTTCACTAAAAAGGGAAACCTATGCTCTTTAATGGATATCATCCTAACTCGTCCCAATGTCGATGCCTTGACATGCTTTAGGAGTTTGGCAACTGGAGGCATGTATCTATATTCCAAGCCCACTTGGACCAGAATATCAGGCCGTTGTTTGGCAGCCTCCATCACCTGCATCATCAATAAACATCAACGTACCCAAACATGAGACTGGAAGCACGCTGAAAAAACTCTAATCAAGCGCGTAATTAGAAAGAAAGATTTGGATACGGTACTCGCTTACTGTCTGCGACTTTGGTACATACAGGCCTCTCTACGAGGATATGATGAAAAATCTCAAAAGAAAGGCGTAATTAAAAGTAGAAACTAGTTACGGTACCTTCTTACAGTCTGCGACGTGGGTACATAGAGGCTTCTCTACGAGGATGTGATGACGGCCAGGATGCGCCAGTACATCCATGATAATTTGAGCATGGGTCATATTGGGAGTCGAAATGATCACTACGTCACATAACCCGCTATCAAGAAGATCATTGTGGTTACGAAAACTCTGAAAAGACGGTATTTCAACAATTCAGATCCATACGAACAACAAGTTTTGTGTTAAATAAGTTCAAAGCCATAGCATATCATCTTACACAAAGTAAATCACACCGACATGGCAGTCCTAGACCGGGCGATCATGCCGATCAGCTCCTGATTGAGTCCCAGCTGCCGGTGGGACCACAAAAAGTGCCTCGTGAATATTCATGTCGCCCCAGCCACGAAACGATGAAACAACATCATTCCTCCTCCTGTCCACATTCCGTTGGCTATTCACGTATATTCGTCTGCCCCACTCTTCGAGGCCACACAGTCACTCTCCGTTGAGGAACAGAGCAAGAGCGCCACCAGGTAGTTTAGGGGCGACCTTGGAGATACTGACAAGACTGATGCAACTCTCCAACTTGGACGGACGAAGAAAGTAGCTGTGAGTCTCAATCTCTACGCAGCCAGACCGAAAGAGGATGAATTGTGATCATTCCAAAGCTAGGGATTGTTTGCTTCGCTGTTTATGACGATCTCAGGGGACCGCTAAAACTGCACTTGCCTCTAAATTCAATCGGTACTTTCGGCTCTTGGGGTCGGAGCTCGTAACTTGGGACGCTTCAAGAGCAAAGCTGAGGACGTTGAATCCTACGTACTGAAAGCTACGTTGACTCCGAGGGGGGAATATACAAACAAGGACGAATAGAAGCACACTTGTTGTCCTCTCATGGGCGATCGCAACTGAGTCCAGCATGACAAACTCGTTTCATGGTTTCACAATATGGAGAGTTCGTTGGGGTAATGCAGACAGGAAATCATCGTCGGCACGAGGAGCATGAAGATATGAAAGAACTCAACGTCGAGAAATCACCTCTAACTTCCTGGAATGACCACTCCGCGTCGACAACGCAGAAGCCTGCGTCAACGACACTTGACTAGTATCCGCAATTGCCACCACTTCAGCTCCGGGCAAATGAAACAAATTTATCATGTGCTCCTGGCCCATCATGCCGCAGCCCACGATCCCATAGCGCACCGGCTTCAGTGAATCTCCATTCACTTCACAGACTTCCTCTTCTCGAACCATTTTCCTCTCTTGCAAAATCCACGAATCCTCTCTCTCTCTCTCTCTCTCTCTCTCTCTCTCTCTCTCTCTCTCTCTCTCTCTCTCGCGAATCTAACGATAACGATATAAGGATGGCGCCCTCGAGCTCAAAAAATTCACATTCGGCTCATTCGACGGCCCATTGGACGCTTGGGGGCGCAGCGCAGCGAGCGACTAGAGCAGCAGTGGACTGAAGGCAGAGCGCAATGTGTCTCGGGACCTGGAAGATATAACGCGGAGCTGCGATACACATACAAGTGTGCAATTGGACCACTTCTCTCCAAGAATAGGATTATTCTCGGGGATCTCTGCAAAATCCTCTTACGCGATAAGAGGAAGCCCATTCTTGCGCGCTGCTCCAACTCCTCTGGAATACACACACGCACGCACGCACGACGAAGAGCGGGAGGAGATCGGATAACAGGTCATCCTTGACCGGCTGGCAACTCCGATCCTTCTTCTGACCTCGATTTCAAATTTTGCTGTATCGTTTAATTCTTACGGTAAAAGCAAAATCTAGGTTCGAAATCTATTTCCCTCGAAAGGTTAGGACTCCGTTTCGTTGCAGTCCGATGGGTTCGAGCAGGTGAGAAACCGGCTGTGCAGAATACAGACTGTTTCTGACTCCCACGGAACGGGGAAAACGTCCTGCAGGGTGACTGCGGGTCTACGGAATTCGTTAATCATGAAAAGAATAGAGGAGGCGCCTGTCCTGACTTATCCATCCAGCGAAGAAACAACCAGAAATGACTCCTCCCCGTTCATTGAATCGGGTCCACATGCCGGTGTCCAGGTCACGTCCCAATTGTATGGAAAACTGAAAAAACTGACTTCTTTGTCCGAAGGACTACAAGTGGCTCTTTTCTGACCGAGAGCGTTATAGTATGTCCCGAACGGTGCCCGATCGGGCGGTGGGAAAAGACGCATCTTGGTTCGATGTAGTTCCCATATGAGGAAATATTTTATTTAAATCGAAGTTCGGAAACCTCCAAAGATGTAAAATTCGGGCAAGTAAAGAAATGTGTGTGGTGCTTGCAAGAAGCTCCAAGTGGCTCATTTTCGTGACTGGGATTATAACATTGTCCTATGGGTGTCAATGTGAGAAGTGTGTCATCTGGCCTTGTGTAAACTCCAAGAGCAGTAGTATTGTTTTATTTCTATGCGAAGTCAGTAACCACCTTGATGGTGTAAAAACCGAAAGTATCACACACCTAGAAATGCTTGTGCTGACAGCTGGGCAGAATGTCTCATAAAGAGGTCGAATATTTATTATTTCAATTCACTCATGGTGTATCTAAAGAAGCGCATTTTCGAAGGATCTAGTTCTATGATATGAGTTGTTGGGTATTATGACTTACCTAGATTAGATCTTATAGATATCTCTCTTCATGGACTCTATATGACCAAGTTCAATGTATTGTACACAAGATGTTGATGTTTTAGTAGTGACATCACATTCTACTAAAGAGACATCTTTTTCAAGCTGACCAGATTCAATGTACCTATTTCTCTGTAAACAAAATAAAAGTGTAGAAAGTCTGCATGGCAAGGAATGAAGAAATATGCTTGCATCCTTATCAAACAGACAGCATGAACTTTTCTCAAACTGAAATTTGTAATATTCAGTCACATATATACCATCAACACTACGAGTTCTAGAAGATTCTATGAAGCATAATATCCACCCATTTAGGGGAATTTCAAAAGATCTTTCATTACTTAATGAAATAATTCACTTCCTTCTCGGTTTAATGTTAGGCAGAAAATTGATACCCAAAGGAATATGCTTGCATACCCAGCAGGTAGACAGAATGAAATCTTCTTCTCTTCAAAGTTGTTGCCCGTATCATATCGGCCATATTCATAATCTCAGTCATGACGCATAATTATTATAATACCAGGTCCTTTTCAGTCGTTTTGAAGAAAGCAAAACCACCTCAGCGGAACTTGGAATCTACCCTGATGATTCCCCACATCCTCACCTTCCTCGACAGGAGCAGTCATATGTATCTAAAGACAATCATGCCGCAACTTGGTTCACCTTCACCTTCCCTTCTTGTGCACACTCTTTGGATTTTATCGATTCATTCTGCATACTTTCTCAAGAGAATAGGTATGTAACTTCTTTGTTCGAGTGGAATTCCGGTGTAACTTCTTCAAAGTTCACCTGCATTATGTTCGGTTTGGTATTCTGAGGTGAATTCTGAATTTTTATTTCTTCTCTGACATGGTTGTGTTCATGTAATAGACCAAGTTGTTGTGTAGTATAAATAAGAAATTCAGGCAGACATATTTCAAGCTTTCAGGTTTAGGTATAAGATTTCAGTAATTTTCAAGAGAATCTCGGATATTTTGCTAAAGCAAAGTGAGTTTTGAACATGCTTAAGGAAAGACTTGAAATTCATCCATGCAGATGGCCTTCAGCTGGAGTGCAAGCAGTGTCCGTCATGGAGTTTCCTGGATGGACCTGCAGCGAACCACCTTCTTCACTTTTCAAACATTGGCAGTGATCACCCTAAAGGGTGACGTGGCTACTGTAGCCTCGTGGGTGAAAATCTGGAACCAAATTGGGCAAGGAATGGATATGCGAGTGACATGCTATTCCTCAGACGGTACTGCCAAAGCTCCTCAAATTATAGGCTTCGATCAGACTTATTATTTCAAGTTTCATGCACCCAAATGGTCAACCCGGTACTGGTGTGACTTTGAGTGGACAAACAACAGAGAACAGCAGACTTTCGTTGTCTGGGACCACTCGGAAAGCAGTCACATGCCTGTGACTTGCGGTCAGTGTTTATGGTCAGCGCGTACCGATGGCTGGTTTGCTTGGGACAAGCAAACCGGGGGATGGAGGTTTTATGTGAGGTGGACGCCCCTAAGCCTCGGAGATGCTCCGGGTGCTGCAGAATTGCACAACTCTTCACAAACCTCCTTCAGAACTGAAAAGGAGCTCAGTGTCAGTAAGCATTCGACAATGTCCTCGGACGTTTCAGCAGATCCTGGACTCCACTGATAATGCTGCACCTTCCACTGCACAAGCAGCAGTTCCTGATGAGGCTTGAAACCATTATCCTCATCCATGGAACTTGTAGGTCCTTTGAGCACAAGGGGTGGACAGAATACAGCAGTTGGCAGTTGTCAGTTAAATTCAGTTTATGATCGTTTATATATTTTGCTTCTTCTGTACATGGTGATCAAGATCGTAAATTCTTTTGATCTGTTATCACAATGTACTATCGTCTTCAATAAATTATCATGCAGACTTGGCCCTACTAATAAATATTTTTTTTAATATACCGAGTGATTTTCTCTCATTTCTGTTCTGACTGTATGGTCTAATACTACAAACAATGTCACATCATAAGGCCAGTTGTTCGTACATGTTCAGTGTTCATTTGACTATAAAAATGTGTATTTATATTGATATAAATAATGTATATTTTTGCACTCGTGTGCGAGACTGGAATTTTATAATACGGATAATCATTTTTCTGTACAATTTTTATCTTTGGAAACCTATGGCTTTTATGAATTCAAAAAAGGTGAAAAAATTGAACACAATTTTTTCACCTTTTTGCAAAGTAAACACAAGTATTTTTCAAAAGTTTTACTTGTATTATTGATAGATATTTTTTACTGAAAATAAAACAACCGTTAGGGGTGAATTCCATTCGTTTTCTCAGCAGTTATCATCCGATATCCTAAGTTATGTAAACCAAGCCGCTAAACTGGACACGTACTTCAAAAAAATAAAACTGCAAACGCCCAAATTCTCTTGTTTTATTTTTCCCTTGTTCATGTTTTAACCTCAACCGCTGCCTGATCACCACTTAGGCATGGAGTCTTTCGCTCTCAGACGCACTCCAACGGTCCACCCGCTGCACTGGCCCTGATCGAAAGCAACCATGTCCCACGGTCCCACCCCCAAAAAACTCCCTCAAAGGGTGCCGAGACTGGGACTCTTGCGAGCCACCAACCTGCGCTCCTGAATTCAGTATAATCCTCTATATTCAGAAATTTTCATGTGCCCCGATGCTGTGATTATCCTCCACAGCGGCATGGAAGGCTGAAAGCTCAGGGGGCATGTCTTGAGCATTTTTTCTCCATGCGTCGCCGTCTATTTCTCACGTACTATACGGGAGTCGCAACGGCATGTAAACTTGCGTCATGAATTCGGTAGTCGGAACTTACCGATTCGGTCATTTTCCGCATACGGTAGCCGCAGCGGCTCCTGAATTATCAAAATTCATTCGAGCATTCAATCATACCAAGTTTCGCATTGTGCTGAGTCGGGAAAACACGTTATAGGGACAGGCAGTGAATCAGTGAAGTAGCGGATATGATATAACAGGGGGTTTCATAACTTACCCATAACCCTCTACGGAAATCCCGTAAAATGATTTATGGGTTCCGGGAGAAACATTTACGGGATGGGATACTGAAAAGTCACCATGTTAATTATATGGTTTATATATCTTTACCGGAATATCCATACAATTATTCATGTGTCCGTTCAAGTAAGAAGTAAAAAACTTACAAGAATAGATTTTAACGGGAATTAACCATCTCATCCATATTTAACTTATTATTATAAATTCTCTGGTAATATTTGGGTATTGGGTGTACGGTTAACTCTTGTTTTGTTAACCATATTTAGTTTAACCATGGTTAGATTAGAGTAATTAAATTTATCTGCTAGCCCCAAGGCTATATATATAGGATCGCCCCCTCTTGATAATAAGTGTGTAGACTCTTACTATGAATACTCATGTGAGTTTTAGTGAAACTCTGACTCCTACTTGTGGATGAAGTCTATTGATGAACCATGTATATATGATGTTTGTGTTCCCGGTTTGCATTGGATGTGCTTGCAAAAATTAAAATCAATTCTTACAATTGGTATCATAGTTGGATTAAAAACTCAGAGTGTGTTAGTTGTGGGAAAGTCAGACGAGAGAGAAGGATATCAAAAGTTTCATATTTATCCATAAAAAATTTCGGGAAGCATTGAGTCGTGGACGAGAGGAGAAGTAAGCATAAATTTCTCCATCAGAAGTTTCCAGAAGCGTTCATTTGGATCATGAATTAATTTGAGAAATCAGTTGTGTCCAATCATTGGAGGAGAAGAGATCGGTTCAGTTTAAGATTTTATGGATAATGAATTAATTTGAAAAATCAGTCATGTTCAATAAATGGATCTTAAATTTCCTCAATCATAAATTTTCAGAAATTGATAGGTTCAACTGTGACTTTGACAATGCCACCATCCTAACCCTAATTGTGACTATAATTGTGATTGTAACTGCAACTATGATCTTGAGTATGAATGGACATCAAAAAAATCAACATTGTAAGTATTTTTATGGGGCATGAGTGTCTTACACAACAGTTTTGAGCTTGTCCCTAGCGTGGAGGAAAGAAATAGTGTTTCTAGCGCATCATAAAAATTGTGTAAGCCATTGATACTTATTAAGATTGGTGGCCAAATTTTGAAGTGGAGAAGTTTGAAGGCCACATTGACTATGTCTTATGGAAGCAATAAGTAATCAACTTCATTCCGGCAATGGGCTTAGAGAAGATACTCAAGCCCAAACTAATTGATGTGGAAGATGAAGATTGGAGCAACATACAAGATCAGACGGTGAATATCATGGTGTTGTATCTCAATTGAAACGTATTTTAACAAGTAGAAGAGCATGATACCTTGAAGGACTTGTTTATAATTTTGTGGGCAAAATACGACAATAAGAAACTATCAAATCGGCTATATATTTGAAGCAAATGAACATCAAGATGGTAAAAGGTATAAAAATCCAAAATCATTTTGATGCATTCAATGATTTGCTTGTGCACTATGAGAACCTTGGAGAAGATCTTAGTGATGAACATAATAAAATTAAACTTTTGAGTTAATTATCGCCATCATATCAATCCTTATCACATATGTTAATTTATCATTAAAAAGAGATAATTGTTGGGCTTACTCTTAGATCTTGGTTAACTCTAATTATATTGCTACTCTAGTTAGATGCTCACTAGAATTAGTTAGCATAACTATATAAAAGGGCTTGAGGAAGCTCTTTGTGACACACTTGGGCTCATTCTTACGGAGCAATCAGAGAGAACGAACAAGAGAGAGAGAGAGAGAGAGAGAGAGAGAGATCAGTAAAGCTCTTTGTGTGTTCACGTGGACGTAGCCTCAACGAGATGAATCACGTATCTCTTGTGTTGGCTACTTTGATACATGTGTCACTATTGTTTACAATCTCAGACCTACAACAATCATATACATAAAGGTTGTGACTGCATTGTTAACTGATGATATGCAACAAAAATTATTTTTGTTTCCATCCTACTAACACTTGATCCACGATTTTTAATGTTACTAGTTGAAAAACTCGTAGTAATGAGTAGGAGAAGGATATGATCAAGCTTAATTTTAGATCTAAGTCTAAATCTAAATCCAAATATGGGGATGAGAAATAAATTAAGTGTTGAAAATGTGGCAAGTTCTTCCACATGAAGTAGAATTGTTATCATAAGGATCATAGTGAGTCTTCAGCTTAAGTGGCTCTGACTAAAGATGAAGTATATGCTCTTTGTACTTTCATCTATATTGGAAATGATGAATGGATTAAACTTGTTCTTATCACATGTGTCACATTAGAGATTTTCTTAACACCTTCATACCCCCAAACGTGATAACTTTTCTATGGAGGAAAAGATTTATTATAATCCATATCTTTTTTATGTGCATTCATTGGCCACCAACTTGGACTTGAAGATTTTGTTATCTTCTTCAATAGTTCCATCTTCATAATGTAAATATACTTAGAGTCCACACTTGTTTACATGGAGGCAAATCCTTGAATTCCCATGTCTTGTTGTTTAGAAGTGTATTGATACATCCCACTCTTGCTTCTTGCTAGAAGCTTGAGCTTCAAAAAATGAAGATAGCTCTTCATATTTTATAATCAATCAACATCAGCTTCAATAGCTTCAATCACTTTGTTTGAAGTAAATCAAGTCATATACCTTTCAAGAGCATGACATTCAACTTCACTTTCTTCTTCTTGAAGATTCAAATTGATTCACAATTGAAGATTCAAGGTGATTCAACTCTGTTGATTTAATCTTTGATACCCAAAAAATTTCTCCATTTCTTATTCCACAATGGGTGGAACCTTTCCTTGTGACCCATTCTCAGAAGTCTGAGGTGAGTCAGAGGTATCGCAGATTTCTGGCAACACTAACGAGGATCATGAGACAAAAGTATGCATTAACGCAAAGTTCATAGATTAATGGGACTAGTCTTTGCACCGCTCTCTTCCATACGAACCACGAAAATGCAGTTGAGTGGTAGTGGCAGCACTCTTTCTTGCACACAACATAGGAGGGTGAGCTTTGCAAAGCTTGAAAGGGAAAAGAAGAGCAAACAACAGTGGAAGTGGGGAGTGAAGGAAGTGGAGATCACAACAGTAGGAGAGGCATCAGCCAGACAACCAACATGTAGTAGCTTACTTCTTCTTCTGAAGTGTGAGTGTATATAGGATCGTGAACGGTTGAGACTAATTTGAACAAGTCAGCAAACCTCAACTCTTATGCATCAATGGAAGTCTGATCTCAATTAATCAATGTAGAGATCACAAACTCCAATGAGAAAGGACATATGACAACATGCAATTGATACACTTGGACTTCTAGATTCCCAACTATCCTTCAATTGACTTTGATATACCAAACCAATCTCGTCTTTAGATTTAAGGGTCCAAACCAAATCAAACAAATGAAAGCTAGTCCAAGTCAAGGAAATTCAAGATATCAATGTGATGGAATCTAGCCATTGATTCAAAAAAAAAAGAGTTATTCTCATTCTCCATTCCACTTCATCAAAACCATTTTATATTTTCCTCCAACTTAACATTAACTAGCTAAGCATAGTCATGACTAAGATAAACTTAGTCACGCTTTAAATATAATCATATTTTATTCTATTTGTACAATGTTGGGTCTTACAATCCAATGGAATCTTTAAGATACAAGTATTCACTTCATTGTTTTCAAATATAATAGTTGAGGGGAAGATTGATATCGATCGTATTACCACCATTAACAAATGAACTAGTTTGTGTCTATGCTATATGGGAAAGTAAATCATATGATTGCAAGTTAAGTTTGAAATCAAAGGCCCAAACTAGATAGTGAATTCAAATACAGTTTGTCAAGATTCGTCATTGGGGAAAAAAAGGGAAGAATACGCCATGGAGGGATGAACCATGTAAAGTTGAAACCGCTGGTAGAGAATCTTGTGGTAGAAGAATGCCCTTTTGAGGATTATCACATGGATGAGGTTCCACAAATTCCACCATCGGCTGCAACGCTCAATGGGTTTAGTTAACAACAGACTCAAATAGTTAATGAAGAATCATCGTTGATAAGAAACTAGATAAGAAAAAATTACATGTTAGTTATTTTTAAGTAGTATAAATAAAAAGGTTAAGAATTACATAGTTTTTGTTTTGGGATGAAGCTTGGTTGGTGAAGCCTTGTTTTGAAATATTTTGATCATCAATAAATGTTCTCTACCTTTTGAAGTGATATTTGAATCTTTGTGAGATTGATTAGTGAGTAGAGTTACCATTAGATGATGGAGTTTAGAATTTGAGAGTTTGTGTAAGAGGGTGCAACAAGGCTATGGTCACTGGGCGAGGAAATATATTTCTTGATTCATGATTAGCTTCCAAAAAGCCATATGAAGTAAACTTGAGTGAGAGTTAGCGTGGAGTTCACATGACATGGATTGTTGTTTGATGCAAAGTTAATCAATATTATGTCACTTTTGGCCTATGTGGATGCAGATATGGTGGAGATCAAAAATTATTTATAAAAATATCCAAATTTTTTTATAAATAATCGTTACAAAAAATATTAAATAATTTATTTTTTAACTAATATTATTAAAGTTATTTATCTAGTTAACTAAAAAATGAATATACATACCTGAAAGTTATCAAGGATAAGCATATTGCACAATAAATTATTGCATTCTGCCCGTACGTTTAAGCAACAGGAAAGGTTACAAAATTTGATAATGTTAAAAAACTTTGCGGGGAAACAAAATTTATTACTTAGATTCTAATCATATCATTTATTAGCATATTTTTGTTGCCACTATTGTAGTCCCTTGGAAGGTGAGCAAATTAATTGACTTGTAAGTTAGGTTAGTCATTGTTTTCATGTGTGTATCACTTGTAACATAAACCGAACGTTTACTAATTTGGCATTAGGTTAGAGGTACCAATCAAATCTATATTTATTTACTATTATATTTTTTAAAATGAAAAGATATTATTTTTAAAGAATATATCGAAATTTTTATTATATGAAAGTAATGACATAAAACGTTCAAAAATATTTTAAGAGGGAAAAAAAATTCACAAGCTCATTCAGATATGGAATCTGTATGGTGGAGAAGATAATTGGATAATATGCTAGAGTACAATTTGAGATTTAAGAGTTTTATTAATAAGGCCTGATAACCACACCCTTAAATAGGGAAAGTGGAGATTTGAAGGATATTGTTATCAGTCATGGACTTGGGGACACTGGGAATGGACTTAAAAACTCCCACACCAAAAGAGAATTCAAGATTGCAAAGTGGTCGAACTTAAGATTGCGAATTGGTCGAACTTAGAGGTGAGTTGAGTTTCGGGAGGTTCCATCGATGCGAGAGTTCAGTCAACCACACATGAAGAAAACGGTTCCTCGATCCCCTGTTCGAACCAGTCCGATGAAATTTTTGACCAAACAACTTCAATGAGCACAAATTTGGTGAAAGATCGTCGCGCAAAATCATCATGATTTGTACAGAGTTCATGATAAGTTTGTACGGAATCCACATGGTCTACACGCTGGTCATTGAGACAGTACAAAAGCTGGCATTATCCTAAGAGAGCGTATCTAATGATGATTCAATCAGGATGGGGGAGCGTGCGCAAAAATAGGGCCTGCAATTTCTGATACTCGTTGTCGTCGCCATGATTAGCCGTCCTGAAACTCGAACACAGAATCGGTCGACACATTCAGACACAGTGTGCTTCTTGGATTCGACTCTTGCAAGGTGATCCATCTCAGATAAAGCTTGCAAAAAGTGTCAGAATCATGTGCTCGGTACCTTCAAATTTGAAGACAAATGATAGTCAATTCTGTGTCACAGATTCTGCGGCACTTTGCCGTCTTCCTGCGCCGAGCGGTGCAAAGTTGAGTTCTCTCCGGAGGGAGGGGATGCATTTCCGTCCGTGCGAGTGAGAGCTTATATGGAGGTCGCAGAAGCGCTGTCTCGGTGATTATTATGGGAAGTAGGAGCCTGCTTTCAAGCACAGGAGTACTACCAAGTTGATGACGATATTTGCCGTGAGAAATCCGAACATGAAAATGAAGATAACGAGGTAAATGCAGAGGATTATCATACAGACTATTGCTGGATCCAACAATGCGAAGCGTCACACGGAATAGCCACCGTCATCTCTTCGTGGATTTCTCTTCTTTTCTTTCGATACTACTTTCACTTGTAGTCCAAGATGTTGTTTCCTAGTGAGGCCCATAACTTGGGAGGAAGTGTTTTCTCCTTGATTTAGGAACATGCTCGGCTGTCCCTGATTCTTGCGCAGCCATCAACGGGAACCTTGCATGGTGGCAGTGCCCTTAAGAATGTTGTCACCGCAGATTCTCCTTTTCCAAGTGTTCAGTCTTCGGAATTGAGCATCAGAGTGAACATGCTCGTGCCAGTTAGAGATCTCGGATCCTGATATCTCCAATTTGGAAGCACCTCTCCCAACCTTTTCAAACGGCCTCTACAGAATTCGGAAGCGTCGACTGAATAGCACGGGAAAGATCAGTTGCGACGGTGTGTTATCGCAATTGGTTGAGAATTGCTCTGCAGCAGTTTGACTCTGACCTCCCGCCTTCGAGGACTTGCTGATCACATCATGTTCAGGTTAGGGTTTGGAGACAGATGTGAATGAAACATTGGCAAATTTATTTCAAGCTACAACCTCTGCGGTCAACGCCCTAGCCCTAGTACCCAATCGTCATGCCTCTGTGATAGGGCCCAGATCGTGTAGAAATCGCAAGTTCTCGACTGTCGATACACATTTCGATGAGATTGGGGAAGTAGGGCAAACTTTCTCACAAAGCCGAAGTAATCAGCTTAACGTACATCTCACATGAAATCGATGGTTCCCTTGTCTTGCATCAGTTATGAGGTTGATTCTCATGCTCCAAAGGATGCAAACTGGCGGAGGTGGTCCGCTCCGCATGAATGTGCCTCTTCAGAAACGAGCATGTGACCTTTGATTTACGAAGAGGGTTCAGTGATCTGCTGCTCAGAATTGTCCGCAGATTCAGGTCCTGGAGACCCTGAACCCACGACTCGGAACGGAATGTTTAATAGCACTTTGAGATACTAAATACACCGAATACTCATGACGGTCTAGAACCATCAAGCACAAACAAAGGCCTGCCGTATTGCCATGATCAGACAAAGTTGTGCAGGAAAGAAGTACGCTGTAGTACAAGACTGCTACTTGTGTAAGGATCGGGAGCAGACATGTCACAGAACTGATGTGAATGAACGAATCGAGATCAAACGTCAAATTGCAACGACCATTGATGAACAATGTACACGTCTGATATTGAGTTTACAGACATTACATGAAATATCCATGGCAGGGCGAAGGCATTCCTTGGGAAAGCTCTTCTCTGAAATGAGAGTTGTAAAACTCTTCCAAGAACTTCATTTTCCAACCTCAATAGTTAATGAAAATCGAGTTACAATATCGTCAGAGTACTTCTGGTTCATACTTACACCAGATTGTCCAGAATGAAGCCCGCGTCTGAAAGAAATCAGAAGTTTCAACCACCAGAAAAAATGTCTCATGGAAATCTGTAGGTCAATCAAATCGGTTTGCATTCAGGCAGATTATGTAATAATGAGACTATTGTTCACCTCAATATCCCTGTGATCGAGCTTAACTGAGCAGGCTCTCCAGACAGCTATGAAACAGCTGATGCAATCACAGTGTGAAAAGCAAGGGTTACTGCTTCTTGCAAAATTTGGGAATGATTCCCGGTCTGGACAAGCCTCAAGGCTGAACCTTGAACTTTTGCAGAAGAATTACCAGAAAACGTACTAAATGCTATGTAAACATAAGCATTCATTGTGTGTTCATACCCATGATCATCAAAAAATAAAGACATTTCTCAAGAATACCTCAACTTCATTATCCAGGACTTTTTAACTTGCTGTCGGTGGAATCTGGCATCGTGCTAAATTTGCTCTGGTTCTTACTGTTTCAAAAGATTCTTCTGTGGCACCGGGCCGAAACACGCAGCGGTTACCATTGAGTTCTTTGCAAAAACGGCTGAAATAGAAGTTCATACTTCTATTCCAGCCATATTTGCAGTCACAGGATAGCTTTGCTTATACGGATGCAGAAGGCATCAAAGAACATGTTGTGGCCAGTTGATGGCGTGGCGTGGATGAGTCATTCCAGGCAAGCTGCTACCGTAGGCAGTGCTTGCCAGTTCATATGATCCCACAGTATGTCACACGCCTTCTGAACTATGTACCGTGCCTGCGCGAGAAATTTCCAGAAAAAAACGATGGGAAGTCCCTATCAAGTCCTAGGGCAGATGGGGCTAGGCCCCAATAGCATCACAATGGTAAACATGTCCTAATGACTCTTAAGATATCCGTGTATCTAGATCAAACCGTCTATGTACTACCTGAGCATCTTAGGAAGCGTCAAGTAACCTCTCCTATGGAAATCACTCGCTAGTGCTTTATGTAGACCAATGTATACATGTTGTTTACAATATGATAATGAGAGTGATACCCCATGTCGCCTAGCAGGTAGCCTCTGGTACACTCTCACCCTAAGATATCGAAGTCTGCATCCATATAACTCCCAACCTAGAGTAACAAATAGTTGTACTCTTTGTGTATCCCTTTACTTGATACCTTGGTTGGAACTGTCACACAATCTTCCTACATTCCATGAAGCAACTTGACGTCAACCAAATGTTTTGCCTAAACTGGTATTGTGGGACATCAACAGTAAACTTTGCAATTGCAACTAGTTCCCTTCACGACTAGGCAAGAATCACATAGCAAAATACACCTCCGATATGGGTTATAGAAAAGTAATCGAAAAAGGTTCCAAAGATCTGTACTATTGTGAACGCAGTTCCAGTAGATTTGAACAAGAATACGGTAAAAGGATGTTATGTTCCTTTCCTTCTTACCTTCTAGCGTGAGTTCGCGTGATGTCTAGAGACTATGCATTGTTCACATCCTTCCATTTCACTTACATTCTCGGGTTGCCAAAGGGCAAGAGTCTGTACGAATGAACTCACTGCTCACTTTCATATCCACACTTCAATAGTTTCGTATTGCCTTGAGCCTGGAGATGTACTTAATCAGGCAGCGATGATGAGCCCTGCGGACAGATATGTGCCGCACGTTTCAAGCACTGAAGTGTGAGGACAAGGTGGCAATAGCGCAGACTTCATGCATTTGTGACTTTCAAATAGTGCCTTGACTGGGGGGAAAAAGATTTCAAGGAAGCTCGGTGTTTACAAGGCGAGTGAGGGTTGAGCTGATGGAAGTACACACTGCGTAACGGCTTGATTCGCCTTCGTATTACAAATTCATCGAGATCATTGCAATTCATTTAGTTTTATTGGATTTACCAGTTGAAGTTCCCTCTCAAGTGAACACTGCCACTAGATCCAATACAAAAAACATTCTCTGAATGTTTGTCCAAAAGCCTTGGTTTGATTAGTTTCTCAGGGTCTGAAAAGCTGATGTCGTTGCTGAACGACACCTTCCTTGAACCTCTGTCTGTCGTGCCACTTCTATAACGCTTTCAAAGACTGCGTGAAAGCGAGCATGCTTCTGTGCACAAATAATTATTGAACTTCTCGACAACAAATAGCGGCATAGTCCAGAAGTGAATGAGAGCCCACCGTACACAATTCAATCAGCGCGCCTTGATAAGCAACTCACTTGGAAATGGAATGTTGCCATTTGAGAAATGCATATTTTATGCAGAACTCGACAGTGGCAGCTTTACGTGGCATAATGAGTAGATTACAATAGCATTGAAAGCATGGAGGGTTTCATTAACTAATCTACAACTAGAAATGGATAATTCACACCTATTCTCTCTCTTACAGTTAAGCAAGTGCCGCAAAGATTTTTTTGCTGAAGGGCCAATGATGCACACCTACCACTCTTCATGGAACCTGCCCACAAAACCATGGCCATTCGGCCTTCTACTCAACAATGAGGCTGATCTAGCCCATGACTGAGCTCCAAAGATTTTTGATCATGCATCCACGTCTAAGCATCTACATGTGTGAGTGCCAGTGATCTCTATACTTACAAATTGAGACCCTTTCTAAGGGTCATCATCGCATCCCTCCACAAACAAGTATCCTGCCTTGTTTGATCCGTTGTCGTAGCCACATTCTTTGCAACACAAACTTCTCCACATCTACACGTCCGTCATCTCTTCCTCTTTCATAGATAGAACTCACTGCAACATTTTTCATGTAGCCAAAATCTATAGACTTCCAACAACTCGATTCACCGTTTGGAAGACATCCCAGACCAGATACTCCAAGAGAAAGGTCTAGCGATTGGCTGTCTTGCTTTTCTTTGGAACGTTGTCTGGATTCTCTTCGGACAGAAGATGTTGGTGAAGTCAGTGCCCTGCTAGTGCCAGCTGTAAAGGTAGCAATTATATCCTCCTCCTGGAAGCCAAACCATTCAAACAGCTGAGAGAAACTATCGACGTACGCTGGAGCAGATGCTAACTCGCTATTGTGCAGGTAGTCTTCCCTAACTTACCCAACGAGTCCAATTAAATCGACTGACTGTCCATATAACGTAGTGCAAACATGGTACGGATCACTTACCTCGTCCTTGTCTTTCACATGATACTCTTGAGGGAGGAACTCGAGATCTGTTTCCCATTGAAGCCAAGGTAAGACAAGCCCATCATCATTCAGAATTGTCTTTTGAAAGAAAGTCGTTTTAGACTTGCCAGCACATATGCCAGTCTGCTCAATCTGAGCACAGAATGAAATGAGAGGTTCAAGCACAAGAGTCTTCTTCTCTGAGGTGCGAACCATGTCCTTCTTTTGTGGACTAAAGCTCACATCTTTTAAGGACCAAGTTGGGCTCTGCATCTCTTTCTTTCCGAAGCTAATTGACAAAGAGTCATTGGCACTCATTGGGTCCAACCCTGAAATGCATTCCTCAAAAAACCGTTGTGCATCTTCGTCCAAAGACTTGGACACAAGCTGCTTCTCGACATCAGGACCCTGAAAAAGGAAGAGGAACCATAAAAGAGTCACAGACGAATATAGGTTTGTGCAAGGCATTAAAAGCAGTAATAACAGCAGACAATGCAGATGGTATCTACAATGTCGATCTCACCTATCAGAAAATTGCAGGAAATTCTTTCCTGTTCTGATTTCTTTGCAAGAGAAACTGTTTACTGAAAACAACATACCATAAAAGGCTTCGAAGGTGGAGGAGCTCGGGGTTGTGGTTTCGAACGAGAGCCAGGCTGACCAGGAACAAGTTCTTTGACTACTTTCACAAGATCTAGGCATCGGCGCTCCTCCACGGCTAGTTGACTCCAAAGCTCCTGTGCTCTCTTTTCAGACTATCGCACAAAAACACAATCCCAAATATAAGGAACGCATATCAGCACTTACGCATCACGAAAAAGAAGGTTGTCGGGAGGTATTGTTTGAAAAAAAAAATCCAAAGGTTTATTAGTACTGAAAAGAACCCAGAATATCTTAAAACAATACGCGGTGGACAATATGGGTAAGAGAAACAAAGTACCTGTTCAAGCTTAGCGGCATACTCTCGACGAATATCAGCTACTGTAGAATCGACACCATCTGCTGCTGAAGACCCAGGTATGGTTATCCGTAGGCCCCCTGGAAATGGAGAACTAGGAACAACTAGTTCCTTGCTCATGGACTTCTAAGATGAACACAACAAACACAACCAGTCAACAAAGGAAGAAGGTATTATATCTATCAAATCACATTCGCAAAGACTCGCCGTGAACGGCCCGGCCAGTGCTGGAAAATGATACAGTAATAAAACATAATAAAATATAAAACATAGGCCAGTATCGAAAGCCAATTTGCAGACTGCACTGCATAGCTTGTACGCAGCCACAAAGTCCAATAATTTTCACCAACATGCTCGTGTGCTTGCAGAAGACGAGTGTGTAAATCCAAACTTGGCTTGAAAAGCCAAGTCCAAGGAATACCTGTTCAATTTCATTCCTGATGTCGGACACAGCCTTGCGCATCTCCGCACGCATTGCGTCGTACAGGGTGATCGCGTCTAACTCGCGTGCCGATGGTTCCTTCATAGCAAAAAAAGAAAATGAGGAAAGCAGGTCAGCTCAGAACATACAATCTATTGGCCTACTAAAACTTGTGTAAATTTCAAAACTTTCAACACTAGGTCTGCAATATCTATACCCAGCTCTGGAAGCTCCACCACGCTTCCGCAATAGGATTACATGAGAGGTCTAATGAGCGACTTGGCCGCTGTAAAACAGAGACAAAGAGACACTCAGAGTACACATAGAGAGTGACTAAGATAACACAAGGAAGGTTTAATGGGCGACTGGCCGCTGTAAAACAGAGACAAGGAGACACTCAGTGTACACATAGATTGACTGAGATAACACAAGGTACACACGACAACAACTCACGAAAGCTACTGGCACATAAAAAACCCGAAGACTGCTTCCAAGATATTTCAGGTTCCACCCACCTTCTTCTGAGTGTGTACAGCCCTGATTGTCTTTTCTTCTTCTGGATGATCCCTGGATGCTTGATCGTCCCCATGTCGGTATCCACGTCTCTGACAGTAATTAAATTGAAGTATGTGTGAGAACAAACTCCTGTAATATTCACCGCAACTTGAACATGTGCTCTAGAGTGAAATCCAAGTCCAAGTGACTAACTGGGCCGCAACCAAACCTCATATTGAGGTGAGATACGAAAGAGCAGGGCCTACACTCGCTGCAAATTGCAACCAAACTAGCCACTAAAAGAGAGAAGCACCACAATTTGCACGGACAGGACGAAACGCAAGAAACTTCTACTGCAGGTGGAAAACTCCTGGTTCTGTAGACGTCTTGTTGCCTTACGTAATAAGGTTCCATAGGAGAATCTGAGTGATCTCGAGAAAGATCTCGTGAACTTGAAGAACGTCTCAGTCCACTGAGTGAAGACTCTGTCAGATTACTACTGGATCGCCTCAGTCCACCCTGCCGAGTCCCCTTGGTGTTCCCAGTTTGGGCTCGATACCGAGCACTACCTCCATACTCAGAAACTGCTGAGCTTCGACTCCGTGCAGTGTAGCGCGAATACACCGAGTCGGCATCGCTCTGCGACAAACAAGAGCACAAAATGTGAACCCTAGAAACCCCCGAGAAAACGTGAACTCTTCATAATAATCCATTAGACCCCGAATTCAGTTTTAGTCCACTTACAATAAAGTTTCATGGTCCATGCTTTGATCAAACATAAAGCTCCAACAAGACATTAGCAACACTGATCCCATCTTTACATGATGCATTTCTCCCTAGGCTTCGCGGATAAAAAGAAACACACCTCCGAGTCACTCGACTGATGACGCGTAGAGGCTCGCGCTTTGTTGAAAATGGAGTCGAGGTGTGAATAGCTCGATTCTGCTAACGAGCCAGAGTCTGAAAAGTACCGAGAGCTGAAGTCTGAGAAGCTACGGGACCTTCTGTGACGTCCTCTGGTCGGTGTGTCCAGCTCAGATGGCATATAGGATCCATCGGCTGGATTCCCTCCTCCTATATTACATGATCTTTTCGTTGTTGATTTGAACGCCGCTACAGCCATTGCAGATCACGTCTATAAACCTTTAGCAGCAGATGCAGGAGTGCTTTCACTTCCGAAGGTTTACCTAAGGAAGGCTGACCAAAGGCTAATCGGCGTCTCGGTCACGAAATGGAAAGAGCTGAATAGTGAGATGAATGAGGAGAACGCGCGATCAAAAACTGTATGGATGAACTATGAATCTGGGATGAAAATTGCATCAACCGCTTGAGCCCGATGCCGTCACCTAGGGGTAAGAGATCAAAACCAGCTTAATCATCCGCGTCTACTTCATTCCTGGTTGCGCAGCATTCATCGGTTTTGCAGCCTTATTGTGAGCTAAGCGTTCAAGGAAGCTCGAGAATTATCCTCCTTTCTTCGTCCCACCTGAAGACAAATAGTGCCCAAGTCCTGCGCTTAGTAGTAACACAATGTCTGGCATTCACAAGCCAGAGTAATTCCCTATCTTCTTAGGTCCTCTGTACCGGAATCCTCGATGTTGCAACCTTCAGGCGCCGCGCGAGCGTCTACAAAACTGTGAGGATTCGAAGTGAACCTGCGGAATTAACGCCTCCCTGCCAAGTCACCTCCTCTTTCAAAACTCGCGGGCGGCAAATCTAGAATAAATTGGCAAAATTAAGGCAAATTCGCAGGCCGGGGTCAAGAATCGTCAATCAGGTGTACGAAACTCGATTGGGCTTCTAGTAATCCTCAGTCAAATCGCCTCCAAGGTCAGTCAATACGCGAGTCTAAGTCCAGTATTTTAGTCGTCAAATAAGGAGAAACAACTAAGGTCTAGGATTCAAGAAAGAAAAGGAGACTTCCTTTAGAATCCCATCGTGTTTGGTGAAAATCCATCCGGTACTTCCTCATGCGAGAAGAGGTACCAAATGGGTGGCTAACGACCGCCCTGCATTGTGTTGCAGGGCTGGCAGCTTCGCAGAAACAGCAATTGTACTCCAGAAAGGGGACCGAAACACTGGACGACGAAAGCACCAATTACGCTACGACCAGGCGAGGATGACGTGTTGTCTGCCACCACCACGACCTTCAAACGAATCACTTATACGACCTCGAAACACGTAACGAGTGCAACTCCTCCTTCAAACACTAATACAGTACGTAGAACCCACGAAAAATCTGTTCCACTTATCCGGTTTTTTGTGAATTCCTTCTTTCCTGGGAGCCTACACGGACTTCCTTCCTGGATCTCAACCACGCTGTGACGCCAACGCACACGAGAACTCGATGGCTCCTCCTCCTCCCGAGCGTGCGTGCGCGGGTCCTCCGCTTTCTCTGTCAAATCCTCTTCGACTTCTTCTCGTCGTTGTCGTTGTGGATGTCGGCTGTGCGAGTTGATGACGAATGATCAAGATCTCAGATCCTCTCCCCGCTGCGCTTCTTCGACGACAAGGAGGAGAGAACGAGCAGAGCGATCTCCTCGACGCCCGACGCCCGACGCCCGACGCCGTTGTCGCGACCAAACCAGCAATCAACCAAAAGGGCCGACCAACCAACCAACCAGCCAATCCACTAGTGCACAACTGAATCAATCGATCGATCAACAATGCCTTCTGTATGTGTGTGTCTTCTGTTCCGAGACTCAAATCCTCCGGGAAGAAGAAGCAGTAAGCAGCAGCTAGCAGCATCCTCTACTGATTCATCTTCCGCTTGTGCCTCTGCCTGTGCATCACTTTCTTCTTCTTGCTGCCACCCGTGGCCCGACTCGTCCTCCGCTCCGCTCCAACGACTGGGGGGACGACACCAGCGGCACGCAAACTCCTAAAGCTCCAGCAAACGACGCGCCATCCCCGCCGGCCCGGCCAAATTAGCAGGACCTCCCCATTCTCCCTCCGTCCCTAATCGAGGCGCCACTCGCGCTCCCGTCCTTCGGCCTCCAGGCTCCAGGTCCCACAGCGCGGGGCCCCGGAACCTTTCTTATCTACGTGGTAGATTCCGTACCGCAAGGGCAGTCTGGTGGCTAGCTACCATGCTACTCCAACTGCACCCCGCCGTTGGATCCTGTCGCTTGCCGATCTCGGGACGTCGGAGTTTGTCGCGCGAAAAGCGCCTCTGAGCGATTTAACCGGCGACCGCGAGGACCACCGTGCGGACGCAACGTGGTACCATCCAACCGTCGAAGTACGGTGCGCGATCTCAAGGTCGCGGAATCTTTCCTTGAGGTTCTCGCGCTCGGGACTTGCGTTCGTCGTTGTCACCGGCCTTTGTTATTACACGCGATAATGCACAAAGGCATTTATCGGTGATCTGGACGTATATTGAATCCGCAGCATTTTATGCATTGAAACCGTCAGATCTGAGAATCTATGGCTCGTTCTGACAGCCACATTCAACTTAAAGTGCACCATCCTTGTCACCCCTGATACAGTTGGTGGAGATTGGCGGATATATTCATCCAGCGCTGCGGGCAGGGCAGAGAGCGAGAGAACCTGTGGCCCTGCGCTACATCCTACGTCTCACGAACTCCGCAATTAGTGCGGGGTCTTCCCATCCGTTTTGCTATATTACTTGGTACCCACAAGTGCCATCGCAATAATGTCCTCCGTCCGTTTGGACGATCCTTAAGCTATGACTTTTTCTCGTCGGAAATTCTCTCACATTAGGTCAGAAGCTTCTTCCACTCTTCGTGAATTTACTCTCACCAGCGCCAGAAACTTAGGTCAAATCAAGCCGAGCCTGGCTTCCTTACCTGTTTCTTGCCTGCCGAGCGTCGGCCCTCGGGCTTGAAGCTGTAGCACATTATGTCAGCAAACCCTCACGCTTCACTGTCTTTTTCTGCGGTCCTGTTCTGTACCCTACAAAACAGTTCTTTCTCCCTTGTTCTGTGGTGAGCGATGAAATTCTCAATATTCATGCTAAAAAATCCTTGATTTCCGCCTTTTTTGGTGCAGAAAATATCACCATGTACAAAACTTAGAAGATTTCCACAGAAAGGTGTAGCTTCTGTTCAGCAGACTCAACGATTTGAAACAAGAAGAACTTGATAGAACGCAGCTCCGTGCTGTTAAACAATGCATCTTAGTACATGATGTAAAACATTTTTTCTTTTTGCAGAACAGAATAAAAGTCACTTCCATACACCAGACTTGATTTTTCTCCCGTTACAAGACTTCAATCTTATCTTCAACATGTCTGACTGTTATTTTATCATATTTGCAATGCTCGTTCAGTGAGAATTTTCAACAACGTAGATGACAAGCGGATGTCAGCGGAAACCTTCTGGAGGTAACGATGTCTTGGACATCTTCTCATCACTAGATGCCGGGGAAGAAGACATTCTTGGAAGGAAAAGGTTTGATCTCGATCGAGAAAGTGCACGCACTGGAGCAGGGCGTAAATGAATGTAGATGTTATCGAAAAAGGAAAGACAGTTGCAACTCTCTCTGCCTCTATCCCTCGCTCTCGGTCGCTCACCCTGCAACAGACCTTGGTCAAAGCTTTCCGAGCCTGCACAGATTGCAAGCTTGCCCGTTTTGGCGGAGGCTCGGGATCACAGCAAAGGAGGCCAAACATGTCGTGCGTCACTGTCATTGGCTACAGGTCCAGAAATGGAGGCTGTCTGAGCTGCTCTTTCAAATGACCGCCTGGCAAGGGACAAGACGATTTTGCCTTTTCTATAAGGGGTAACCCGGGCAGGTTCTGGATTTCAGACGACAATCATACAGCACGGACGGACTTTCGACTTACAGCTTACGTCGTCCCTAGACACTACCCTTGTGCAGTGTAAAGATCCAAGCCACGTTCTTGGGAGCCCTGCTAAACACACAACAACAGTGGTCCAACACATAAATCTACACTCACGTGGATCTGTACACTTGGGCGAACAATTCTTCTTCCCACCAGTTCTACTTGTATGACTACAGCAAAGAATTGAGATAGCTTCACTGTTATTCATCTTATCAGATTCACCTGTTTATGAAATGGATGGACTAACTGTCATTTGCAGTGCGATTGCGGATCCCCACAAAGAAGGCCTGTCCACGGCTAAGGTACTGGTACCTGCTCTACATGCAGGATGATGAGAGGTGGAACAAGATCCGAACGTCTTTTGGTGCGTTTAAAAGTTTAAGGCTATTGCCTTCGCTTCTCGAAGGCAATAGCCTTCTCCATGCGGGCAAAAGCGAGGATTCTTCCGCACAGTAACCCTTCGCTTCCAAGTAGACATCCTCTCAACTATTTACCGACATTGTCAGATTACCATGTTCATTCGCTCGACTTACCAGGTACAGCTGTTTGCCTTCAAATTTGGTTCCGTTGTGGGACCATCACAAGCACTCCCTCAAAGATATAGCTCACATTCAAATCCACAACACACCGATCTATTTCAACTAACTCACCAGACCAGAGGCAAAGATAGTGCGCCTTAAGAGTTTATCAGCATTAAAATGAATGGGTAAATAGTCACTAACACAACGAAATAAACCAAAAACTTGGTGAAATCCGGCTTACCCCTGTTTCTTGGGAAGGTGGGCTTACTATTATAGTAACTGGTCGATATGGTGGGTCAGAATTCAGACGTTCAGCATATCGGCATAGCTCACTGCAGGTTTACTAGGCTCGAAAATCGAAGCGTACCAACTTGTCAACTTCGGCCCTTGAAATGGCCTGGTTTCAACCGGTCCAATGTTTCCAACCTTAAAATACCGGATAACAAAAGTCAATGAACCACGTAGAATGGGCTCGGATGTCAGCCAACTTGGAGGTCCTCGTTCGGTGCCATTTAAGCTTTGCTCTTAAGGACCAAGTGGAAATGACGGTGACACTCACTACCTCCACAATGCAGTAAAGATAATTTACACAAGTCAAAGGATAGTTTTATACTGTAGTTTGACAACCAAGTCCACTTTACCTCCCCTGGAAACGCAGCTAAAACGACTGCCAGATTCGGCGGCTACTTGGGTCAACAACTCGAGACCAAGAGACGAGGGTGTCAGCCAAATACAAGCAAACATCATTGGGTCGCTAAAATCGGACCAAAAACTGTGAAAGTCGGCCAAAGTCGATGTAGTAATCATCGGGCTAGGCATGAGGACCACGTACCCAACTCCCTACTTGGTGGCGATACTTCTGAAGAACCGGGAGGTGCTCGTATTTCTGAGCTCATGCTGTAATGAAAATGAGCCAAACGCCGCAGCTAAAGTGTTCAGAACTGTGAAGAAAAATGAGACCAAACTCTGACCAAAGTCACCAAACACTCGACCATTGACATAAATAGATGTCAACCAGGTCAGTGCTTAGTTATTTAGTAAGGCCACTGACAACAAACACGGGTACCTCCAGAACCTCCGCCAGAGAACAATCGCACCAAAACTAGAAGAGCTACTGACTTTGGAAAGTTCCAGCCTAGAACCCGGCATCGGGCACCAGCCAAAGTTAGGGTGATGTGGACTGAAAAAGCCGAGTTATGACCAAGAGGCAGGAAGGCAGATGAGAAGTAGATAGTAGTCCCAGTTAAAGTTAGGGATTGCAGCAAGTGGGGTTTCTGGAGAACACGCGTCGCGTTTGGAAATCCAGCTACATCACAGGCTACACATGTCCCTGATTCACAGAACCGCATGTGCGACTATACGGACGACATTCATGCCGAATTTGAAATTTCCCCCATAACGACTGTGATCACATGTCCGCCCATCCATCAAGTCCGAAACTCAGTAACTCGTCTAAATTTATCATAATCACGGTTCTCCGATTACCTAACGAAGACGAACCTAGCGGTCACATCATCAACTCATCTCATATCCTGCACGTGGTCGCCTGTAGATAACCCAATACGGTGCCCTTACAGCAATTTCGGTTCGTATGTCATCCCTCTAACAATTTCAAACAATTCAGAATACAGTGGTTATCTCAAGGTGGACCCAACTACACGTCCTGGTCTGCATCAGATTGTCCTTTGTTTTGTTCTGGCGATCTTCAGGGAGGTTTGAAAACTTGAGCGCGGTTACGGTCACGAAACATGCTCAGATTGAATTTATCGTTAACATGTTAAACGTACTCCTCCACGATTCCACTGGGGAGGAATTTATCTTCGGACCTTAAAAGCGTAGTTCTTTCTTGCACGGAATCATGACAGACCATGATATCTGCGAACAGGGAAGAATGACTGCTTCCCGCCTGCTCGATGATTGCTTTCACCGAGTGTACTGCAGAGTCACATTACCCTTGTTGAATTGTGATGTTAGTGTGCAACCCTGTGGAGTGATTGAGGTCCGCAATGAGTCTTTTATGATATCGATATGTTCCTTCCACTCAACAAGAAAGGCAATCATCCCTCGAGAATCAGAAGGTCAAATAACGGCTCACCTTCTGGAGTGTATCCTGATACTTCGTCCATCGGACTCCATCTTTTTCTTTTTCTCCCATCATTTTACCCATCGACAATGCACCGAAAAGGTGTTTGCAACCAATGGAAGAGTTACTACAATTTGAACGTAGCCCTTCGTCCTCTCTCTCTCGTTTAAAATTTGAACTCTGCACCATATCCACTCGTCGCTGTAAAGCTTTGCCCAGAAAAGCTATGCACCGAGTACGACTAGAACTCAGGGTCCGGACTTCCCGCGTGCAGGTTAAAATTCAAAAGAATACGAAAATTGAGTTCCCTCTCGGAGCTCTGTACCTCCTCCTTTCCGAATCTAGTTGCAGCAGAACGTGCTGCACGGTGTACACCTTCCACTGTGACTCATTTGAAATAATGAGGAGAGACACCTCTGCATTTCATTCCTCGGCCTTTGAGCTCTGGATTTCTCCACCTCCGTCCTGATGCTTTCCCTGTTATTTACGGCGCCTATTCTCCCTCGTTTGAAATGGCTGTGAGAGAAAGCGGTGCGCGGTGAGATTCTAGCACTGAATATTCCATTGCGGTGAGAACAGATCCTTAGCCGCTACGGCAGTACGGTCGCAAGTAAACAAAAGTGTCCAGTTGACGCGCAAGGGACGGGTTCCCGACGCAGGTTCGGCTACTGCGTTCGGGTATCTGGTCCTCAATCCCAAGAGAGGTCGGCCTTCCGCGAGCAGAACGGACAGGATCCTGGCTGAGCGGGACGTGGGACAAGGCAGTCCTCTGCCAAGGACCTTCCTGTTCGTTGGTGTGCAAAAGGACCTGGCCTACTGCTGTGCGACTTGCGAGCGTTCCACTGTTGGTTCCTAGACCTAAGTGAGTCTGTAGAGTTCGTGCTGGTGCTCAACATTGTCCATGCGTCTCCTTTTCTCCTCTCGGTAATAAACAACTAAATTTCTGTGACGTTCATTCCCGACAAGACTGTTGACAAGGTGAAACAAGTGTCCTCTGTGCTGCTTTCCTGACAGTTTGACTTGGCGCTTCCATTGCATAACCACACTTCCGACCAAAACTGGTTGCAGGGTGACAAGAAATTGTATGATATACTGAATTTTCCAGGCGCATCATGCGTTTTTTAAACTCTCCGTGCCTACCAATGGAAAAGAAACAAATCGCTCGTCACCTCAATCCCTTATTTTCAAGTCATATTAGGAAAGGTGAATCCTCAGTTTTATCGTAGACCTCGACCAGCTAGGATTCTTGTGGAAAACAGCGGCATGCTGTTAAATATCCTGCGCCTGGTAGATTTTGTTCTTTTCGAGATTTCTGTTCTTCGTCTCAATTTTTTACGCCTTTCCCTTTTCCTCTCTTGGGCCCTCCTATGCTATGCGGTACACATGTCCGCTCGTTGTTTTTGCAAAAGATTGAAGTATCATGAAAACATGAGATGTTCAAAAAAATAGCTAAGGGTTTGATTTTGAGGATGTCTGTGGGATGATTTTGAGGGCGTCTGATGTGGGAATCTGATAACTATCTCATCAGGCTTACAATCCGGAAGATGTATGTTGGAAGGTTGCACGATGTATGAAAGGGCAATGAAGTAACTACATTACCGACAATTACCAAAGTCCGCAATTAGCTCAGTAGGATGTGCCAAACGTAAGTTAGAGAGATGATCAAGGCGGGTTGTCTAGGTACATTGTGGGGAAGATTGTATACAATTCTTGTCCACGATCGGAGCCGTTGGCTCAAGTCGCGACTACCTCTCCACATGTGCGCTATTTGTTTGATTTTATCGGGACTACAATCCTCGACATTCTTCTGAAAACGTATCGTTCATAGTCTTTCATACACAACTCACATCCTATTTTTGGGTGAATTCTATGATTACAGCATAATCATTGACAGGGCTAGAAATTGATTTTGACTTATGTTAATGTTAAATATTCATCATCATATTCTATCGTTTTCATGGTATATTCAAAATCTCATAATGTTCGAACATGTCATGTCAACATTTGTATACTACCTTTCAAAATTCCAAAATCTCGAGTACTAAGTGTAAATTGACTTTATCACATTTTACTCATGTAACCATCATGAGTAAAATTGCGCAAGTCCAAACAATATAAGGAGAAATTGCCTCAAAAGTAAAGGATACACGACAACATAATCCCTCTCCTGATTAATAATGTAAGCTAATTTGTTATATTTTCAATTACATATTTTCATTTGTTTATTTTTTATGGAGGTTTTTAAGTTCTGAAGAAATGCAATCTAATTTTTTTGGTGTATAAGCCCAACGGAGAAGAGACTTAAACTTGTTTGGTGCAAAGAACAATTGAACCTAAAGCATAATTGATTAGATTTTCATTGCTTGTTTTGACTTGGAGCTCTTCCATACTCGCATTGCCATACGATGGAGGTAACCAGTGTCATGGTGTGACACTATCGCATAAACATTACTTTAGTGTGAGAACACCTTCGTATATGGCTATATAATAACTCTCTTGGCCCTCGTGTGTGTGATTGTTCTCTCTTTCTCCTCATCAACACTCCATATTCAAATTCATTGTAGCTAGTAAACTCCAACAGAAGAATATTATGGTATTCAGCAATGAGAACTCTCCACCAAATAATTGCTTTGCAAACTTCTTGTAATCTCATAAAATTTGCATATGTTTATCTCTTCTAGATCTCTTGACACAAATATCGGACTAAAACACTATATCACAAGGTGATATACATACCATAATGTACTAAAGCCATCACAAATCTCAATCTTTCACTTCAATTACTTTCACATTTCTCAAAAATGCATTGGATAATGAGTAACCTTCGAGAAGATCAACTCTATGAATTTATCAAACCTTCCGATAGCAAGAGTTATGATCATCGAACTAACTTCGTGATAGTTAGTGTAATCTTGCAACTTAGACTGTATACATAAATTTCAAACTATCACTCCACACTCAAAACACATCAAATCGAGTTGGAATTTCGATCAAAACACAAATCCAAGTTGTAAGCTATATTTTTATTGAATCTGATATGTCAAAACCCTCACTAAATACTCAAAATCGACCCAAACACTCTATATGATTCAAATTTTACTCTCCAACTTCAAATCATCACAATGGAGTGACAATTTGCTCAATTGCCTTTATTCTTGATTCCACATCATAGCTCTTCCCATCAGCTCCCCAAGCATGCCCTCCAATCTCAACTTCTCTCCTTCGAAGGCTTCTGAAACTGCTCAAAACACTGAAAACTTGATCAAGTGTTCTCATTGGTCCAAATTCCAACACCAATGAGAATGAAGAGTGTCATTTTGACCTCTAAAGAGGCCAAATTAGCCACATATTAACTATCCTTAACACATTACTTAGCCATCATATAAATAATATGAGTTATTTCTCGAAACCGGCTAAATATGAACGAAATAACAAAAAAGACCTTGGAGTTTATAACTTGAGAATAATACTCTCGCCAAAATTCCTAACAATCAACTCCCTATGGTTTGCCTTTGGTAACAATAGTGATGGATTGGAACCCGTGTGTTGAAAACCACCACTACTAATAAGTTCAGATCCATAACTCGTATATCAAATTAAAACATGTATTGTTAACACCCAAATCGTGCCAAAGAAAACAACTCATAGAATAATCGGGTATAGAGAATTAATCACTTGTTGCATAAAGTTATCTCCAAAGTGATATACTAACCACGCACAAAAGTGATCGTGATGAAGATACTGGATGTTGATTACAAAAAGAACTGAATATCGGTACATTTGAATGATCATGTTGTAATATATCCATGTCCTACATCGGCTCCACTTCAATCGAATAATCTCCTTAGTCAGCAAAGTGATGTTCTAGATCTCATCCATTCCCTTTTCATCCCGACCACTTTATATCTACTAAGGTCCAAGATAATATCTCTTCGGGCCTTATCCACATCCTGACCCAAGGTAGTTAATCCAATCATGGGTTCTTAACAGCCTTACAATGAGCTGTCAATCATCATGATCTAAAATATTATCGTCATAACAACAGCTCTGAATATAACACATGTCATCATTTTCTCATAACCCGTGTTGTCGTGTTATGACACGACATCTATGAGAAGATGATGACATGTATCATCTTCGAGTTGTTGTCATTACGACGATACTTTAGATCATGATAATTGACGGCTCATTGTAAGGTTATTAAGAGTCCACAGTTCAATTGTCTTGGTAGGGCCATGATATCGAGAAGGCTCCGAGAGATATTATCTTGGACGTTATCATATATAAAGCACGGTCAGAGTGGCAAGGAAATGAGAAAGATCTAGAACATCACTTTACTAACTAAGGATCTTATCTGATCTTATCGAAGTGAAGCCGACATAATATATGGATAGAGTACAACATGATTCTCCTAATAGATCGATGCCCAATCCATTTGTGATCAACATCTGATGTCTTCATTATGATCACTTTTGGAAGGGGTTAGTATATTACTTTGGAAAGAACTTTATACAATAAGTGATAAAATCTCTATACCCGAATATTCTTCTAGTTGTTTACTCCGACACAATTTGAGACCAAACAATATACGATTTGATTTAGTTTGGATACTATGGTTCTAAACTTACAAGTAGTGGTGGTTTTCAATACATGGTTCCAATCCATCACTATTATTTATCAAAAACAAGCCATATGAAGTGGATTGTTAGAAATTTGGCGAGAAGTATTATTCTCAAGTTATAAACTCCCCGGTTCCATTTGTAATTCTGTTCATACTTAGCAAGTTTTGAGTTGTCATTTTGACTCTTTATATAGCAACTCATATTGTGTATATGATGGTTAAGTAGTGTGTTTATGATAGTTGTAAAACTCTAAGTTAATATAGAACTAATTTGGTCACATTAGAGGTCAAAATGACACTATTCATTCTCATTGGTATTGGAGTTTGGACCAATGAGAACACTTGGTCAAGTTCCTTGAAGTTTTGAGGAGTTTTGGAAGCCTTTCAAGGAGACATTCAAATATTTGGGGATAGGGTTGGAGATTGACGTGAAGAGCTACGATGTGGATTCAAAAATGAATGCAATTGAGTAAGTTATCACTCTAGTGTGATGATTTAAAGATGAATAGTAAAATTCATACCCGACGATGTTTTGGATCAATTTTGAAAATATTACAAGGGTTTTGCTAGATCTGAATTAAAAGAGAAATAGGTCACAATTTAAAGTTGTATTTGGATTGAAAATTCAAATCAAATGGATAATTTTTGTAAACACAATGATAGCTTGAAGTTTGTGCACATATTTAGAGTTGCATGATTGCTCTGTACTAATTTCGTGACAATTTAATTATCACGAAGTTAGTACAATTATCATAACTTTTGTCATGAGAAAGTTTCATCAATAAAACTTTTTAGAGTTGAAACTTTGATGATAACTGATCTTCTCATGAAATTTGAATGCAAGTGGCACAAAGAATTGGGATATAATGTGGTTCTAGTACACAGGGATTAACATATTACCTTGTGACATAGTGTATAACTCAACAATTGTAATGAGATATCTAGAGTAGAAAGACATAAGAAAATTTTTTGAAAGGATAAAAAGGATTTCGACCAATTATATGTGAAGTTTAGGCAAGAGTTATTGGTCCAATTGTTGAATATCATAATCTTCTTCCGTTGAAATTTTATTAGTTGCAATGAACTGGAATGTAGAGTGTTGAGGAGAATAAAGAGAGTGTCTTAACTCACAAAAGAATCATGAGAATTTTTCTACAACCAAGCGCTCATGCATTCTTAGAGCAAAGTAATGTCCATGTGACATAGGATCCCGCATTCATCATCCACACAAGTATTTTTCTTCCATTATGCCAAACGTTGACTCTAAGGTTTTGGTTAAATCCAAGCACTAAAAGGGCATAAAGCTAGATCAAATTATTTGATTATATTTTACATGTTTATTTAATTCTTGTATAATATTAGTTGATGAACAAAAATGCTTGTGAATATAAAAAAATATCACATGATGAGAATGATTATTAATTGTTTGTTATTTTTTTAAGAGAAAATATTATATAGAAAGTTTACACAAAGGATAAAAACGCAAGTCATATTTGTATATCAACAAGATATAAGATAATTCATGGAAAATTATTATTTATAAAAGTGAAATAATAAATATTATAGAACAAATTGTATGTATGCAAATTATTGAAAGGTGTTTGAATTTTTAATGCAATAACATACTCATATTCACAAAGAGATTAACAAATATGCATTTTCAATTTTTTAATAAAGTAATTTTATTACCATAGTCAAACTCAAACATGATTTTAGGAAAAGTTGGATCTTAAAAATAATGAAAAGAGTTATATATTTTCATGAAAGTCTTAAACTAAATATTTAGATCTTTCTTTCTTTTAATTTGTTTCATACAACAATAAAGTTGAATAAAAAAATGTTAAATGCAGTACTAAATTTGAAATATTATAAAAAAATATTTTTTGTTATATGAATATGATATGACACATATATAATAAACATGCAAAAAGAATATGATTAAAAAAGCATAACATTTGAAATCTTATTAACAACAAAATTAAACATATCTGAATATTAAAAAAAGTTCATTTCATAATACTTGCCATTTATCTGTTTTATTTCTTATAAATATGCCATATCTCAAATAGAATAATGAATTCCAAAAAAGAATTTAACATCTAAACAATTAAGAAAGCAGTTGAATATTTAAAATATTTTTTTCATATTATATAATTATAAGTTTCCATACAAAAAGTTTATTTAAAAAAATTTATCCTTCATAAAATAAACCATGGTATAGAAAAATATTTTATGTGTATATAAATAACTAAATGAATCAATACTCATACATGAGTTGACTTTATCGATATATTTGTATATGTTAAAAACTTCAAAATTATCAAAACTACTAAAAAAATCATAAAATCATAAATATAAGTGATAAAATACAAATATCAATTTAAATAATGTTCAATAAAAATGTAAAATTCTTATTTTTCGAAGAAATAATTTTTTAAACAAATTATTCCTTACAAAATTATATTTATTAACACATATGTTAATATTTCATCAATAAATAACAAAAATTAAATTAAATTAATAGAAAAAATGAAAAAAAAACTCGAAATTCTTTTATTATCATTATAAAATAATAATTTCTTATAAAACTTAATAATATCTTTCAAATATGTTATATTTATACTTATTTCAAATAGCAGATATAAATCATGAGTGGTTTAATTTTTATGAAATATTATTATTATTTTGATTTGATTTGATGAGATAAAATAACATATAAGGAACTATCAAACTTGTCTTATCAATATATGAAATGATTATGACAAAAAAATATAACAAATATTTAAATATTGATTGCTTTCAATGATATAATATGAAATATATCATGATTTTTAAAATAAAAAAAATCAAAACCTAAAAAAAAAATTTAAAAAAATTTCATCAATTTTTTTAATATAATGATTGAAATTATAGTCATTTTACATTGTGACATAAAAGATCTACATTAAGTCATAAGATTTTCATTATATTTTAATTTTCAAAATGACTTTTTTTTTATAAATGAATGACAGACTATTTTTACTCAAATTAATACATAATTTTTTTGAATTGAATATTAACAAAAAAAATATATATCATTCCAAATTAAGAAATAATGATATCCATCAGAAATTGATAACCAGTTGTTGAATCTAATTTTTAGTATTTGTTGATGATACTGAAGTTTTTTTTATAAAATTAATTCAAATTCAGATAATTTTTTTCATATGAATGAGATGAACTTGTGAAATAAGTAAAAATCCAAAAATTGTTCCTCAAGAAACTTGCGAGAAGGAGTTCACATACAAAGCCCTCAAGATATATTAACTATCAAAATCGAATCAAGAGTTATAATTTGGATAAACTCATACTTTCTCGAAAAATTATTATGCAAGCTGAGTGTGAAACATTTTGAGCTTAAAATCTAATTCTAGCGGAAAAAAGGAATCCAACTTCAGCCATATCAAACTAGATGTGAAAAGCAATCTCAAGGGTGCTAAAGAACTTAAAAGTCATAAATTACATATGTGGCATACATATAAAATAATAACATAAATTAATTGTAAATACATACCTCACAAACATCAGTATCAAAAGTATAAACAATAATAATAAAATATGTTGACTAATAATACTTTAGAGGATAAAATTGATTGGATCTTGCTTGTTGAATGCCATTTTTATAAAAACTATCAATAAATAAAACTAAAAAATAAAAAATTTAAATCACGAGGATACAAAATATTCCTTTAAATCATCAAAAAAGGTTACAATCATGACTTAAACAAATATTATATTTAATCATCATTCAAAATTTTAAAATTAATTCATTATTTAAAATTTTAAAATCATGAAACAAAGATCTTGCTATAGAACTTAATTCAATATCTTAAAAATAACTACCATTTAACTTTCTTTAACTCAGTTTAATCAAGGTAGATATCACACAATATAATAAAAAAGTTAACATGTCAACTTGTAATTGATTCACTTGTATAAATCATTCATATATATATATATATATATATATATCAATAAAATTATATTTGTGATCAATTTTTTTTATATTTTGATTTCAAAATATCAAAAAATTGAAATATCTTAGATAAAATAAAATAATCTCATAAAATTAAAACAAATTAAAGAATAAATCCCAACCTTGTTGCAAGAATCAAACCAAAACAAATATTCATGCATGTGATTTCAAGATAACGTAACATTCACCTCATGTTGATGCTTTTTCCCCCATCTTTATTCTTTTTTCATCAAACCAATAAGGCCACAAGGCAAGGTTATTGGTGTTGATTGTTTTGGGAAGTCCCATTGATCATTTCATATCCATCATCAAGTTAATTGAGGAACATTGATATGTTGATCTAGCTTATCGTGTTGTTACTTTTGTTTGATAATTCATACCAATATGACCAAATTTTCATAATTTGCGCATTGACTCATTTCTCATCTTTCCTCCAATCTTCAAATCCCTCAATAACTCCTTCATACTTTTCCTCTCCTTTTGTTTTCACAACCTCATTTATGCAATGATTATGTAATTAACTGCATGAAATTCTCAAGAAGACATTCTTTCAATTTATTACAATTGACTTAGTGTCACAATTCATTGAGCTTCATCATCCAACTTTGAAACCAAATAAAAGCTTTCTCAAACAATAAAGTACGAACAAAAAGACCTACAATGTGATCGTTGATGTTGAACAAAGCAATATGTTACTACATTCTCTCAATCCAAGCTTCCAATACTTCTATTATCTGATTTCCTTGATAAGATTCTATGTAATAAATTTTTGTCATCTTTAGAATCATAGATGTGTCAATATCTTTTGCTTGTTGCACCGCTTGGGTTTCAAAAGCTCAAGCTCTAACAACTTCCTCACTATCAATAATTGATGATGGTGTCTTAGTTTTCATCTTTGATTCGATCATTCTCTTATTTTACTTTTCTTTCGCTTTGACTCAAATAAATTCTTAACCTATATCTTATACTTGAGTTTGGCTTTGCTCACATACGGCTATCAAATCTCTCAACTCCTTAATTATTTCTTTCAAAGTGTCATCCATGATTTGGCTTCATCTAACCTCTCTCTATTTCATGATAGGATTAAGATGAATAATCTTTAATTCCTCAAGATTGATAACACAAAAAGAATATATGATGTTATATGCTATTGATAATATTCCTATTCAAAATTTCTTATATCTAAATCTCCATATATATTTTTAATAAAATACACATAATAGATTTCATATTACGTATTAAAACCATTTTTTTGTGATCTATTGATGTTAATCTCTCAAGTAAAATATAGATTGTGAGATATCAAGTAACATTATAGGTGATTATAGATAAAATAATATTGGATCTTGAGATCTTAACATTTGGTTGACACCAAAATGATAAACTTAATATTGAATCAACATTGCTCTCACAAAATATAATAGTTTGACATGAATAGGTTAAAAAATATGAATCTAGATATTATTTATATCATGCTTATAATATCATTCTAATTTGCACATACAATAATTCTTTTGACTACTTGCAGTTCAATGGCTCTAAGGAGTCTCTAACATACACTCTTTTAAATTTTTTTTTCCTTCTAAACTATAGTATAAATTATGAAAACTCTTCCAAAAGAGTGATCCACACTCATAGTAATAATAAACATATTCTTATATCATTGTAACACCAAAAGAAATGACTTCAAATTGACTTTCAAAAATGATATGATTTCTAAATGTCCCTCCGAACTATATATTATTGTTCTAAAAGAATTTAAAATCAAATCTATGTCACATGGCTAATATATATATATATAATTTATTTTTTCTAATCTTAGCCTTATCAATTGCTAAAAGATATCTAGCACCTTATATAATCCTTCAATGCATTATAGCCATATTTCAATTTCTTCCATACTCGCCATAATTTACCTTCTATTTTTTAAATCATGCTTATCATTTTTTGGTTATAAATTGATTAAGATATCAATCTATGATTTGACTTAACTATCTATGGGTAACTAAGATTGGTTACACAACTTTTATCTCTACTTAATCTCACAAAGGATTCAAATATCACTAGTTTAATCTAGAAATAACTTAAAACACCAAGTATATTTCACTTAGGACTATGTTTGGCTAGTAATGATTAAATTCAATGAATATATATGATAAGTCTTGAAGTAATAGACTAGATGATGACAACAATTAATTTATTATTAAGTGATAATCAAAAGTCATATTGTATCATATGACTATCTTTACTTGGACTAATATTTCATTGGATTAATTTGATAGAAATCCTTAAATCTTGAGTCCAAATTGATTTGGTATACCAAAGTTAATTGGAGTATAGTTAGGCTTCTAGCTTCTTGAATGAGGCTCAATTGTAGAATTTTTTGCTTGTGGATGAACTATCACACTTAAAAGATGCTCAAATGTCATCAAACTTTAGGGTTTAGGGTTTAGGGTCTAAACTCAAACATAGAACTTGTTCATATTATCTTATACGGATGATACATTCACTTCTTCTTTCATGACTTAGCTTGCTGATTTTGATAAAAAAAAAGTTCATAGTTGTGGTGATATTATGATTCTTGAGACTTGGGAGTCACGTCAAGATCCTTTATTTATCCACTGGGCTTGAAAGCCAATTTCTTTTTGGATAATGGTATATTTTCCATGAAGGATCATGTTGTATTATCAATTTTTGATACTTGAAGATTTTTATATTGTGCTCTTGATTTGGCATCCGCAACTAAATTCTTTTACATAAATATGTTTCATGAATCTAATGCAATTTTTAGCCTTTGTAATCTTTTCTAAGTGTTACGTATGATGGTTTTTCATCTTTGGATAGAAAAGACTACATTTTGTTCAAGAGTCTATCAGATATTGGTGCATCGAAATTAAATATATCACTGATGAACGTTGATCAAAGGACTACAATCTTATCCACAATGCATGAAAATATTTTCAATGTCATCTAGAAACCACATCCATTCTTGTTTCGGCAATGGCATAAGCTCAAGGTTGATTGCACAACTCTTCATTTGATCTTTTGCATATTTCATTTTTATCATAGTCATATGATTGGGATTAGATACAATTGAGACTTGATTGGATACAATCAAGATTTCAATCTCTAGCATGTTCACATGAATGTGATCGATATCTGTATGACTTATTTGACACTTTACTTTTTGGAGGTCAAATTATTGATATACTCAATGTCAATAACAATGTGATTAATGTTATTTATATATAGAGATTTCAACATGTATAGGGAGGATTGTGTTGATGCATATTTATTGTTGTCTTATTGCAGCAAGTATTTTAGACAATATATATGCATTGTATTACATATGTTGAAATGTTTATCAATGAAACAAAAGACAGTTTTGATTGATGATCTTAGTTTGAGATCTCGGGTTAGCATCCATACCAAAAAAATGCTTGTATTATACATAAAAATCGTGGTTTGGGATTTTATGATTTATCATGAGAAAGATTATCTCTCCAATTTTATTTGAACATGCATTTCATTTTGGTTACATGATATATAAATAAAATAAAATAATTTTTATTTTTTAACCATTAGCATGAATAATATTTTAAGATATATTGAAAAAATATAAAAAAATAAAAACAAACTTAAAAAATATTGTTTTTAATTTTTTAGTAAGTTTATTATCTTTTAACTCGATTGAATTTTTTTTATTCATAAATAAATATTTTGATTTGAATCATATAATTATTTTAATTGTATGATCCTTGCTTATTACAACTACGTTTATGTATCAATAGTATCTTACTACCGTTAATTAATGTTTGAAATGATCAAGCTAATTTTGCCTATATTTGTATTCAACATCATAATTTTCTAAACGTATTTATCATAAAATTTGGGTAAATTTTTAAAAATTATAAGATTATATATTTCTATTAGTCAATCTTTCGTCAATATATTATACTTGACTCATGCTAAATTGAAATTTTTTTTGATATATTTTTTAAAAAATATTTGACCTCCCCGAAAAATATATGATGCAAAAATTTCATCATATTAAATTATATTAATTCTAATCTTACTAAATTTATTAAATATAATATTTAAAAGACCATGATGATGCAATCATTAATAGTAATGAGATTAATACATCATGATTATAACACATATTAATTTTTAAAATTGTATATTATTTAAAGGGTATGTAAATATAAAGTTATAATCCATGTACAATCTTTATAATTGAAAAAATAAAAACTAAGAAAGTCAATGGCTATACTTCAAATTCAATAAAATGAAGCTTGCATTGTTGCAAATAAACAAACAATATAACATAGCTTTTCTTTGTATATATAATGTATAACAATTTTTTGTATGCATATATAAAATAGAAATGTAAATTCATTATGGAGCTTCTTGAAGTAAATATGAAATTCCAGGGAAAAAATACTCCAACTCCAACGATATCAATATGGAAATTGCAAAACAAAATATATACTAAGTTTTAATATTTAGATAAATTAAAAGTAATAAATTTTAATTTTTCATCAATATATATCTCTGATTTTTTTGATTATTTTTGAAAGTATGATTGAAATTAAAAAAAAATAAAAAAAAATTTTCAAATATAATTTTTGGATGATATAAAATACCAAATACACCATATATAACTAGGGATAATATTAAAAATGATAAACCTTTAAATTATATTAAGCTATTACGTGATGATAATGGTGGATGTTTGAATTCTCTCATTTAACTCAATGATGCATTCAATTAACGAACATATGTTTTCATTTTTAATTAATATGTGGTTGTATACAATGACTATAAAATATGCATTTTTGTATGTATGGACTTCAATTGATAAAATGATTTGACATTATATTAACATGATGTATATGATGTCTTTTTACTACTGAAAATTTGAATAGTCTGATAATTATATTTTACAATCCTAATGTTTAACAAAATATTTATCAAAGCTGAGGTTCAACAAACATATTATATATATCTAAACCCATTTACATATAAACCTCACAATCCCTCATAAATTGAGTAAATATTCATTTCTAAATTTCTGCATTAGATTACAACATGCAATCTTGAAAATTGGAAGTTCATTATTAAAATCATAATTGCAATAATTTATCATATCAAATAATCACTATTTTAATAATTGATCTTAAAATCATAATCAAAATTTATCATATCAAATTATCAAAATTTTATTTTTATTTTGTTTGAATAAAAAATTATCAATCAAATTTTATAAGATGAAAAATAATATTATGATTTTATTACTAAGAATGACCAAAAAAATTGAAGATATTATAATTATTAAAACATAATAAAATAAAGTAAAATTATATAATAAAACTTCATAAAAAAAATAGTCATAATTGAAATCATATTTTATAAACTTTAAAATAATATGATATAAAATATTTTTAAAAATTTAATAAATAACTTGATTTATTATATGTTTAGTATGTTGATTTATTGATGCATTCAGGTATCCATATTTTCCTTACAAAAAGAATTGTTTAGATAATATAAATAATTTTGTTACAAATATTTATGTCACTAGCTTGCAAATCACTTTGATTATTGTCATATGTATAAACATAAAAAAGATGTATTCTTCTAATTATCATAAATAAAAGACATGTATAAATTATATAAAATTATTCATTTTATTCAATATAAATTTTTTTAACATAATATCTTATTCAATATAGTGTCAATAATTTATTAAATTGGACATGTTGATAATAAAAAATATAATATATATTTTTATATTAAAAAATCATAAATTATCAATATATAATAATATGATAATAGTCATGATTATTTTTATAGTTGAAGTATTTATAAAAATAATTTTTAAAGTAAAAAAAAATACTTTTTTGATTTTTTGTTGAATATATTTTTAAAATATTAATTTTTAATTATTTTGGGGATTTTTTTATATTTAATAAAAATTATTTTATTTTATCCTAATTTTAGATTTTAGATATAAATTTTTATACATTTTGAATTAATTTTATATTAAAAATAATTATTAAAATACTCAATAAAAATTTAATTTTTTTTTGATGATTATTTATTGATTTCATCTTAAAATATGTATATTCATGTTATTAATAATGATTTAAAATTATTTTTCATGCAACTCATAAGCAAATTATATGGTATTAGTTTTAGTTTATTTTCTATATAACTTTTGATATACATTACAAATTTTGAGTTTCAATTTTTGATTATATTATAATTATGAATTTTTTATTAAATCAATTATCCTTAAAATTAGTTTTTTTTATCAAACTTTTAAAATATAAAAAGTTTCATGTGTTGATATTTGAGCATATTATGATCTAGTTTTTTGTTGAAAAAATCTTTAAACAAATTCTTGAATGAAAATTTAGTGTTGCTAAATTTTGTTGTAATAAGTAAGAACAATGATTATTATTGTATCAAAGGAATAAAAGGAAATCATAATAATCTTGTTTAAAATTTAATGTATAATGAGTTATTCTTTATCCTAAGAAATTAAACATTCTAAAAAAATAATTTACAATCATTGAATTATTTTGAAATATCCAAGTTTTAACTAAATTTAAAGTTAACACAATGATTAAAAATCACTTATTTCATATATTAGCATTAGTGCGTATCAACGTATGTTGGGGGAGTTTACAAATTTAGTTAAGAATCTTACCAAAGAGATTGTTTCTCATAAAGTTATTAGACATCAGGCTAAAGTGACTGTCGAACTAAGATCAGCAAGTATTGTGATATACAAAGGGTCACATTCCTAAGGCATTGGGGGTAGAGATGCATAGAGTGCTTGAACATAACATGAATTCTTTTATTTGTTGAGTGCACTCGTCTATATCATGCATGTAGACATGAAGTTTATTAAATAATGTCATTCTGCGTATAATATTTGAGAACTAGAGTTAGTATAATTTTACAAAGTCCATTAGGGTCTACTGTCGAGCGAAAGATTGCCTTGATAGGAGTTGCTTGTTTATGTACCTCTACTATCATTCACACCGTTGAATTGTGTGTAGAGGAGATTAGAGTTGCAATATACTTTCAGACATGGGTTACTAACTTTTTATCTCAACTTCTGCAATAATGATAATATGTACAGCTTCAAATCGACTAGAAATAATTTGTTCACATGTTATCATCTCCATGCAATAGATTCAATAAAATTATCTGAAAGCTTAAACATGAAGTGAACGAACATTATGATGAAGTTGTCAAAACCAAGGAATCGTGACACGAGATTTAGCGCGGAGAATTACCTGTTTAGCATGCTCATTCCGGAGACAAAGGGCAACTCGCCAACTCACAGGACAAGGACATAGAGAGAAAATCCGGGCATTTGCTCCTTGTATCACCCACGGGTTGTACTACAGTGGAGTTACCTCAAACAGAAGACCATCTTTCTCCTCGATACAGTGACCAAACTCGCGATGGGGCTGATGAGAAACCCTAATTGACGAAGGAACTCCGGAAAGCTGGAAAAGCCCTAGAGGTCCAAGGAATCGATTCTTTCGTTTGTCGAAAGAAGAGAGTTCGGGCAGAAGAACACGATCGAACTTGTGTAATAGATCGATCGATTTGTCGATCGTTTGCTGAATTTAAATTTCTAATATTGCAGCGAAAATGAGTGCACCAAAGGTGCTGAACAATATTGCTCGGTTGTCTGTCGCTCTGGGTTTGGGAGGAAGTCTCCTCAATGCATCTTTGTACACAGGTAACTCGACGTTTGAAGTTACTCGTCACGTTTCTAGATTTATGATAATCGTAACTATTCTGACGTATTCAGTCGCATGCAGTCGATGGAGGAGAGCAAGCTGTGCTCTTCGACAGATTCAGGGGAGTGCTGGAAGAAACAGCTGGAGAAGGAACCCATTTTTTGATCCCATGGCTACAGAGGCCTTTCATTTTCGATATTAGAACTCGACCCCGTGTGATTACTTCAGTCACCGGTACCAAAGGTGAGAAATTTATGTCCAATTGCGATCGATCATGTAAGATTGGTGGTAAATTTCTCCGAGTTTTTTAGATTTCAGGGATAAGGTATCCAAAGCTGATCCTTGTCAAAAGTGGTTGGTTGGAAGTGCCAATTATCTGTCGATCGGGAGTTCCTTCAGCCCCGTCTTTGAATTCCTAGGAGCATCAAGAATCGAAGGACCGAAACAGCCGTGATCATCTGTTGGGAGCTCGGAAGTGTGTATGTGTGGGCGGATGCACGTTGCTTTTGAGATGAATTTTCCTTGATTTTTCCCAAACCCAGTTGATTTACTCCGTATTCCCGATCGTAACTAATTTCTCCGTCACGTTCATTTTGTACGATCAGATTTGCAGATGGTGAATTTGAGTCTCCGAGTTTTGTCCAAACCGGATGTGGAGAAGCTTCCTTACATTTTCAAGACTTTGGGAGTTGATTACGACGAGCGAGTTCTTCCTTCTATCGGGAATGAAGTTTTGAAGGCTGTTGTGGTATGTGAAGGCTTGTCTGTGTTGACACTACAATCGTGGTTTCTGTCTTTTCTTTACTTAGTTTTAATACCTCGAATTGTAATCTGAAACAAATTTTGTGTGTCTTTACTAAACAGCGGATTTTTTTTGGGGTTTTGGGTTTTCTCTTAGTTTCAAAACAATGATTTCCCCCGGGTATTTGCACCTTCTTTTGCTTAATTCTGGCGTTATATCGTGTGGTTTGTTTATCGGGAAGGTTCCACATGCTGGATATGCCTTCAGATTTTTGGATAGTGCCTTCGTTCTTTTTCACTTCCGTTTGGGCCGGATTCATGTACTACTCCTTCTCAGAACTTTCATATTCTCGAAGTTTTAAGTGTTCTTTATGATCGTCCTTGCAGGCACAATTCAATGCCGATCAGCTTCTTACAGAGAGACCATATGTAAGTTGTATATGCTTTGGTTTGTGTTTTGACTTGTTTTAGGGCATGTAATTTTGTTGTTGTTGCCCACCAGGGTTCAGTTATGTACAGAATAAGAAGAGTGAGGGGTTGTGAATCATTTTAAGTGTGGACATCTTCCCGCCTCGCATATTCCAGTGTAATCGTGATTTTTATCATAAGAAGGTTGACTGGACTGTTCACTGATACCAACCATGTGTCCAAACCCGCTTAAAACGGCAGGTGTCTGCTTTGGTCCGGGAAGCTCTTGTGAAGAGGGCGAAGGATTTCAACCTTCTGTTGGATGACGTAGCCATTGTAAGTTGGCCCTTTACTCTTGATACTTATTTGCAAATTTCAGCAGGTTTTTTTTCTATTTTTTTTTTCAAATATCAAATTCTCACATGTCACTAGTTCATATTCAGTGGTGCTTGGCGCAGTTTGGAGGAATTTTCAGTGTTTCGAAACCACACCTTTTTATTGAATCGGATTTAAAGTGGTTAGCTGTCAGGATGTAGACGCAGGCATCTTCATTTTCATTTCTCCAATCTTCATATTATCCATATCGTAGTTTTAAAATAATCGGTTACTTTTACAGACACATCTCTCATACGGAACTGAGTTCTCACGGGCCGTTGAACAAAAGCAAGTTGGTACGTATCTGTCGTTCCTAATTTCTACCAACATTGCTTTGTAATTCATAGTCCTCTACTACTGTTCCTATGTAGTGGAACAATGAATTTCTTTATCGCTAAAGCTTGCCGTGCTCTGATGTTCGCTGTACTAGTTAGTGCTTACATTGAGAGTGAGGATTGACAAGGACAAACGTTTAGGTCGATCACATTTGTTGGTTGGTTGTCCCTCCCTGTCAATGCAGCTCAACAAGAGGCAGAGCGTTCAAAGTTCGTTGTGGCGAAAGCCGAACAGGAAAGGAGAGCCGCCATCATCAGAGCTGAAGGAGAAAGTGAAGCTGCAAAGCTTGTATCCTCATTCCTCATTACCATGCAAATCGACAATCCACGAGTTTCGATGCCCTGATAGAATGTGGAATCTATGAGTTTTTGTGCTTTCACACGCCTTGTGTTTCTGTGATGTCTTTTCTTTAACCGGTTCGCTACAGATTTCCGACGCAACATTATCTGCTGGTTCGGGCATCATTGAACTGCGACGTATTGAAGCGTCAAGGGAGATTGCCGCAACCTTGTCCAAGAGCCGTAACGTCGTCTACTTGCCTTCAGGGAACAATATGTTATTGGGACTCAACCCTTCATTCACCAGCAGCCAATAGTCGCACTAAACGCGGTTTCTGTCCTTGAGCTCTTCTACTTCAGCCCAGTGACTCATTTTTGATCAGTGTGGGAGGTTAGGAACATGTATGACGCATTCAAGGAAATAAGCTGTAATCAACCTGCTTGTTGGCAGTCACTAGATCATAGAAGGACTGTTATTGTAGAGGTGGGCCATATCTGTATTGGAAATTATTGATCGCACACCGGGCTTCACGATTTACCGCCAATTGTCCCCGAGGAAAGAGGACAAGGAAAAGTGTGCAGACTGGAGTTTCCTGTAAGTAAATAGATGCCGACAATCTTTGTGCGGGATGTTGTGGATTCCATTTGGGGAATGAGTAAACAATCATAACAGGATATTTTGTCACGCCCTTCGTGCACGGATTTTCGGAACTCGTTATTCGATTGAGCTTCCTTCAACTTTCTTGTTCGAAGGGTACACTGGTTGTTTCTTTAAACCATCCGTAAATGGATTTGAACAATGTGGCTACTTCGACCAGCACTGGATTTCTCGTCTTCCCGTATGTTTTATACTGTGAGTTGCTAAGTGAGTGTTGTCTTAGGCTCAGCTGTAAAACATGATGATCATTCAGTGCTAGCTCCTATATAAATGTAGAGATCATTCTACTGCACTGCAATATCCCTTACCTCCATCGAAATGCACTAGGACAGCATGGTCCACTTCATTTACTTAAGAGTCTACTCTCACATTATTCATTGCCTGTAAAGACAGGATTAGGTTGTCTTCTTCCTTCATGGAGCTGGATGGTTCTTGACATGTATATGTTCCCAATTCCGAAACCGCCAGTGATGCCAAAGAGTCGCGACCGCGGCCCTGTAAAGTTGGTGGTACTGGTTCCTCCATGTGCAGTCCACCCGTGGTTACCAAGTAGGGTTGAGTTGTGCTTTCGGCAGGTTGTGCATCGGAGCTGCTGTCCTCAAGTACGGGTTCTGAGAAAAGCCGATTACTATGCACGATAGAAAATGAGTCGGTTGTAATTTCAGATCCGATCCATTCAGGTAAGCAGACCGATTGCAGCTCTGTTGAAAACAAGTACGGATCTGCCCTAGGCCATGATTTTTGCCCTTCACTTACTGAGTGACGAGCATTATCGTTGAACAACGGATTGCTGGCAAGCTTCTGTTTGAAGTCTTGCTCTGAGTCGTTAGTTACTATCTCTGCAGCTACGTCTGTACATGGATTTGGCTTTAAGTCACCCGGTGAGGTATCTTGTTGGAAATGAGGTGCCAACGCCGGGACCGGCTGGTCCTCCTCCATTTCGACGGAGGAATCATCCTTGACCATTTCACTAGACCATTCGGGTCCCTCCTGTATAATCACGGTTTCATAAACTGAGGTCATTACGACCTCATTTTCTGATAGTCCACCCTCTCCACTTGATGCGCATGGCTCTTGTACTTCTTCTTCCCCGAGCTCAGATGGACTGAATTGAAGCAGTGTGGGCGGCGCAACGTGAAGTCTTTCCGCCATGTTTTGTTCTCGAATTTGTCGCATTGCTGAACAAACGAATTTACTCACGGTTTAGTGCTCGGGGCCTAACTGGTTTTACTGGAAGTGGGCGATATTTACATAGGTCTCTTACCTTACACATTCTTCTCGATATTGCATTTAGTTTGTGAGGAAAGCGTAGAAGTGGCCTGCTCATGTTCCAAGACCAGCAGTGAAGAGCTACGAGGTTATACCCTCATATTGCTTATTTTCTTCGTCAACTCGTATTTCACGAACTCGATCCCGCTCTGCACTTTCCGCCTCTTGGCCACCTCTCAACCTAAAACAGAGAATTTCATGTCTAGTTTTACAGGACCTGTGTCTAAAGGTGCAGCGCAGTTTGGAGTATTCAAAGTGTCGGAAGCACGATGCGATTTACAGTTATGGTCCCATACACTAAGATCCCTTTCTGTCTATTCTAAAGATACATGTATCATATTGAATGTCCTGTCTGAAAGGCCACACTGGTAACCTCATAAACGACACCAAAAATAGTTGGTGACGACATTATTGAGAGAAACAATATGGTTTATGAAAGTACCAGGCTTCCGCGAATAAGCGTTCGTCCCAGAAGACTGGTCGATCATCAAGATGACTGAGCTTCGTGAGTTTCGCAATTATGTTCTGCACAGATAACAGGGAAGTGCTGAAAATCGTGAGGTTTCAACTTCGGGACTGTCAGTGTCATAACTGGGAAATGTGAATTTGATCTGCCTAAGCAATGTAATGTTCAAGCGTGGAAGGTTTAGCTCTTACAGGCTAGGCAATATCAATGTCTGGTGGGTTTTTTATTGACCTTCCGGTAGTGCGGCATTCGTGATATGCATGGATTTCCCGACAAATAAAGAACTGCAAGCTTAGGTAAACTCAGAGCAATCTTCAGAACTCCATCCCCATCTTTTAACTCATTATGAGATAGATCTAGAATCCTGTGCAGCAATCGGAGACCACTGATTATTTTCAGTACAAGGTTGGACTACTGGAGAATTGAAATTACGCGTGGTCATTTGAACTAAGTTCTTTGTGGAAAGACTCTTTAGGATAGGAGGATTTTCAGAAAATCGAATATCTGAGAGTGCTAGGTACGAAGCTTACATGATGGATGGGCAACTCGTAAGGTGTGCAATCGATTCAATCGATTCCAGCTGGTTGTGTGAGACAACAAGAACCCTCAAGCGCAAGCTCTTGGACAGATTTTCCAAACATGATATGTAGTTCTGACTGCAGCCAACGAATCGGTTTTAGGAATGTGGGCATATCGATGTTACACTGGGAACAATGAAGCACTTCAGTGGTCCAATGCCTTTCAGCCTCTCGTCTCTTGGATTACATTTAATACTCTTTAACTCTTGTTCCTCTTTCAGTTCATCATACTTGAGAAGAGATTCGCATCTCTTTACGCACCTGATATCGAGAGTGTCTAAAAACTGGAGTCCTTCTATGTGGTCGATTGACTTTATGAAGTTTTTCCTCAAGTATCTGTAAATGCAGAGCATCCAGACTCAAATGACTATATTGTCAGTAATACACTCTTGCTGCGCGTTGGATGGAGATTCCATTTGGTTCTAAGAATGGCATCCGAAGACATCGTAAGATTGTCTGACAGCATTCTAACCCTGGAGTGTACCACTGACGTATTTAAATCAAGACCTGAACTTTCTTGCGAGATGGATTGTGGTCGATACTACAAGTTGTTCTTAACCGCCCAACAATTAGCCGTTAAGACGATCGTTTCCATTCACATGCACGGAAGTGTGGTTTCTCAAGCTTACAAGCATTGCAACTGCTTGAGAGGCTGTAATCCATTCATGCTCTCCAAGCAGTTTTCCTCGAGATACAACAATTTAACTCCCTGTGCGAGGAGAGGAGTTCAGCGAAGCTGCAATTGCTGAAGAAAGGTTCAATTTGCCACAATTCACAAAGGAGTTTCTGTATTGTCTTGATTGAGCAGGTTCAATTCGAAGGCAGCAGGAAACCTAAAGAATCAGAAGGGGGGAGAAGTAGCAACAAACAGTGTACTCCTCCAAATTTTGTACGTCGCAAAGCGCCTGACATTGGAGGTACAATCGGTCATTCAGGTAAGGAGTTTGGTACAGCCCCCTTTCTCTGCAGCGTTTCACCAGCCAGTCTTTGGTCATTATTGTCGCCATCGTTGCTTCTCCCCACAATTCGAGGACGCCTTCACGCTGGATTCTGACAAGAGCGTGAACGGATCCAGCACATCCTCAATTCACCCAACTTTCACACGGCAGCCGCATAACAATATCGGAAACTGACAATCAAGACGATTGCATAGTCCCTCATCCTGTTAACCCAATCGACTTTTTCTTTCGCCCTCCAGTTTTTCGTTCAAAATCCCCGTCTTCAAGTTGACACATCTCAGTTTAAATGATTTCACTCACACTGGCCTCGACTGATGTGGACATCGAAACGACAAGAGCCCTTTCATCGACGATCCAAAAGAAAGTGCACATCCAGCCATGAAAGGGCTGACTCGACGAAGACATGGGCGGACAGAGGAATGGTGTGCCGAACGAGCATCGGAAGATTCGGGGAGCAGCGCGAGATGCAGCAAATTCTAGAGGCGAGAAAAGAGGCGCGAACACTCTGTGGGCTTCCCAGTGTGGCACATAACCGCTATTGTACCTCTACCAGTGCAGACTCCAGTCAGACCTCATCCCTTCGCCTCGCAGGCCCACAGGAGCCGACATGGACAGACTGACAGTACAACGGGAGGCAAGAGTACGCATCCGCAAAAGCTGCAGATTTGGTGAAGAAGCTTCAGAGTTTCGTTGGCAGTACTGTGGGAAGACTGTGCCAATAATTTCCGTCACGCACGCTCTGTCGACGTCATTTTCTTGTTCATTGTGTCACAATCATGCCATGAGAGATCTCTTCTGTCGTGCTGTGCCACTGTTGGATTATTTCGCCAAAATACCGGCAACATTCTCTCACAACATCCCAATCGACAGTACGTGTCCGTACGTGCACGAAACCAAAGGAGTAAATGGGGCTAAGCCCAATAACATCTTCATGTCATGATTTTCACATAATGTGACTGTTTTCTTCTATCAATTTAACCTTATAGTACTCTATGGAGAGTATTAGATACAATTGATACATGTTTATTAAAAATATTTACAATAACATACATATCGAAGTACGTGTCACTAGTTCTATAATTCCAATACCAGAAGAATCTATGCAGACCATTTTGCTTGGAGATGTGTCAATAGTTCCATAATTCAAATACCAAAAGAATCTATGCACACCATTATACTTGGAGATGTTCGCTTTTGCCTTTCACTAGCAGTTCATCCTTGAGTATAGATAAACACCCTGAGTACACCTCCGTTTAAGGTACGGAAATTTTTGAGATCAGCAAACCCCTGAGTATTCTCTAACAAAAATGTCTCCATAAAAATTACACATATGTTTAGTACTAAAAGTACACCATTGGCTGCCCACTGAGTTGCTGCTCAGTTCTATACAAAGTACACCTTCCTTCTCAAATTGAGGTCTTTCCTCATGTCTAGTATAGAACCTGATAAGAAAAAGTAAAAACTAGTAGATCTGAATTGCCATTCTCAAGTACATTGATGATGGTCATAGCATAAGGCTACCCCTAACAAGTTTAAGTTATCAAAAAGAACGGTTCAAGCTGCCAATCATGGATTATTTCTGCTTTAACTAAATCCCAAGATTTTTGCATGAACTTGATGGCATCCAAAACAGTCAGTTTCTTAGCAAGATCTGATGCATGGACTGAATCTTCCATTAGATCGAGAAGCAAAAGAACCTCCAATTTTCAGAAGTCGAAAAAGAAACAGAGAGTCGTTGCTAAAAGAAGCATAGAGTAACGGGTCGCTCTTCAAAGCTCGAATAGTTTGGCAGAGCGACATCAATGTTATTTTATGGAGATGGTTTTCAATAACACAAGTGTGTGGTTACCCGATTAGTGGTCCTATTCTTCAGAAAAAAGCTAAACGGATCACAAGTCAACTTGAAATCGATGTCAGTGAATTTTCTGCCTCAAAAGACTGGCTCCAGAAGTGGAAGCAGGAAAACATTTTGCAATCTTACAAAATTAGTGGAGAATCAGGAAATGTGGATCTTGCCAATGCTGAACAATGGAAGTCGTCATTGAATGCAATGATTGCAGATTATGATCTCAGAAACGTGTTTAACATGAATGAAATAGGATTTTTCTTTCGAGCATTACCATATTCAACATTGAATCATGTCGAACAGTCTTGTAAAGATGGGAAGCATGGTAAAAATAGAGTAATTGTGGCTCTGACATGCTCCATGATGGGTGAGAAGCTCCCTCTGTGGATAATTGGAAAGTAAAAAAATACTCGTTCTTTTCGTGGCGTCGATATGAGCAAATTCAAGGTGAGGTATGCAAACAATGCAAAGGCGTGGATGACAAATTCACTGTTCAATATTTATTTGAAAGAGTTGGATGAGTATTTAAAGCAAAAAAGACGCAAAGTCTTACTGTCTATGGACAACGCACCAATAATACAACAATACAAGTTAGTGGATAAGGCCACTAACTTGACTAATATCGAGCTGTTATTTTTCGCCTGATCTGACGTCAGTCCTTCAGCATCCAGTGGCTGAAGTGCTGGTGTCATCCAAAGTCTGAAAGCATTATCACGAAAATTCGAGGTTCTTTTGCTTCTCGATCTAATGGAAGATTCAGTCCATGCATCAGATCTTGCTAAGAAACTGACTATTTTGGATGCGATCAAGTTCATGCAAAAATCTTGGGATTTAGTTGAAGCAGAAATAATCCAAAAATACTTTTCCAAATGCGATTTTGTTGTCCCAACAATTCAAGAGGATGACATGGCAAAAAATATTAGAGCAAGAAGAAGAGCTCGCGTCCGTAGTTGAAAGGATCGGAGTTGAGAGATCCAAGCTTGTTATTGAAGAACATATACAAGAATTTGACGTTCAGGAGGAAGGAAATCTTATTGGGCAGTTAGTCGGAGAATATATTGACGAAGATCATGCGGATGAAGTGGAGGAAGTCCCACTTGAAGTTGAAGATGATGAAGCAATCCCGGAAATGGTAATTGATCTACTCTCTTTCACAAAAGCAAAATCGCTCTTTAGTGAAAAATTTGACCTATTGAGCTTTCAAGCTACCATTAAATCAATGTATAACTCGTCTCTTAAACAATCATCTATTGACAAATACTTTCAATAAAATAATAAACATTGTTGCCTTTTTAAAACTGTGGCTAGTGTTTTGGGTTTTAGGGATAGGATATTCCACATAAGTACCTTAAGTGGAATACCACCCACTTCATAAGGTACAAAACGAAAATATTTTGGAGCAAACAAGGTGTACCTTATATGGAGGTTTCACTATACTCCTTAACCAAGTATAGTTATGCCCCTAACCCGAGTCCACCTAGTCATACTAACGTTCTTTCCATATGAGGTATTCACACTCTTGCCATAACAAACACCACATCTCTAATGACATCATGGGTATCTACACTCTGCCATCCGAATGGGCAACAAGTCATATTGATCCATGATGCATCTAAAATATTATCACACTCACATGTGATTAATGAAGATGTAGATGGATGGATCAAGCCAAAGTGGAACCTCATTATTGTAGAATAGGTAGTTGTGCAAGTCGGAAAGTCCTAATGCATGGTCAAGTGTAACACTATGGAAGAGAGGAGAGACCACTCGAATAGCTCAAGAATTTTGAAGTTGAGAAATACTCTCAATGGTTTGTATTTCTCCATATATAGTTCTAAAAAAGATACAATATAGATAAGGTTCCACAACTACCATTCATCCAATTTCTCGTGAATCGATGATGTGACAGACATCACTATGAGCACACAGATTGCTGATGTATAACTCCAACTAACACATTAGAAACACAACATAATCAACACATATATTTGTGACGTGACATCTTTAAATAGTCCACTAATAATCAACTCAAGATTATATATCTTCACTTTGCATAACCTCTATTTTAGTTCTCACAAACTAAAAATGTTTACATCAAGCCAAGATTATCATGCACCCTTGTCGAAAATAAAACATAGATGAGCTCTACTAGAAAGAGGAATGTCAAGATCCATTAAGAGAGAGTATAATAGATGAGCCCTAGTAGTATGAGGAATTTCAGGAGCCATTAAAAGAAAGTGTAGAACATGTTAAACTATCAGTCTATCAAGGTAGAATAGAAACCTCTAGTCCAATCAAGGGTCAAATAGGAAAAAGACAAGAGTTCATATCGTAACTCTATTGGAATAATATTTGTAAAAGAAATGACCTTATTTATATATCTCAAGGATGAGCATATATACACTGGAATATAACAATGGTGTAGAGAGTGCCTAACCAGCCATACGTCATTTTCCACCACAAGATCGCAGAACCTCTATGCTTTAAATAAATGCGTCTGCTAATGCCCGCCTGGTCTCAATGTTAGGAGATGTAGCACATTCAACTAGGAGCGATGCTCCATTTCTCCACTTCTCCCGTCTACCTTGTCCATATCTACCAGCGTTGCAACTATAAGCTCTGGCTCGTCAGGATCCTTGTAATCCATGCTCTCGGTTTCTACTAGCAAAGTTGCCATATTGAGATACGTTTCATGCAGCGATCGAGAGCTACACTACCAGTTTTAAACTCTGCTTTAAGAGTTTTTTCCCATTGTGATACTTTTGGGGCCTTGCTCCATGTTACCGGTTTGGTTCCATCCTTGTACGCTTTGATGGGGTCTTCCCATCCCTTTTGTTATTATACTTTGTATTCTCTTTAATAGTTGTAGGAGATTCAACATAGGAATATCAACTGGAGTTGCGTGCGTCTAGTCTTTACTGGCTTATTTTATTGTGCATGAGAGGGTTTCAATAAGGTTATTTCACGACGTCCCCTTAATAGTTACAGAAATCCCCATATTTGAATCAAATTCTGGGAATTGCGCGGGTTCTTAAGGAATCAAATAGGTCACCATAAAATTTATGGTGACCTATTCATGGGGGAATTGCGAATCCCCTTAGTCTGCGTAACACTTTAAGTTTAAATAAAAATTTCAAATTTTCATGCAAAAGTGGGGTTAAATTTGGTTCATTGGGTAATTTGAATTGCTAAATTTTGTGAGCAAATTGATTGAATGGTGATATATATTTTTAACTAACTTTATAATGAATATAAATAAAAACATATTAATTAAAATTTTTGGAAAAATTTAAATAAAGATTTAAAAATAACATGTTAAAAATTAAAAATTGAAAAATTAAATAAAGATTCAAACAGAAAATTAAGTTTTTTTAATAAAATGAATTTTGAATATCATATATTCTAATGATATTATTTTTTAGTTCAAAAATTATTTGCAAAATTTTATGTATGAATGTGGATTCAATAAATTCTAGCCTAAAACATCACCTTGTGATTAATGATATTATTTTAATTAAATTTTTTTTCATAAATTTCAATATAAAATTATAATTTAATTTAAAAGAAAATATTTATAATTTTATAGTAATATTTATCTTACATTGTTTTTCCTTTCATTTGTTATGTATTTCGTGAATTTTAAATTTCTAATATAATAATATTTTTTTTTTAAAATATATAATTATAATTCCATATTTATATCTATCTTGAATTTCAAACATAAATATATATAAAATATAAATGTTTTATTTAGTATATTGCAACTTTGAATTGAGATTATCATCAATAATATCTTTATAATATAATTTTACATAATTGAAATTGATATATATATACTCAATCACAAATTTTATGGATTTATACCATATAGTGTATCATATGCATTATACTTCAATATGGTTAAGGAAATATTTTTGCTCAGTGATTAATAAATATCAAAGTTAATATGCTAATAAGAATTTTATGAAATAAAATTATCATTTTATCCATAATTGATAAATTTATTTATTTATTTTCATTTAAATAGATGATCATTTCATCATTGTTGCAAAATCTATTAATAAATATCATTTTGTAGCAATATATAGCATCACACAATTGAAATGATGTAACAGAAATGATGATATAATATATATTAAATTATTTTATATTTGAAGCTCTTTATATTATAAAGAATATTTCTTAACGTTAAAATTGATTTTAAAAAGTGAAAAAATAAAATTAATTTTATTTTGAAATATTTATTTAATTTATTGAATTTTTTTATTAAAATAATAATTTAATTTATAATATCTAAAAATATATTATGAAAAATATTTTAATTTAAATATAATAATAATTATTTACCATATATTTTAATAAATTTGAACATATTTTGTCAAAAATAATTTGTTTATTTCACAAAAAAATTGATTTTTTGAATTCGTAGTTTGTAAACGTATTGATGAATTTTATTATGAATTTTTTAACTACTTAAGTCAAATTACAATATATATAATTAAATAATAATAATAAAAATAATTAATTCATAATTTTTTTCCCAATTTACATGATATGAAATATATCAAATTAATCTAAAAATCCCATCAAGTCTTACATGGATGAACCCAAACGAGTAACATAAGGCTAGGTCCTAATAGCATAACAATGGGAATTATGTCATATAACACTTGAGATATCCGAACTATCTAGTTCAAACGTTCTAAAAACCTAACGTGATTGTTCTAATTAGTGCTCTTTGTAAAACAATGGAAACATGTTGACTAAAATAAGCTATACAATAATCTAAAGAGAGTGCTGCATAGTATGGTAGGTTCTTGCACACTCCCTCATAAACATGTCAAAGTCGGTGTCATTAGCTCTATATAACTTCAAAGCTAGAAAAACAAAGAGATGACCTCTCTGCATAGCCCTATACTTGGAGATTCTGGCTGCTACCGCTCCACTCGCCGTCCATCAAGGAGGATGGATGATCACCATCTTTGAAAGTATGTCACATGTAGGATCTGTAACCACCACGTGTGCCACAGTAACCTGATCCTCCCAAACCAAGTATAGGTCTGCCATAATCCTAGTCGATTGCAATGCATAGCAAAGTTCCCTACATGTGAGGTATCCACCCTATTGTGACATGATAAACATCACATCCATAATGGAATCATGGATCGCTATCCTCTACCCTCCAAATGGGCAATGAGTTATATGAATACTTGTTGCATCTATAGTGATACCACACTCACATGTGAGTAATAAAGATGTAGATGGATGAATCAAGCAAGGAACAAACATCATAGTTGTAGAAAAAGTTGCCGGTCTGAGTCGGAAAGCCCTGATGCATGCTCGAGCGAAGATCTACAAGCTTGCATCCTTACCGAACCAAGAGCGTAGATGAGCACTGTTAGTATGAGAAATTTCCGGATCCATTAAGAGCGAATGTAGAGCCTATTGAAACTGTCTGAGCATCAAGGTAGACTGTAGACTTGTAGTTCAATCGATGGGCAAAGGGAAAAAGAAGGAAGCTCATGTCGTATCATTGGGGATGAATCATCTCTCGTATGTCATAATACTACAGGTAAAAAATTGATCAAGTATCCACATTCTTCGCATATATCTCAAGGATGCGTCTATATGCAATTACAAATCAAGAAGATAATAAATGTGCCGAAATTGCCCAAGTAGCCAAAAATGCTATAGCTGCAGTCTCCTCCATAAATAATAAACCTATGTTTCCACACAAAATCGACAAAGATGTCTATCTCCGAGCCAAATCTTATGTCACACACTCAAAGGTCCATGGTTCAATGATGTCATCAAAGATGTCCATGATACTTCTATCAAAAACTATCAAGTGTGATATGAATGTTGACGAGCAATAGTAGATGAGAGTCTACCAAACACCACATGCAATTCCCATAGTAGACGAAGGTCATCTACATGCAAAACACATAGACTACATTGATTCTTTCGTTGATCCTAAATGAACAACGAAAGAATCAATGTAATCTACGTTGTCGCATGAATAGAGCTTTACTCTGAGAACGCATGAGCACTTGACTATAGAAGAACTCTCCTTGCCCTCATGCGAATTGGCAATCACTCTCTCTCACCTCATCACTCCATATTCAAACTCGTTGCATCTGGTAAACTCCAGGTAAACTCCAACAAAAGAAGACCGTTGTAATCAAAGATTGGAGCATTAACTCTCAGTCAAACTTCAGAAATAAGTGTTTTGCAACCTCTTGGTACTCTTGAGAAATTTTTACATGCTCTTCTTTTCTAGATCTCTCGTCTCAAATGTCGGACTATATCATGTATCACAAGGTAATATACAGACCATTGTGTACTAAAACCACTACAAATCCCAATCCTTCAATCCATTCGATCTCAAATTTCACGAACAAGTCACTTATCATCCAACTTTAACTCTGTAAAGTTTTATTGATCAACCTTGCTGATGACATGAGTTATGATTATCGAACTAACTCTGTGACAGTTAGTGCAATATTGTAATTCAGATTGTATATACAAATTTCAAACTATTGCTCTGAACTCAAAACTCATCAAATTGTACTAAAATTTCAATCAAATCACAAATTCAAGCTGTAAGCTATATATTGAACCTGATTTGTCAAAATATCATGAAACACTCAGAATCAACCCAAACTCTCTAAGTGGTCCGAATTTCATTCTCTAATTTCAAATCATCACAACGGAGTGATAATGTGCTCAATCGCCTTCATTCTTGAGCCCAAATCGTAGCTCTTCCCGTTAGCTTCCCAATCATATCCTTCAATCTTGAAAAAACTCCCTTTGAAGGCTCCCGAAACTTTTTAAAACCCCAAAGAATACGATCAAGTGCTCTCATTGGTCCAAATTTCAAGACCAATGAGAATGAAGAGTGTCATTTTGACCTCTAGTGGGGCCAAATTAGCCACATACTAACTTAGAACTTTACAACTATCCTAAACACACTACTTAGCCATCATATAGATAATATGAGTTATCACTAATAAAGAATCAAAATAACAACTCGAAACTGGCTAAGTATGAACGGAATAACAAAAGGTGTTGGGGAGTTTATAAATTGAGAATAATACTCCTCGTCAAAATTACTAACAATCAACTCCATATGACTTGACTTTGGTAGAAAATAGTGATGGATAGGAACCCATATGTTGAAAGCCACCGCTACCGGCAAGTTCAGATCCATAACGCCAATATCAAATCAAAACGTATATTGTTAAGTCCCAAGTCACGCCGTAGGAAACAATTGGTAGAATGAAAGGGTCCGGGGAATTTACCACCACTTGCACAAAGTTATCTCGAAAGTGGTATACTAACTACGTCCTAAATTGGTCATGATACAGACACTGGATGTTTATCACAAACGGATTGGGCATCGATACATCTGGAGGATCATATCGTCCTCTATCCATGTCCCATGTCGGCTCCACTTCGATCGGATAAGCTCCTTAGTCAGCAACGTTCTAGACTTCACCCCTTCCCTTGCCACTCTGACCACGCCTTATATCCTATAAGGTCCAAGATAATATCCCTTGGATCCTTATCTACATCATGGCCCTAGGATGACAATCCAACCATGGACTCTTAACAACCTTACAATGAGCCGTCGGTCATCTTGACCTAAAGTATCACCATCATCTCAACAGCTCTGAAGATGACACATGTCATCATCTTCTCATAGTAGTCGTGTCACAACACGATAAAGTGTTTCGTGAAATGATAGATATCAATGTCGATGTGATCGTACTCCTTACGTGCGCGTCATAAGTGGTCTAATCATAATTTTTGTTCATCTTTCATACATGGATCTTTATCATTACGAGGTAAAGAGACGATGATACATCAAACATGATATATCACGCATCGCTCTACACAGCCCCATGAGGGGAAATGAAGATATAGTTAACACAAAGAGAATGTTAAGAACACATGACATTGCATCATGTATCTACTCTCACATAAAGAACCACAACCCCATGACATATAACATTATATGGTAAAATGCTACACATAAAAATATTAAAATTATTAAACACTCATCACTTTTTATTCAAATTTTTTTAAATTTTCAATATAACCAATGGAGTAAAGAAAATAGATTGAAAAAAAAAACTCTTTATATGTAATATTTGAAAAAAATTATTCAAAATTCTAAAACTAATTAATAATTTTGTATAAAATTATTTATAATATTAAATTTAAATACACACAAAATACAAATTAAAAAAATAAAAATATATATTTACTGTTTGTATATGGCAAAATACAAACTTACAATATAATAAAAAGTGATCTGTTTACCTACTCTACGTTATCCCAAGTATGGCAAAATATAAACCTACAATATAATAAGAAATGATCCCCTAACCTGCTCTACTGAACTTTAAACGAGTGACCATCTGCGTCCACTACCACGAGTACTACGAGTGTGTGTGATCTGGACGTGGGCAGCCAATAAGGAATAATTTCACTGCTCTCTGATCACGACACTATCCCACATAAGGAAGCTGTTACATTGATCTGACAGTGATTTGAAAAGTCTTTCGCAATGACAGGGGCACCTCCCTGCGGCACGGAAGCATTGGCCTTGCTCAACTGTGTTGCTGAGAAGGCTTATGACGAGTCCCGGTGTGTAACACTTCTGTCAGTTTTGCGGAGCTGCGTGGAGCGCAAGAACATAAAAAACTTCGCAATCGATTATGAGAAACGTGATAACTCATCTGATGGGCAAGCACTAAAATAGGAAAATTTTATATCAGAGATCAGGAGAACTTACGGAGAACGTACATAACAGGTCCGTGTTGACTATCTATCAACTGGCAGCTTCGAAGGCGAGGTGATTGATTTGACCTTGTGGGGTCTGCAAGTTCATAAGTGAGCAGCAACTGGAGGCGGCGATGGCTGTGGCGAAGCATCTATGTAGTTGTGATTTCGACGGTGGTGTCAAAATTCAGAAGAAGCGTTTCTGGAAGCTTTCCAGATCGGTGTAAGAAAGATCTGAAGATCAGGGATAGAGACTCCCCTAAAGGGAAAGCAACCTAATAGTAGCCAAGTGCTTTATAAAGGTAGGAGAAGGAGGTTACTATATTTTCTTGTATATTATATATATTATATGGTCACACTTTGCCAAACATAGAGTTTTGAGTGATTTTTTTTCAATTAGATTTTTTTCAGGTTTTAGATTTTTTTCAGGTCAGGTTTTTTTTGTTCACATCTCTTCATGCATTGGTTCTATTGGAACCTAATTGGAAAATTATGGAGATATGAATAAAAAATTATGAGTATTTTTAGATTTTAGTATTTTCATAGTTAGTATTTTTTGATGTGAGGTGCGGTGTAAGGGGGTTGTGGTTCTGCAGGTGGGAGTAGATACATGATGGAGTGCTGAGTTTCTTTATTGATCTCTTTGTGCTAGCTATAGCTTTACTTTCCCTCATGGGGCCGCCAAAAGTGGTAAGTGATACACCACGTCTGGTGTGTCATTGTCTCTTTAACTCGCAAGAGGTAAAGATCCATGTGAAAAAGATGCACAAAGATTATGATTGGAATATTTGGGATGTGAGGAGGACGGTCACATCAACATCGGTATTTGTCACTTCGAGAAATTCGTAGACTATATCGACTCCTTTGTTGAGTATTCTGGGTATACTGATCGGGTCGTGAGAGTGGTTAGCTTCCCATGCAGGTTAGAATCTAGGGCTTTTTGAGACTAGGTTTTCATACCCACGTTTATTCCATATGCTTCCTTATGCACTCCATGATGAGACTAGACATGCTTTTCGCTTACCACTTGATCGGTTGGTTCGCGATCCCACGGATGAGTTAGCGTGATTTTTTTTTCTATTACTTATGTGATGATGTCTACGTTATACTAGAGGGGGAAATTCTAGATATAGGGAGGTGGCAACTAGATTTCGGAGATTCCGAGCAAGGGATTGGGTTACATTGCAAGAGGAGTTTGTTTGGGCCACACATGAGTCAGATATAGTCACATGATACTTCTGATACAGTGCGATTGCGACGATGTAGGATCTTGGGGCAGGCCGGGGAGTATAGCAGGGTTGCACGGTGTCGTGTTGTGACGCGACTACTATGAGAAGATGATGACATGTGTCATCTTCAGAGCTGTTGTCATGACGGCGATAGTTTAGGTTAGGATAACCGACGGCACACCAGAAGGTCAAGTTAAGAGCCCACCGTTGGATCTACTTTGTAGGGTCAGGATGTTGAAAAGGCTCCAAGAGATATTATCTTGGACCTTATTAGATATAAAGCGCAGTCAGGATGGAAAGGGTATGGGAGAGTGCTAGACACATCACTTTGTTGACTAAGGAGCATATCTGATCGAAGTGGAGCCGACGAGGACATGGATAGAGGACAACATGATCCTCCAGATGTACCGATGCCTAATCTATTTGTGATCAACATCCGGTGTCTTCATCGTGATCATTTTCGGGCGTGGTTAGTGTATCATTTTGGAGATAACTTTTTGCAACAAGTGATAAACTCTCCGCACCGATTATTCTTCCAGTTGTTTCCTACGGGATTTTGGGACGTAATAGTGTAATGCTTTGATTTAGTTTGGGCACTATGGATTTGAACTTACCAAGAGTGGTGGTTTTCAACACATGGGTTCCAATCCATCACTATTGCTTACCGAAAAACAAGCCATAGGGAGTTGATTGTTAGGAACTTTGGCGATGAGTATTATTCTCAAGTTATAAACTCCCGGTTCCGTTTGTAGTTCCGCTCATACTTAGCCGTTTCGAGTTGTCATCTTGACTCTTTATTAGTGGCAACTCGTATTGTGTCTGTGATGGCTAAGTAGTGTGTTTAGGATAGTTGTAAAGCTCTAAGTTAAAATGGAGCTAATTTGGCCACACTAGAGGTCAAAATAAAACTCTTCATTCTCATTGGTCTTGGAGTTTGGGCCAATGAGGGCTCTTGGGCAACTTCTTCGAGGTTTTGAGGAGTTTTGGAGACCTTCTAGGAGGATATTCGGAGATCTAAGGATTGGGTTGAGAGCTGACGGGACGAGCTACGACGTGGGCTCAAGAATGGATGGATTTGAAGGATTTGTCACTCTGAAGTGATGATTCAAAGTTAGAGTGAGAAATTTAGACCTTTGAGTGTATTTGGAGAGTTTCTGAGAACCTTACAAGGGTTTTGGGAGATCTGAGTCAACAAAGATATATTTTCGACTCAGGCTTGTGTTTTGATTGAAGTTTTGACTCGATTGGACGAGTTTTGAGTACGGAGTGATAGCTTGAAGTTTGTGTATACAAATCGAATTGCAGGACCGCACCGACCGTCACGGTTAGTACAGAGATCATATCTTTTGATATCAGAAATTTCTGTCAATTAAACTTTGCACAGTTCAAGTTCTGATGATGAGTGACCTTCTCATAAAATCTGGGAGCAATTGAAGTCAAGGATTGGGATGTGTGACGGGTTTTGTACACAAGGGTCTGCATATCATCTTGTGTTACAGTGGATAAATCACCAATTGTTTTGAGAGATCTAGAAACGAAAAACATCTAAAACTTTTCTGAGTGATAGTTAGGGTAGTGAAGCAATTTTCTGTAAAGTTCGAGCGAAAGTTATTGGTCGAATCATTAGATATCATAGTCTTCTTCCGCTGAAGTTTTACCAGCTATAATGTGGAGTGTTGAGGAGAAGAAGAAGAGATTGTCAACTCACACGAGGTTCTAGAAGGTTCTTCTACAGCCCGGGCGCCGGGCGTTCTCGAGCAAAGAAATGTCCATGCGACATAAGTGGTGAACTCGACGTGAAACCTCTGAGGTGGAGGAACTTTCATGAGTTCTCTTGTTGCGAGTTTTCAGTTTCATGAGTTTTGGTTTATGGTTGGATGTTCCAAGTTTAGAGTAAGGTGTAGATTGCAAGGTTAGGTTGTGGGTTGGCCTTGAGATATAAGGATGCAAGTTCAAGTTTTGTTTGGACTTGAGATATAAAATTAGTGAGCAGATCGATTGTAAGAACTCAGAAGTGATAGCTTATTGCGTAACATTGAGTTTTTATGATATGTCAAATGCCAAAGTCTTTGGCAAGAGTCGGGTCATGGGTGGGTTGGGAAAATTCAAGTATGGAGGGTCGCCGTTTGCTTCTTGTGTTTGGATCCTCCATACTCGGCTTCTTGTGTGTGCGCCATGCCGGGATTTGTGTGTGGCCGATTCTATATAGTGTTCGGACTTGATCACCGGTTACCACTCTAGTGCGTCTTTCGTGTATTTCTCTTGTGAGAAGTTGGAAATGATGGCCAACCTCCCAAGAGTGCTTGAGGTGATGGCGAGTTAGGTTGCCCAATCCATTATGCAATGCAATACGGGCATCTAGATTTAGATCAGAGTAGATAGATCAGAAGGTTGAATACTTGGGGAATTTAAGGGGTCAACGATCAAGACGACTTTTCATTGACAACAAGCTGAGTGGATGTTCGGGATCACAAGGACGGTTACAATGAGTGGGGAGGGGTCGAGCAAAGCAAGCGAGGTACCTAAGGTGCAGCTTGATCCGGAAACAGCGGAGATGTTTCAAGCGTTGACGCTCTTCCTTCACGTCATAGCTCTTCCTGTTAGCTCTCCAACCATGTCCCCAAATCCTTGAATGTCCCCCTAAAAGATTTCCAAAACTCCTCAAAACCTTGAAGAAGTTATCCAAGTGACCAAGAATCGGGTCTGGAGAGTTTATCACTTGTTGCAGAAAGTTATCTCCAAAGTGATATACTAACCACGCTCGAAAGTGATCACGATGAAGACATCGGATGTTGATCACAAATGGATTGGTCATCGGTACATCTGGAGGATCATGTTGTCCTCTATCCATGTCCTACGTCGGCTCCACTTCGATCAGATAAGCTCCTTAGTCAGCAAAATGATGTGTCTAGCTCTCTCTCATACCCTTTCCACCATGACTGCACTTTATATATGATATGATAATATCTTAATAATATATCTTGGAGCCTTTTCAACATCATGACCCTACGAAATCGATCCAACGGTGGGCTCTTAACAGCCGTACAATGCACCGTCGGTTATCATAACCTAAAGTATCACCGTCATGACAACAACTCTGAAGATGACACATGTGATCATCTTCTCATAGTAGCCACGTCAAAACATGACAGCGGCATCAACTGAGGTCTCCAAGTATAGAGATATGTAGAGAGGTCATCTTTTTGTTCCTCTAGCTTTGGAATTATATGGAGCTATGGACACCAACTTTGACATGTTCGTGAGCGAGTACGCAAGAGTTTATCATACAAGGCGATATGGGGTATCATTGTCTTTAGCTTATTGTATAGCCTATTTTATACAACATGTTTCAATTACTCTACAGAGAGTACTAGCTGATGCAATCTATAGAAGAGCAATCACGTTAGGTGAAACTTCTTCGGATACTATGTTATTTGTAGGCTGTTTGACCAAGATAGTTTGGATATCTTAGGTGCTATATGACACATGAGTGTGAAACTATTGGGAACTAGCCCGTGTGAGGGGTTTGGTTCCATTATTGTTAGCTTTGATGGGTCTTGCCATCCCTTTTGTTATTATATTTTGTCCCCCGGCTCTACTCTCTCTCTATTCCAAAAGATCGGGGAATACCTTATGGCTTTAGAGAGGAAAAGAAGTAAGAAGCTTGTAGTTTCAGATGTCCACTGACTTCCGTCACCAGCATTCCACATCCCCACATCAGGGTGGATGTGGGGATGTGGAATGCTGCTGACGGAATTGATTGAGAAACATGGTCCGTTGCATCCTTGTGCAGAAGGTTCTCAAGCAGCGGCTTGAGAACCTTCTGCACAAGGACTCTGAACAGTACGGGTAACGGGGTTACTCAAGTACAATATTTCGCATTGCTGTTTGGTCCGTTACGTGGAATCGCGTGTGCGTGCATATGACTTGCTGACTCATGACCGCGTGACCGACAACGGTCCTGCAAATATGATTGAGAGTCACAGTGTACTCCTTTGTCAAAATAGTGCGTAACGTAACTTCGCGTATTCCGTATAGTCTTCCTTTTGATTAGATCTATACCTACTTAATGCTCCTGGGATCACTAAGTGAGTGTCAGAGGAGGTCGTGAAACTTCCACTAGAACAATAACTCAAATCGGTGGACGGATTAAGTAAATCAGATCTAACTTGTGCGACGGGCGGGTTGGGAAATTTTTAATTGATTGAGTAACTAGGTGAGTTATTTTCATCTCAAGGGTGTTACTTACTTGCACCTAATAATTTATTATGATTTTCAGATTTGCATGCATATTTATCCATGTAGGATAAATTCACGTGGGTAAAATGTGGTTTGGCCCAATTAATATCACAATGTGAAAATATATCACAGTGTCACGTGGTAATGATGAGGTTTCTTGGATCGGCGCCCCCAAAATATTGAAATTTGCGAGCAAATACGAATATAATAACAAAAAGGATGGGAAGACCTCATCAAATTCCCCCAAAATATTGAAATTTGCGAGCAAATACGAATATAATAACAAAAAGGATGGGAAGACCTCATCAAATCGTACAAGGGCTAGGCCCCAATAGTATCACACGGGAAATATGTCCTGCAACACCTAGGATATCTGAACTATCCAAGTCAAAAGTTCTACAAACAACAGAGCATCCGAAGAAGCATCACCTAACGTGATTGCTCTCCCATGGATTGCACCGCTTAGTGCTCTCTCTAGAGCAATGGAAACACGTTGCCTAAAATAGGCTATACAGTAAGCTAAAGAGAATGATACCCCATGTCGCCTAATATGGTAGGCTCTCGCGCACTCCCTCACGAACATGTCGAAGTCGGTGTCCATAGCTCCATATAACTCCAAAGCTAGAGGAATAAAGAGGTGACCTCTCTGCATACCTGGATACTTGAGATCTTCTTAGCTTCCTTTCGCCGCCCATCCTGGAGGATGGGTGATCACCCCCTTTGAAACTGTGTCTCTAGTAGGATCGGTAACCACCACATTAGCCATAGTGACATGGTCCTCCCGAACCAAGTACAGGTCTGCCCTAACCCTAATTGACTGCAATGCATACCAACGCTCTCTCCATGTGAGGTATCGACCTTCCCGCGCCATAGCAAACACCACATCCATAATGACATCATGGGTAGCTATCCTCTGACCTCCAAATGGACAACGAGTCATATGAACACCTGCTGCATCTAAAGTGATACCACACTCACATGTGAGTAATGAAGATGTAGATGGATGGACCAAGCCAAGACGAACCTCATCGGGCCGTGGAGAAAGAAGGCTGCGAAGTCGGAAAGCCCCGATGCATGGTTCAGCTAAGATCCACAAGCCGCACTTTGCCCGAGCAAAGAAGGCGTAGACGAGCTCTAGTAGTACGAGGAATGGCCGGATCCACTAAGAGTGAATGTAGAGACTCCCCGAACCTGCTCGGTCCATGAAGATAGACTGTAGACCCTAGTCCAATCGAAGCCAAAAGAGGAAAAAGATGGGAACTCATGTCGTGCCTCCTCCAGAAAAAGTAAAAGTCTCTCGTATGTCGTAATAATATTTGTAAGGGAAATGATCCCGTATCGACGTCCCTCGTATATATCTCCAAGATAGGTCTGTCTACAATCACAAATCGAGAAGATAACAAAGGTGCAACGAGTGCCCAACTCGCCAAGAATGCCGCAGGTGCACTCTCCTCCATCGATTATAAGCCTACCTCTCCACACGAGATTGGCAAAGATGTCTGTCTCCTTGCCAAATCTCTAATCACACACTCGAATGTCCCTGGTCCGATGATGTCACCAAAGACGCCCATGATCCTCTATCAAAGGCTGTCAAACGTGATTTGAATGTGGGTGAAGGAGGAACAATGCGAAGAAGATAGGTTGGTCGGCAAGCAATACTAGATGATAGTATACCAAACGCCACCTACGGATCCCCTAGTAGAGGAAGGTTGTCTACATGCAAAACATCCTCGGCCAATGCAACGTCAAGGTAGTGTGAAACAAAATTCTCAGACCCTACTTACACTCCTAGAATACGTAAGCCATCTATCGATATCATACATCCCTCTAGAAGCTGAAGATGAGACGGAATGCCCAAAGGAGACCAAACCCTGCACTTTGACACAATGACTCTCAAGCCTACAAGATGAAGCTCGATAGTCAAGTAATCAAAGTCATGCCTAATGCTGTCTACATGGCCAACAATGTGTGTATCATCCGCTAAGGAGTGGAACACACAACCGGGCACGGCCAAAGCAGTAGACACAAGAACTTTGTAATGAGCCATGACAAATAAGGGTACCCCAAAAGATCTCCTTATCGAGTGCCAGCGACGGACTGCAAAACGATGACTTACTCCTTAGAAAAGCCATACTGATAAAATAAAGAAAAATTGAGATTGAGAAAAGTATTGAGATTTACCACAATGTGTTCTTTTCTATAAACCGTCCTACGACCCACAAAGGAACTCCAATGATCGTAAATAAAAAACCTTCGGCGATAAATAAAATTTCTATACAGATATCACTAGTTTGAACACCCAACATCAAAGTCATTTCTTTTGTTATCATTTAAAAAATAGAAAAATATCCACTATCGGAAAACCGATGATCGTCGAATTACAAGTGCAACGCTGTTACCTTTGAGCTAAACGGGCATAAATATTTTTATTAAAAAAAAGAAATATGAATAATCTATATCAATTATTATTATTATTTATTAAAAGTAACATATTATATATAATATTCTGGACACGACGATGTCCTACAACTTATAGAGCGGCTGTGATTTCTCCAGAATCAGGTATTGCCCAGGGTGCTGTGAATCCGTTACCCGATAGGTTCCAGGACGAGCTGGCAGTAGGTATTGGTGCGTAAACGGATCGATCGCTGGATCGTGCGTAAACGCCCAGAGATCCACGCACAATCCAGAGAAGGTCATGACGAGAGTCGTACGGCGCTTTCCGTGGCTTATGAGCGTTGGTGTACCTGTACGACTAATATTCTTTTCATACAAAGTGCAAGACTCATCACCTACAATCATATCCCACACAAAAGACTTGAATGCTATTAAGCAAGCAATACAGACTGCGCAACTCAAACTCTACACATTACGTGAACATCCAAATCAACTTGCTCTGTTATGGATTGCACCAATGAATACCTGTTGTCTAAAATAAACTAAAGAAGTTATAAGAAGTAAATACCTTGCCGACTTGTAAAAAATGCAAATGTTATTTTTCAGTGCAGTCACCGTAGTAACCTCGAGTCCAGCCAAAAAGGCATTAAATTCCAACACATGACCGCCCAAAAAAAGCAATTAGTATAATACTATAATAGTAATGATTTCTTCGATCCCCACTGCGAGAAACAGCTCGCGTGGCCTAATGGATAAGGCATCTGGCTTCCAATCAGGGGATTGCAGGTTCGAGTCCAACCGTGAGTGCTTTTTCTTCGTCTTTTCAGACGGTCACTCTCCTTCCGCTTTTCAGACGGTCACTTTCCTTCGCGATTTCGGTGCCGGAGAACCACCGCCAGCTTCCACTATAATGTGACAAAAATATCTAACATATCACTAGAAGTTCTTTACCTACACTGATTTTACAACACGGATTGCTGTACATAGCTTTCGTGACATGTATACCAGTCACCACTCTCTGTGTGCCACATTGCGGAACCCTGGCAGAGAGTCCTCTCTTGCCACGTCAACTAACTGTCCGCCGCGTGACTCCCGTCAAGTCATGGTCTCGATGAAAAGAGTGACTGATATTCAATCTCTTGGGTGTGTCGAGAGTCTTCTCTCCGTAGGTTGAGCTGATGAATCTGCAAAACGATTACTTCTTTCACTTGTTGATGTGATCGGCGAGCTCCTGCAAGTGTTGATGCGAGGATCCGCCAACTGCTAACGCTGCTGCAAGCTTCACCTTCAACTCCTCTGCTCTTACCCTCGCGGCCTTTCCTTCTTCTCCGACCATCAGCAGCTCGACTGCTCTTACAATGTCCTCTTTCTCCACGAACGTGTCGTATTCCTTTCCGGTCACTCGCATAGCCCACTCGGCGAAGGCCATATCCCCTTTCTTCTCGGTGAGTTCGATAGCCACCTTCAGCACGCTCACCACATACCTACATAATGTCCGTGCCAGCAGAGCAGCAAAAACGGTCAACACTGCGGTGCATGAAGCCCAATTCATCATTCTTTACAACGTCATGTCAGATCAGCGAGAAATACAAGTCTGAACAGCTTAACCTTTGGGAATTGCAAATCCATACCTGCAGTTTGGATTCTGGTCAGCTGCCATCGGCCAGGCGATCATTGGTACGCCACTGCCGAAGCTTTCGAGGCAAGAGCTCCATCCGCAGTGGGACATGAAACCCCCTACGGACGGATGCGCCAGAACTTGCAGTTGCGGTACCCAACCAAGGATGACTAGTCCTCGATCTTTGACCCGTGAGGCATAACCTTTGGGAAGCTCGTCCTCCAAAGAGGTGGCAGGGAGAACGAGCAAAAAGTTTCGGTTGCTGGCCTCCAATCCCAGGGCTAGCTCATATAGCTGCGGGGCGTCGGGGCGGAAAATCGAGCCGAAGCAGATGTACAAAACGGAATGTCTCGGCTGCTTGTCAAGCCAATCGAAGCACTGCGTTTCCGACTTCTTCAATTCCCCATCGTGACATGCGACGTCGGTGAAGGTTGCAGCGTTCGACAGCGGCCCGATGGTGAACAACTTCGGAACCTGCATCCCATTGCTCACGATTAGTGGCAGTCTAGCATTAGGAACATATGCCCCAGACCCATCCAGCACCACAGATGACGCAATCTACATCTCCCTTCCTAGCAAAACAAAACTGAGAATATCTACGACTTATTCCTTCGTCCCAGGCTACGGAGAGCATCTTGTTGGAGTTGTAAACAGGGCGAGGTATCCTTATCCAACAAGATGCTCTTCGGAATCCTTCGCCCTGTTTAGGATTCCGCGACCAAGAATATGCACTACTGATGATTCCGGCATAAAGTCTTGGAGAAAGGGAAACGCATGCAATGACAACTTGAAGGCTATTAAACCCGAGCACATGGGAAGCGGGAAATAACATCGACTGATTTTCAGTCACTCGTCCTTTTAATACTCTGAAAAGGATTTGAAATTCCAGCTTAGAAGCAATACACAGCAGACTACTGTCAGATCATTTGATTGCAGATATCAGAGCCGTGCACTGCGCTTTGACCCAGTGATGGCGCGTGGAATGATTCCATGCAGACACGTTCGAATAGCTGCTACGAAGCAAGAGTGTACGCACCTTTCTTTTCGTGCCATTTCGACCAGAGAATGCATTTCTGAGTGATTCAATCAACGGGGCGCCCAAGTCGTCGAAGAAGTTGAGGACAAGGCCGTCAGCGTCTAACAGGGTCTCACCAATGTTCAACAATACCTGAGTCTGAGCCCATAGAACCCAGGGTAAGTCCTTCTGCCGCATCCACTCGAGACCTGGAGCCTTGCAAACCTCCTCCATGCCTACAAATTCCCCATCCTCCAGTCTTTTAATTCTGCCCCTCCTGAGGAGATCTTGCACGGCCATGTACATCATCGGCTCAGTCACAGAAGCGCTGAAGAAGACGTATCTTCGGATGTCCAGCTTCTGGGCTGCATCCTGAACATCTTACGAACTCGGATTCAGGACAATGGAAGAGAAGGTACGCAAACGCAGAGGTAAGGAAATATGGCAACAATTTGAGCTCAAAAGTTGCGTACATAGATTGGGACGTCGGTTATGAGCTCCGTACCTTAGCGAAGTGGAGAAACCTGTCGGCCAAGATCGCTGTGGGGATGGCGAGTCCGGCCTTTTTGTCTTCGAGCAGCTGCTCAAGGTAGGGCTGAAGAGCACGCTGGAAGGATGATGCTCGAGCGAAGATGTGTGATACTTCCTCTTCATCAGCCAAAGCTACCGTCCGGAAGCCCAAAGCCTTGAGCTTTTCGGGTGAGTAGCTCTGCCTGAGCTGGTTGACATACTTTTGCCTACTGGCATAAGTGACGATCACACCTCTTTCCGCAAGATACATGCCCAGTCTGAAGCTGTTGACAATGTGAGCTTGGCTGCCAAATCCCAGCACGAGCACATGCCCCTTCTCGCAATTCACCGCGTGAGAGTTCCCATTGACCTCCACGACAGAGTTGGGTGTTGAGAATGTATCGCCTGTCATGGCTCCCTCGATTGCCGACGAAGCGTCAGTGAACGAGCTGCTGAGAAACCGAAACACTGAACAACGATGTCTTCGTTTGGGTGACGTGCCCTCCGCTCCCCGACGCCCAGGAACCTCCAACACTCTTTTGGCCTCTTTCCTACCCAAGCTTTGTAGAGTTCAGAGTGTACGCTTCGTGGCCGCCATGATGAGGAAGAGAAAGGTGAGGGACCAGCGTCTATAATGACGGCCTCCTACTTCTGAACTGCCAATCCGACTCCAACAACTACGGAGGGCATTGTCTGTTATGGATTCTGATGTCTTTAAAAGCTCTCACTCGTCTCCATGTCAGTGCTCAGTTGCTCTGGTCACAGATTCAACAATGTTAATATCACGTGCCTTTTCCACCTAAAGCTCGCGGTCTCGACTCTGGAGTTCAGGCCATCATCAACTGACGGAGCTCTACTACCGTGTAACTCTGCATGGCCTGACAAACTACTTTCGCTGTCAGGTCTTTTTCCAAAGTTTTTGGCTCCAGTGGAACCTCCAGAGCATGGAGTCCGACTCACGTAGTGTTCCCCGAGCCAGACGATCAGATTCACTGCTGTGCATGAAATTGCTGCTATGTACAGAAAAGACGAAATGCACCATCTGGAAGGAAATCCCAATTTTGGCATAGGGGCTGAGCTTCGGCACTGGTTGGGTGCAAAATGATGCATTGATCACTATGGAAAGCAGAAGTAGATCCTGTAGATTCCTGATTACCTTGCAGTTCATCTTTTCTTCATCTACTTTCTGTATTGGCCCCTTGCCATGGATTTTTCTGCCTTCCAGGCCTTGTACTCTTCATGTTCGGTCTTCTAAATAAAGATTTCCTTCTGTCCATAGGTAGATATTCCTATGCATCTGCATGGCTAACCGTCGGTTTGAGAGTTCAGCAAGAGACGAGTTAGTAATCCATTCTCTTTGCTCCAGTATTAGTTCTTTCCCATGATCGCGCATTTCTCGTTTATGATTTAAAATCGACTCATGTTAACGACTCACAAATTCACGATAAAAGAATTTCAATTTCATAGCTCTGCCATGAAATTGCTCGCGCAGGAGCTTGTTTTGTGAAGAAATTCTAAGATAAGTTTGACAATATCAACACGAACGGAGGTAGCCCGTGTAATGGATGTTGCGAGTAATAAATCTGAGCTAACCTCAACCAAGTTATTGGATCATACAGAGGAGAGATTTTCTCTTCACCTTGCACAGATCGGTAACCTCCGTTTCTGTCAAGTGTCGTTAAGAGTAGAGTACATGATACATGATACCGAATCTGAGCTACAGGGGGCATTGGTGGCGGTGTTAGTTTTCGGATACAACAGAGCATGGCCGGATTCCAAGTGGTTCATACTCCGCATTCCGGGGTAAAAGAACATCGAACGTAGGCGTCGGTGAGTTCAGTGGACTTTGACAGGTTCGGCAGTAGCTGAATTACACTCAATGAATGAATGTACTGAGCTCCATGGGAACTATTGACTATTTAGGTAAATTTGGTTCAGTTAACTCGCTTTCTTCGGAAACCAGCAGGATTATGCGGCCAGAGTCAGGAACATGCAACACGTAGTGAGAGGAAGTACGTAGGCCAATGCATCAAATCTCGATGACAAATGCCAAACAAAACAAACAGAGATTAAAGGCTGGCGAAGCCTAGAAATATCACGACAAAGGGAAAAGGAAGCGAGAGTGCTAATGGTCAGCTAACAATAAAAAAATCAAATTCCTAACAAAGAGCAGTTTAAGTAGTATCCATGTCTGTCCGCTAGGTGCTACAGGATGGTCTTATCCTAGAATATAGGGAAGAATTAAATGTATGGGAATGAAATGTAGGTCCATGTCCAATTATGAAGTACAAGTGATGATTTTTTTCTTGTCAATGGTACATTCGCTGTAATGAATACAAGAAAACTTGGAGATTCTGTAGGGAAGAATTTCTTATTCTTCTTTCAGTTTCCTATTAGGAAAGGAAGTATCATTCTTTCGTTCACTTTCCGTGTTCTCTGGCTCCGGCTTCTCGTTACATAAAGCGCCACAGTTCATCTTTTTCCTTTCTCCCAGTCTCACGAATGAGAAGAAGGTGAAACGGGACAAGGCTTTAAGTTAAACAATGCAAACGAAAAGCCTCTCAATTGGGCCTCTCTGCAAAGTTATAATGGGGACACTCCCATATAATATTTTATGGCTCGGCGTGTAAGTCATTCGGGAGACATTTCTGCTCTTCGCTCGAGAAGAAATGCCGGACCCACAGACATTTTCCTTCTACTTCAGTGATTCAGAGAAATTCTCCAAATCACAGATTTACATGTCGGTCATCAAAAGGCGATAAGATCTCCAAACACGTATGACTTGCATAGAAGCTTCGTTACTTTTAGTCATCCTTCGGTTCGATGGGCAATGAAACCAAAATCCCTGTCGTGACCCACAGAGAACTTACAATTCATTGATTCAAAGTGTTAAAAATATAGCGCTCAATCACAATGATTTTCTCATTGACTTTGTTTCCCATTTATGATATCAAAATATTTAAGTCGAATGGGTGAATAGAAAAGTGTGAAAAGTGTAAACTCAATGGAAGAAACTCTATACGGATGCTTTGTGCCAGTTTTTGGTAAAACTAGGTTTGACTCTAACAACAAATATGCATCTTGTGATGTGAAATCCATGGGTGCAAACTAGCAATCACAACAAGAGATATTCTTTGGATGTTCTTGTAATATGTAGAACGTTTGACTTAGATAGTTGGCATATCTTAGGTGCACAATGACATATTTCCTATTGGGGCCAACCTCATGTTCCCACTTTGGTTTCATCCATGTACAACTTGATGGTGTCTTTCCATCATCTTTGCTATGTTACTTGGTATCTCTGTGGCTTTATCTAGGGATGTGAGAGCATAAGCAATTGAGTAACCAATCAGAAATTGAGTTGTCATGTATGTGATATATTTTGAGTATTTTCATGATTGAGTTTGGTGTGTTGAGAAGTAAGTGTTAATTTGAGAGTGTAATCAATCATTGTATATAGTGGTAGGTTTTGTATGTTTATATCAAGTTGATTTGATATGATTAATGGTAACCAAGAAAAATCCAACAAATTTCAAAATCAATCCAGCTTGTGGGGCCAAAAAAAATAAAAGGAGCTTATAATTCTCATGATTTATTGCTATTTCTTCCATTGCAACTCTAATGACCTATGTTGCATGTTGTTGTTGTTGTTGTTTAGAATAGAATAAACAACAAAATTCTATTCCAAATGATTTACAAGAAAAATATAATGATCAATTGAACAAAAGTGAATTTCAAATTTCTATCACCAATCTTTGACATGAGATTACTCTAGAATACTATTGAAAAAATATCACAATAATAATTTTTTTCTAATTATTGAAAATTATTATGTGTGTAAATAAAATTTGAATATGTAAGGAGTGTAGTTGTGTGGAAATCAATTCAACAAGAAATCCATATTGACTAATCTTACAACCTTGTCCGTCAAGCATCTATAATCGGTAATGATATTCTTTTATCATAATTCCATTGCAATTAATAAATCAAACATATGTCTTTCATTGAAAAATTGGGTTCGAATAATTTGGAATAAGATTTTGCTAAGTCATGATTTGGAAGATTAGGCATGTAATATAATCCTAATATTCAAGACTAAAGATCATATAGTCCATGTGTCATGCTGTCAAGACTTGGAATGCAAGAATCAAAGCCAATATGAAGTAATTATAATGAAAATTTAACCAAATTTTGCATGACATGAGATATGATTGAAGACATATAGATACAATTCAAGTAAGTTGATGACTTAGAATAATCTAAGTTCATGTTGTGATATAGAAAGAATAAATTCACCATACAATTCTAATAATGATTGATACTAAGATATTATTCAAACTTGATATCAATGTCAAATCAAAATACAAAAAAATTTTCATAAAGTGTGAATGTGAAAAAATATCAATTAAATGATGATTACATATCAGATCTCCTAATATAATACGATAAAAAAACAAATTAACAACATGAATACTTGTAATCAAGAATGTGGCTCACATTGGAGAGACTAAATTCATATATATGATAATATCAAAGCGCTAAGACTTAACTATATATATAATTTTAAAAGCTCCATGGGCTCTAAGTCTATGAAATAGATCTCAAAACTTTTTGCGTATACATTAACTTATTATACATGTGATAATATTTGATAAAATTTAATAGTTGATTTAGTTTAATAATTGCTCTAGTTTAATAGTTGATGATTTTTCATGAAGTTGTCAATAAAACTCCTCCTCTCTGCCAACATTGATTTGAGAGTCAAACTTCTATAGATACAAGTTCATAATTTCGGACTTTTTTTTAATTATTAATGTGCATTTGAATCTTTTTTTAAATAATTCCTAACATTTGGATTCACATATTGAAATCATTTTGTTTTGTTTTCATATCTTGTATATCATGATTCATCTCCTTTTTTTTTAATTTCAAATGAACATTGTTATTTTTGAGTAGTTCAAATTTTGACTTGAGATTATTTAGATACGATTTTTTTCCCTAAATTAATCTAGAAGTAATGAGTAATGGGTGATAACCAAAGATTTAGAGTAATATTTACCAATAAAAATAATCTTTTTCATGTTTGAAAATATGAAAAAATGAAATCAAGCTATTCAAATAATTAAACTCAAGAAGACAATAAATATGCTCAAAAAAACTTGAACACCCTTTAAAAAAATAAGCTATTCATTTTGGTCTTGGCATTTAGTGCGTCCAAAAGGCTAATGAGTAAACTATGTAGTTCTATGTAATGCACAACATAATATCAAACCTTAGTGGTAGCGCTATCGTATGGACATTGCTTTACTTTGAGAAGGCTTGAGTGTCTGGCTGTAGAAGAACTCTCATGGCCCTCGTGTGAGTCGGTACTCTCTCTTTCTCCTCATCACCACTCAACATTCAAATTCATTGTAGTTAGTAAACTTCACCATAAGAAGATTATAGTATTCAACAATGAGACCGTTAACTCTCGTCAAAACTTCACAGATAATTGCTTTGCAATCTTTTTGTACTTTCATATGATTCTCACTTCTAGATCTCTCAGCACAAATGTCGGACTAAATAGCGTATCACAAGGTAATATGCAGACCATTGTGTACTAAAACCATCACAAATCTCTATCCTTCATTCCAATTGCTCTTAAATTTCATGAGAAATTCACTTATTATCCAAGCTTCAACATTATAAAGTTTTATTGATCAAACTCTTGATAGCAGAAGTTATGATCATCGCAATAACTTTATGATAGTTAGTGTAATCCTGCAACTCAAACTATATACATAAATTTCAAACTATCATTCCACACTCAAAACTCATCCAATCGAGTTAAAATTTCAATCAAAACACAAATCCAGTTGTAAGTTAAATATTTAATCAATCTGATTTGTCAAAAATTTTCACAAAACACTCAAAAGTGATCCAAATTCTCTATATGGTCCGAATTTTACCCTCCAACTTCAAATCATCATAATTTACTCAATTGCTTTCATTCTTAAACCCACATCGTAGCTCTTCCCGTCAGCTCCCCAACCATACCATGGAATCTTGAATTCTTCTCTTCAAAGGCCCCCAAAACTTCTCAAAACCCCAAAGAACTCGACCAAGTATTCTCATTGGTCCAAATTCCAAAACCAATGAGAATGAAGAGTGTTATCAAGAGGATCATGTTGTCCTCTATCCATGTCCCACGTTGTCGCATGGATATTTATTTGCTCTGAGATTTCTTGAGCGCATGGCTTTAGAAGAACCCTCCTGAACCTCGTATGAGTTGACAATCTCTTCTTCTTCTCCTCAGCACTCCACATTCGAGTTCATTTCAGCCGGTAAAACTTCAACGGAAGTAGATTATGATATCCAATGATTGGACCAATAACTCTCACTTTAACTTCACAGAAAATTTCTCTACACCTTTTTGTTCTCTTGGAAAAGTTTCGTAAGTTTCTCTCTTCTTGATCTCTCAGAACAATTGTCAAGTTACACACTATATCACAAGGTAATATGTAGACTCGTGTGTACTAAAACCATCACACATCATAATCCTTGACTCCAATTGTTCTCAAATTTCATGAGATGATTTTTATCATCAAAACTTCAAGTGTGGAAAGTTTTATTGATGAAACTTTTTGATAGCAAAAGATGTGATTGCTGTACTAACTTCGTGACAGTAAGTGCAATCTTGCAACTCTAACTATATATACAAACTTCAAGCTATCACTCTATACTCAAAACTCATCCAATTGAGTTGAAATTTCAATCCAAGCATAAGCATGAGTCGTAAACTATATCTCAGTTGAATCAGATCTCCCAAAACCCTCGTAGGATTCTCAGAAACACCCCAAATACACTCAAAGGTCTAAATTTTCCTCTCTATCTTTGAATTATCATATCAGAGTGCCAAACCCCTCAAATACATCCATTCTTGAGCCCACGTCGTATCAGCTCTCCAACCCTATCACGTCTATTAGCTCTTCAATCCTATCTTCTGATCTTTGAATGTCCCCCTAGAAGATATCCAAAACTCCTCAAAACCTCAAAAATGTAGGCTTGGATCTATACTACCATCAATGTTTTGAAGGTGATATGGCGCACAATTATTCATATGATTGTTCCAAATCACATTATCACGACCCTCTAATATCAAAACTTCAGAAGGTAAAACCTTACATACACGTAGGATCATCCAAGTGCCCTCATTGGTCCAAACTCCAATACCAATGAGAATGAAGAGTGTTATTTTGACCTCTAGTGTGACCAAATTAGCTCCATTTTAACTTAGAGCTTTACAACTATCCTAAACACACTACTTAGCCATCCTTTACATAATATGAATTGTCACTAATAAAGAGTCTAAATGACAACTCGAATCCGTCTAAGTATGAACGGAACTACAAAGGGAACCGGGGAGTTTATAACTTGAGAATATAACTCCTCGCCAAAGTTCTTAACAATCAACTCCCTATGGCTTATTTTCGGTAAACAATATTGATGGATTGGAACCCATGTGTTGATAACCACCACTACTAGTAAGTTTAGATCCATAGCTCCCAAACTAAATCAAAACGTATACTGTTAAGTCCCAAATCGCGCCGTAGGAAAAAACTGGAAGAATAATCAGGTCTGGAGAGTTTATCACTTGTTGCATAAAGTTATCAAAAGTGATATACTATCCACATCCGAAAGTGATCACAATGTTGTGTTGTGACGCGGCTACTATGAGAAGATGATGACATGTGTCATCTTCAGAGCTCTTGTCATGACGGTGATACTTTAGGTTAGGATAACAGACGGCATTGTAAGGCTGTTAAGAACCCACCGTTGGATCAACTTTGTAGGGCTTGGATGTTGAAAAGGCTCCAAGAGATATTCTCTTGGATCTTATCATATATAAAGCGCAGTTAGGGTGGAAAAGGTATGGTAGAGATCTAGACACATCACCTTGCTGACTAAAGAGCTTATCCGATTGAAGTGGAGTCGATGTAGGATATGGATAGAGGACAACATGATCCTTCAGATGTACCGATGCCCAGTCCATTTGTGATCAACATCCGGTGTCTTCATCGTGATCACTTTCGGGTATACGTAGCCGGTTTCGAGTTGTCATATTAACTTTTATTAGTGACAACTCATATTGTGTATATGATGTCTAAGTAGTGTGTTTAGGATAGTTGTAAAGCTCTTAGTTAAAATGGAGCTAATTTGGCCACATTAGAGGTCAAAATAACACTCTCCATTCTCATCGGTCTAGGAGTTGTGACCAATGAAGGCACTAGGGCAACTTCTTCGAGGTTTTGAGGGGTTTTGGAGACCTTTTAGGGAGACATTTGAAGATCGGAAGATAGGATTGGTGAGCTGATGGGACGAGCTACATTGTGGGCTTAAGAATGGATGGATTTGAAGGATTTGTCACTCTGAAATGATGATTCAAAGATAGAGAGAGAAATTTAGACCTTTGAGTGTATTTGGGGTGTTTCCGAGAATCTTACGAGGGTTTTGAAAGATCTGAGTCAAGTGAGATATAGGTTACGATTCGAGCTTGTGTTTGGGTCAAAATTTTGACTCAATTGGACAAGTTTTGAGTACGCAGTGATAAGTTGAAGTTTGTGTATATAGTCAAAGTTGTAGGATTGCACTGACTATCACGAAGTTAGTACATCGATCATATCTTTTGATATCATAAAGTTCTGTCAATAAAACTTTCCACAGTTGAAGTCGGATGATAAGTGACCTTTTCATGAAATTTGAGAGCAATTGGAGTCAAGGATTGGGATGTGTGATGGTTTTAGTACACAGGGGTCTGCATATCACCTTTTGATCCAATGTGTAAATCGACAATTGTTCTGAGCGATCTAGAGGAGAGAAACATATAAAACTTTTCCGAGAGATTAAAAGGGTCATGGAGCAATTTTCTGTGATGTTAAAGTGAGAGTTATTGGTCCGATCATTGGATATCATAATCTTCTTCCGCTAAAGTTTTACCAGTTGTAATGAACTCGAATGTGGAGTGTTGAGGAGAAGAAGAAGAGATTGTCAATTCACACCAGGTTCAATAGGGTTCTTCTATAGCCAAGCGTTCTCAGAGCAAAGAAATATCCATGCAACAATGATGAAGAAACCGGATGTTAATCACAAATAGATTGGGAATGGGTACATCTGGAGGATCATGTTGTCCTCTATCCGTGTCCTACGTAGGCTCCAATTCGATCATATAAGCTCTTTAATCAGCAAAGTGATGTATCTAGATATTTCCCATATCCTTTCCATCTTGATTGCGCTTTATATTTGATAAGATCCAAGATAATATCTCTTGGAGTCTTTTCAACATCATGGTCCTATAAAGTTGATCTAACGGTGGGCTCTTAACAGCCTCACAATGCACCGTCGGTTATCCTAACCTAAAGTATCGCTGTCATGTCAACAACTCTGAAGATGACACATGTCATCATCTTCTCATAGTAGCCGCATCACAACACGACAACGTCGGCTCCACTTCAATCAAATAACTCCTTAGTGAGTAAAGCGATATTCTAGATCTCTACCTTCCCCTTTCCATCTTGAACACACTTTATATATGATAAGATCCAAGATAATATCTCTTGGTGTCTTTAGAAACTCAAAAGGACCTCTCAAAGCGGCAGATTCATTGGGCTGAATGGCAACAACGTTTCAACATGAAGATCGTGTATGTGGAGGGGAAGAAGCAGCTTGCCGATGCATTGACACGAATGCCGTGCATTAATCATATCACGGAGGTGAAGATTCACTTTGAATGGTGGGAAAACCTGAATCGCGCTACCAAGGAGGATGAGGAGATTACTTAAGCCCTCCAACAGGGTCGAACACATTTAGAACGGGGATTGGCGTTCTATAAGGGAAAGATTTGGATACCCTCATATATTGCTCTCCGCATAACAAGCAGTTAGAGGAGGCACATGATTCAACTATTATGGGCCATGTAGGAGTGGAGAAGACCATTGAAGGCCCAAAGGGTATACTTTTTACCAAAACTAAGAGAGGACATCACCGGCTATGTTCGGTTGTGTGGCTTGTCAACAAAACAAGGCAAGCAATCGAAAACCAACAGTCTACTACCCTCTACCAACACCTACTAGAAGATGGGAGCACGTCAGTATGGACATTGTATGTGAGTTACCAATGACGTCTACGGGTTATGATTTGTTAGTCGTTTTTGTGGATAAATTGAGCAAGATGATCCATATTAGGCCCGCAACAAAGACAGTTACTGCACCTGAACTTGCTCGAATTTATATGGATGTAGTTTTTGCTCAACATGGTTTAGTAACAGTGCTCATCACCGATAGGGGCACTCAATTTACTAGCATGTTTTGGAAAACCCTATTTGGGCTATTCAAAACAAAACTAGCCATGTCCACAGCTTATCATCCTCAAACAGATGGGCAAACTGAAAGAGCAAATAGAACTATTGAGGACATGCTTAGAGCTTTCACTTTGGAAGAGCAAGAAGTTTGGGATGCAATTTTACCCTTGATTGAGTTTGCTTATAAGAACTCAATCAATGCATCCACAAAAGTCAGCCTTTCTTCTTGATGTAAGGAGAACACCCTATCACACCATCTAGCTTGGTGAGTGTAGGTCACATGCAGGAACCATCAACCCAAGTTGAAGCAGTGAACGAGTTTGTGACACGAATCCAACAAGGAGTGCATCAGGCAAAGCAAAAATTAGCCATTGTCAAGAATCGGCAAAAACAATATGCTGATGCTCATCGACGACATGTGGAGTTTCAAAAAGGCGATCAGGTGTGGTTGTCTACTACCAATTTGTCATTAATAGGGGTTCGAAAGTTAAGTCCACGATTTATTGGACCTTTCTTGATTGTCCAACGGATTGGAGAAGTTGCCTACAAGTTAGAGTTGCCAACACACATGAAAATACATCCCGTTTTTCATGTGTCTCTCTTGAGGAAGTATACTCCACGATCTCCTTCCTTTGGCAACCCACATCAATCTCCTCCTTTACCAGCCATGATTGATGGTGTAGAGGAATATGAGGTTGAGAGAATCCTCAAGAAATGGACAAGAGGTCAGCGGAACCCCAAAGTGGAATATCTAGTCCAATGGAAAGGTTATTGTAACACTAGGGAAGTGAGGAGAGACCACTCGAATAGCTCAAGGAATTCTGAAGTTGAGAGATACCTCAATGGTTTCTCTTTCACTATATATAGTCCTCAAAAAGGTACAAACAAGATAAGGTTACACAACCACCATCCACTCAATTCCTCGTGGATCGATCACGTGGCGATCATCCCTTGGAGCACACGGATTGCTGACGTGTACTCCAACTAACACACTAACTAACACACAAGAAACACAATCTAAAGAGCACACGGATTGCTGACGTGGCACCTTTAGATACTCCACTAATAGTCAACTCAAGACTATATATCTCCTCCTTGCGTAACCTCTACTTTAGTTCTTACTAACTAAAGATGGTTACAAATCTCCCTCCTTTTAAGATGCAACATCCTCGTTGCTCACACGTTCAAACTCTTGAACGATCAAAGGTGCATTGGCTAAGTTCTTTGCCGGTTCCCAAGTTGATTCATATGATGGATATCCCTTCCATTGTACCAAATACTCCGTTTTTGGGTATTTGTAACCCCGAATCCATTTTTTGAGAATCTTGTCAACCTCGAATTCTGCCTGATCTGCTACCATAGTAGGTAAAGGAGGAGGAGTTGTTGGATTTGTGAACTGCTTGGGACGTGGTACATGTTTTCGCAATCTTGACACATGAAATACGGGATGTATTTTCATATGCAACGGGAGCTCTAACTTGTAAGACACCTCGTCAATACGTTTCAACACCACAAAAGGACCGATGAATCGAGGGTTAAATTTTGGTGTTCCTACAAGTGACAAATTGGTCGTGGATAGCCAAACTTGATCTCCTTCTTGAAAATTTACCTCCCTTCGATGAGCATCTGCATATTGCTTTTGTCGATTTTGAGCAATTACTAACTTCTCCTTTGCTTGATGGAGTCCTTTGTGTATGTGCTCCACAAAATCATTGACTGCTGCAACTTTGGTTGAAAACTCCTGCCCCTTAGGAATTCTCAACAAACTGGAAGGTGTCAAAGGATGAACACCATACATAAGATAAAATGGAGACACTTTTGTGTATGCATTAACAGAATTGTTATATGCAAATTCCACTAGAGGCAGAAGAGTATCCCACTCTTGTTGTTCCTCCCAAGTGAATGCTCGCAACATCTCCTCTATTGTTCTATTGGCCCTCTCTGTTTGACCATCCGTTTGAGGATGATATGCTGTAGACATTGCTAGCTTTGTTTTGAATAAACCAAACAAGGTTTTCCAAAACAAATTAGTAAAATGAGTTCCTCTGTCTGTGATTAAGACTTTGCTTAATCCGTGATTCACAAAAACTGCATCTAGGTATATATGAGCAAGTTGTGGTGCTGTCACTGTCTTTGTGGTAGGTCGGATGTGTATCGTCTTACTCAATTTATCCACAAAGACCACAACTGAATCATGTCCTAAAGAGGTTTTTGGTAACTCACATACTAGATCCATAGTAACATGTTCCCATCGTTGTTCAGGAATGGGAAGAGGTTGTAATAAACCTGCTGGTTTTTGATTCCCCGCCTTATTTTGTTGACATGTGACACAACTTCGAACATATGCCTCCACATCTTCCCGCATCTTTGGCCAATGGTACACTCGTTGTATGCTTTCCAAAGTCTTTTTTCACCCCACGTGCCCCGCAATGGTCAGATCGTGGCCTTCTGACAATATCATTGTGCGTAAATTTTGATCTTGTGGGATCCATATACGCTGCTCCTGAAATGCTAGACCTTGAACCTTCCTTGCCGTCTGTGCCTGAAGTGCTTTCATGATCTCCTCATCCTCCTTTGTTGCAGCCATCATTTGAGAGCACCAATCAACTTGGATTTTCACCTCTATGATGTTGTTGAGACACGACATCCGAGTGAGAGCATCTGCAAGTTGTTACTTGCCCTCCACATACACTATCTTCATGTTGAACTGTTGACGCCATTCTGCCCATCGAATTTGTCGTTAGGAGAGATCTTTCTGAGTTTCCAAATACACCAATGGTTTGTGGTCGGTTTCTACCACAAACTTCTTGTCTCCCAAGTAATGCTTCCAATGTTTCGTGGCCAGAACAATGGCTAACTCCTCTCGTTTAGTTGTGTGATAGTTTTGTTCAGCTGCCACCAACTTTCGGGAGAAAAAGGCAACCGGATGCCAACCATCCTCCCACTCCTGTTGAAGAATTCCACCCACTGTTGTACCTGATGCATCAGTAGCCAACTTGATTGGTCGATTAGGATCATACCACTTGAGAATAGGTGCATGCAAAAGAGCATCTTTCAATGCTTGAAAGGCTAACTCTTGTGCTGTTCCCCATCTCCATTTTTGACCCTTTCCTAGCATAGATGTTAAGGCTTGGGCAAGGCGTGCAAAAAGCTTTAACAAATCTACGATAAAATCAGAAGACCTAAAAACTCTTTGGTTGAGTTTGATCCTCCTGTCTTTGTCCATTTCAGATGGCTTCTATCTTCTCACTCATCACTTGGATTCCCTCCGCTGTGACTCGATGGCCTAAATAATCTACTTCTAATTTACCAAATTCACATTTTGAAGCTTTTGGATATAACTCATTCTCTCGCAAAAAAACCCGGAGTACCTCCTCGTAAGTGTCGATATGATCTTCTAAGGTTGTACTATATACCAAAATATCATCCAAAAAGACAATAACAGATTTGTCTAAATAAGGACGAAAAATATCATTCATTAATCCCATGAATGTGGCAGGTGCGTTGGTGAGACCAAAAGACATCACTAGATACTCAAAGTGACCATACCTAGAACGAAAAGCTGTCTTATGAACATCTTCATCAGCAATTCGAATCTGGTTGTACCCGCTCCTCAAATCCAGTTTGGTGAAGTACTTCGCCCCTTGAAGTTGGTCAAACAAATCATCCATTCGAGGTAATGGATACTTGTTTTTCACCGTTTGTTGATTCAACCCACGATAGTCAATGCACAATCTCATACTCCCATCCTTCTTCTTCACAAACAAAGACAGGGGCTCCATAAGGTGAAATGCTTGGTTGTATGAACCCCTTTCTCAACATCTCCTCCACTTGAGCTTTACATTCCTCCAACTCATTTGGAGCCAAACGGTATTAAGCTTTGCACGTTGGAGTTGCTTCCTAAGATCACCTCAATCTTGTGATCTACACGCCTCTTAGGTGGCAACCCTGCAGCTAGATCATATGGGAAGACATCCTGATACTCTGAAATAATATCGCTCAATGATTTCGGAATGTATAGATTGTCCTTAGAACAAGCAACATCTCTTATAAGTCCCAAGAAACATACATCACCTCTAGAAATAGCAGTCTTACCAATCACAAAGAGAGGTAAGCTTCTATTCTGAGATCTGCTTCTATCTCCGTAAATCTTCCATCCACTACTTTTTACTACTTTCTTTCTCCAATCTACCGCCGGATTGTATTGCTCCATCCACGGCATTCCTAGGATGACATCATATCGAGCTAATCGGATTACTCTCCATTCAATCTCTTCCCCGCACTACAGCGGCTGGCTTTTTACACTCCGTGCTAATGTCTCAATTGGTTCGGTTTGCCCATTTGGCAACTCCACTTCCTCACTCACATCCTTCATCAAACTCAATCCTAATTTCATTGCAACAGATCGTGATAGAAAATTTTCTGTTGCTCCAGGATCAATTAGGACTCTCACCTTGTGTACTTCCATCATCCCATCTGTGACAATCAATCGTGCTTGTTTCTTGCTCCCTCCATGAGCTTCCAATCGTTGTCTTCTTCCAACCCCGCCTTTTTTTTTCAAGTACGTGAACCAAACCAAGGCCGCGAGGCAAGTTTACCTGATCTTCGCTTCCCTGCAAGATCTCATCTTCATTGTCGTATTCCCTTCCTTCCATGTTGTTGAACGGCCTTCGCAACATAGGTCTTCCTCCGGGTGGTCCTGATCGAGTTCTACAGAACTTGGCAATGTGACCTATCCTCCCACATGTATAGCATTAACGATTGTCACAAACCCCCATTCCTCCTCGATTAACCGTTCCATTATTTGCAAGAAGATCCGGCAAATTTGGAATAAATGGTCAATTTATTATCACCTCCATACCTAGACGGTGGTCCTCGTGGTAGTGCATATCCTTCCCTACGTCGAAGGTTTCCCAACTCCATGGGTGTTGGGCCAAGTGGTTCCCGAACATTGCTTGATGGTTCACCGTGTGTGATCCCATAAGTATCCGTTGAGCAATTGCGATTGCTTCATTCACTGTGGATGGATTACTCACCATCACCTCCTTTCGCACTCTCTCCTTCGCCTCTGCTTGAAGACATCTAAGGCTTCCTCCACTCATATCCATAATGGATACTTGAAGATCACGAAATTCTTCAATGTATTCATGTATGCCTCTTTTCTGCTTCAAATCCCATAACTTCATTCTCGCGGTTTGAAGGGAATCCACCGCTTGAAAGTTCTGAAGAAGTCCCTCTTGCATCTCACTCCATGAAATAGAAGCACCTCGTTCTGAAAGCATTCGCTCCCATGTAAGTACCATGTAAAGAGCCTTATCCATGAGGTAAGACCGCATGAACATTCCTGCAATAAAATCACAAACATGAAAATGTGATAGATGTATATTCATCCTCATGATCCATCCCTTCAAAACTCCCATGGCTCTACTGCCCTTGTAGGCTTCTACCTTACATGACTTTCCCATCCGAAGTAAGAGATTGGCTTGATCTTCCATCTCTTGAAGTCGTCTCCTATTTGCCTCTTCGTTGGCAATAGCGATTAAACGGTGGTTGGGATTGAGTCTCTTGTATCGGAGTTTTCACTTCCATCTCACCAACTCTCTCTCTCTACCTTCTCACTCTCTAATGCCGAGATCTTGTCCTCCATGGCTTGTTGCTTTGTATGTCCATCTACAATAGTTTTTCTTAACTCTTTCATTTCTATCATGATTGAGTTCAGAACTTCACTCATAGAAACTGACGCTTCCATACTTCTCCACCACTCAAACTAATACAATGTAAGTATAATAACAATCCAATCTCTCAAAATAGGGATCACAAAAGGCCGAGGTGATCCTATTACAGCTTTGTAGTACTCTTCACCATAATTCCTAACAATAAAGTCCCTCCATACTCTCTTCTGTCGATAAATTGTTCTAATTTCTACATACGTGTTGAACGGAACCGGTGCGGGTGGTTCACGATTCAAATCCATCCAACATTCAAGATAGAATGTAAAATGGTACAATCCCACGTTTCTCCATAACTGACAATCGGAAGTATCATTGGTATTGGTGATGCCATCACTCGAGCCATAAAATCTACACCCCAATTCGCCACAAGATACACTCTGAAAACATCCTTCTCCATGAATCGAATATGGATGTTGAATAGATTGGGAAATGGAAAGTTCGGTACATGATTTCCCTCAGGCACATCCATACCTACAGCCCACAGTTTTCCCTTTCCCCCTTACCCTACATGCAGATCAATGACCTCCTCCGCGGTCTCTATAAAACTCTCAAGAACTTAAAGTTATCATCATGATCTTGCTATTCCAAGAGGGGTAATCCACACTCAAGGAAAGAGCAAGTTTGCTCTGATACAATTGTAACACTAGGGAAGTGAGGAGAGACCACTCAAATAGCTCAAGGAATTCTGAAGTTGAGAGATAACTCAATGGTTTTTCCTTCACTATATATAGTCCTCAAAAAGGTACAAACAAGATAAGGTTACACAACCACCATCCACTCAATTCCTCGTGGATCGATGACGTGGCGGTCATCCATATGAGCACACGGATTGCTGACGTGTATTCCAACTAACACACTAACTAACACACAAGAAACACAATCTAAAGAGCACACGGATTGCTGACGTGGCACCTTTAGATACTCCACTAATAGTCAACTCAAGACTATATATCTCCTCCTTGCGTAACCTCTACTTTAGTTCTCATTAACTAAAGATGGTTACAGTTATCCACTTTATGAAGCTACTTGGGAACCATTGGCAAATCTTACAAATGCCAAGATACTTGTAGAGACTTTTGAGTCTTCTTGCAACGAGGACATTGCGACTTAAATGGGGGGAGGTTTGTAACCAATCTTGGTTAGTCATAGTTAGTTTAGCCAAAGCGTAGAGTGGTCACTAGATCACAAAAAGACAAGATAGTGATATGCACTATCCAAAAAGTAAAAGGGTAAATGACAAGGTGGTTCCATGCATTGGTGGATCAGATTGTGTGCTAGACGTCTGTTAGGAATTGGGTAGGATAAGATAACAAAACATGCAACCTACGCATGTTAGCCATGTGGCATAGTTTGGATTTTGGACTCCTCTAGTCCTACAGTATATAAATCAAGTAGAGGTCTTGAGAAGACATCTCTCATCTTGGAAGTCATTCCGGAGTCATTGCCTTCAGCGTTACACCCTAGGAAGTCAATCCAACCATGGGCTCTTAACAGCCTTAAGAGCCCAACAATGAACCGTCGGTCATTCTGATCTAAAATATCGTCATCATAACAATAGCTCTGAATATGACACATGTCATCATCTTCTCATAGTAGGCGTATCACAATACGACACCATTAACTCTTGCCCAAATTTATAAATAATTGGTCTACAATCTTCTTGTCCTTCCAAACAAATTGCTAATGAATTTTTTTCTAGACCTCTCGGAATAACTGTCACATTGTACATTATATCACAAGGCAATATACATTACTTGTTTACTAAAACCATCAAAAATCTCAATTTTTCATTCCAATTGCTCTCAAATTCATAAAAAAGTCACTTCAATGATGTAAAGTTTTATTGATCACGCTTTTTGACAGCAAAAGTTATGTATGTAGAACTAATTTTGTGACAATCAATGTAATCTTGCAACTGTGACTGTATCCATAAACTTCAAACTATCACTCCGTACCCAAAACTCATTTAATTGAGCTAAATTCAATCTATACACAAGACCGAGTTATAAGTTATACATTTGAATCGGATTTGAACCCTCATGGGATTCTCAAAATCAATCCAAACTCCCTTTAGAATCCGAATTTCACTCTAAAACTTCAAATCATGACTGAAAGATTTTTTTAGGGTCTAGGATTGAGTAGAATGTCACTCTAGAGTGACATTCTACTCAATTGCATCCATTCTTGAGCCCACCTCATAGCTTCTGATATTAGTTCTCCAACCCTATAATCCAATCTTGAATCTCTCCCTAGAAGGCTTCCAAAACTCCTCAAACCTCAAAGAACTTGACCAAGTATCATCATTGATCCAAAATCGAAGACCAATGAAAATGAAAAGTGTCAGTTTGATCTCTAGTGGGACCAAATTAGCTTCATATTAACTTAGAGCTTTACAACTATCCTAAACATATTACCTAGCCATCATATAAATAATATGAGTTGTCATTAATAAATAGTCAAAATAACAACTCGAAACCTGCTAAGTATGAACGGAACAAGAAAAGGGATCATGGAGTTTATAACTTGAGAATAATACTCCTCGCCAAAATTCCTAACAATCAACATCATATGGCTTGCCTTTGGTAAACAATAGTGATATATTGGAAGTCATGTGTTGAAAGCCACCACTACTAGTAATTTTAGATTCATAACGCGTATATCAAATCAAAACATATATTGTTAAGTCCCAAATCGTACCATATGAAACAACTTGAAGAATAATCATGTCTGGAGAGTTTATCACTTATTGCATAAAGTTATTTCCAAAGTGATATACTAACAACATCTGAAAGTGATCGCAATGAAGATACCACATGTTGATCACAAATGGATTGAGCATCGATACATCTAGAGGATCATGTTGTCCCCTATCCATGTCCTACATCGACTCCACTTCAATTAGATAAGCTCTTTAGTCAGTAAAGTGATATTCTAGATCTCTACGATGGAAAGAGAGATCTCTACGATCTCTCTTTCCATACTGTACACACTTTATATTCGATAAGGTCCAAGATAATATTTCTTGGAGCCTTATCAATATCATGACAAAGTTGATTCAACCGTGGACTCGTAATAGCATTACAATGAGTCGTCGATCATCTTGACCTAATGTATGGTCATCATAACAACCGCTTTGAAGATGATACATGTCATTACTTATCATAGTAACCATGTCACAAGATGACATCCCTAAGCTCTGGAACACTTATCATATCTACAAAATATAGAGTTATGACATTGATAACAAAAGTGTTTCGTGTTGACTACATTAACCAACACATCAATCATTATAGTAACTTATTTTTTAAAGACATGCAAAGATCAATTTGAACTACAAGAAATAAGGATGTAACATCTTGATTTTTATATTGCATGTTCACATTTTTGAACAATGACATAACAACATATCAAATAAAATCATGTGTAATTATAATTAGATTATTATTAAATATACAAATAACATGATGTACATAACGTGAATCAAAGTTTTGATCACACTTATAAATTATCATGATGAAAATAGAAGACTTTAATATAAAGTGGATAAAACTAAACTAGCAAAGTAATGATCTAGCAATCAATCATAGATATATGTCCTTATCAAGTAATGATGTTGTCATAATGTATGGATAACAAAATTGTTTCATGGTAAGACTGTATAGAAGATGATTGTAATTCCAATGCACAAATAACTTTCAAATTGTCATTATATAAATTCTTTTTTCTAGCCAAAGGTGGTAACTTATCATGTTCAACCATGTTTAAAATTTATATATAAGAAATAATGTTCAAAAATATCTACATAAAATTATAATTTTTTCAATCTTTGAGAAAAAATTCTCATAGTATGGTTAATTTCAGAAGTTGTTAAGTGGTCATTTCGATGAAAATATATTGTGAGAATTCAGGTGTTAAGAAATTACATTCATATTATGTTTTTTATTTTAACTCTTCATAAATATCATTTCAAATAGTAAAATAAAAAATTATGAATTAAACAAAACTCAATAGTTTTCATTATTCATAAATTTTTATTTTACTAATGATATTTTTTTTGAAAATTTGATACATATTTGAAATATTTTGTTTATAAAATATAAAAATAAAATTTTATGATATTTAAATATTTTTTAAATAAATATTTTTATTTAAAATTATTATAGTCAAAAATTAAAAAAATTTATTCTAAAATGAAAGTTAATTTTTAAAATGTATGACTTTTATGATAAATTAAAAAATTTTAGCACATTGTCTTTCATGAGATGTCTAAAAAAAATTTCAAATTTTTTTATATAGTATAGATAAGTATCAAATATTTCAAAATTTGTTTATGTAGTTGAAATCACTAATTTATAATTTTTCATATTTTTAAGAATCTTTTAGTTATTATCAAATCTATATTACTCAAATTTCTTCATATAACTTTTAATTATTTCAATTCTATGAAATTTTATACTCAAACTAATTAAATCTATTTTTTTAAATGAAATTTGTTTATATGTTGAGAATTAAATGAAATTCACTTAGCATTAATTGATGTAGAATCTTATCATTATATACAAACAATAAAAATACATCATGGCTTAAGATGTCTCTTTGTGCAAGGCTATTGTGCCAAAATATTGTGTGTTGTGTTTGGTTTATATTAGACATATTGCATGAAAATATAAAACCATAAAAGCTTATGGACCATATGAAATCCAAAAGTTAAAATAATAGATATTATCAAAGATTTGCTATAATATAGTAAGGATAATCAACAAAATATAATAAAATAATTTGCATTTAATTTATAAAATTAATTGTTGTTATATATATATATTTAATGTACTTTCATTCAACTTTTTTTTATTAATGAAATAAACTGATATTTTTCAATTAATTTTTTTTTAGATTCAATATTTGTTAAACATTATGAGGAAAATCCTTTTGAAAAAGATTCATATATGGAGAAATGAATATATTCTAACTGTCCTTTATTCCACGCAAAAAATAAAATTTCATGGGAATTGATTAAGATATAGTCTTAGATTGTAGTTGTTTCATATACTAAAGAACACACTATGCTTTAGATGGTATTTTCTATCTTGGACACTACTTTTGTTATTATATATATATTTTGGTTATTTTCTTATTTTTTTTATCATGTTTTTTTAAATATGAATTTTTTTAAAAATATTATATTTTGAAGAAATTTTGAATGCAATATTTGTTGATGATCTTGGGTTGAAAATCTTTTCATTAATTTATACTGCTGAAAAATTTTTATTGTTCATATCATTGAGTTAAAATATATTTTTAAAGAAATTATTTTTTAACTTGGAGATTTTTGAATTTTTAATTACAACAATTTTTTTAATAATTCAACAAAAATTCATTTTTGATCTCTTTTAATTCATTCAATAAATAAAAATTTACCTTTTCAAATATTTTTACATCTATTAATTTCATGAATAATTTGATAAATTTTAAATATTTAGATACAAAATAAAATTTGCATGCAAAAGAAAGTAGAATACATATATGATGTAATTCAGTATAGTCTGCGATAATATAATATACATGTTGATCATAAGTATATAATACTAAAATATTGCAATGATGTTACATTAGTTATCATAACTATATAATTGGAAGTTTAGTAGAGATCTATTTGCACTTGCACTGATAAGCTTGATATGATGTGTTTGTTAATAGACAAGAGTTCTTGTTAATTTTTACGTTTCCAATTTTCAGCCTAACCATTAGTCTATTTCCATTTCATTTTAAGGATTTACTTTAATGACAATGAAAAAGAAATATGAAATAAAAAGAGAGTGTACAAAGTCCACACAAACATATGACTAAGAAAATAGCCCGATAAGGAAAGAGAAAACTGATGTGTTTCCCTGTATAGCTACAAAAATGGTTTGCATCTATACATTTGATTCTAGTAATAATAGTGTAGAAAAAAATATGAACCTTAACCATTAGAGTGAGCAGCAGCAGCCAATGTCTCCAAGTATAGAGGTATGCAGAGAAGTCACCTCTTTGTTCCTTTAGCTTTGGAGTTATATGGAGCTATGGACACCGACTTAGACATATTCATGAGGGAGTGCACGAAAGCCTACCATTCTAGGCAACATGGGGTATCACTCTCTTTAGCTTACTGTATAGCCTATTTTAGGCAACATGTTTCCATTACTCTAGAAAGAGCACTAGCTGGTGCAATCTATAGGAGAGTAATAGCGTTAGGTGATGATTCTTTGGATGCTCTTGTTGTTTGTAGACCATTTGACCTAGATAATTCAGATATTTTAGGTGCTATAAGATATATTTCGAGTGTGATACTATTGGGGCCTAGCCCCATGTTACCGGTTTGGTTCCATCCTTGTAGGCTTTGATGGGGTCTTCCCATCCCTTTTGTTATTATTCTTTGCCCCCACTCACATTAGAGTGAATCTTCACTTATGTAGTACATTTTTCAACCAGATTACAGTTTTGGATTACAATAATTGAGGTTGAAACTTCATGCAACGTGCGTTGCATGCCTCATGGTTAGGCTTTACATGGGTCCTTGACTTGTATTATTCCGTGAACTTTTATATTGTCGTGCACTCTCGAACCGCCATGTTCTCTTCCCTCTCACAATTATACAGTTTTAGCCTCTTTGGCCCTTTCTAACTTAACTGTTACCTAGTCATACCGACTCCAACCGATTGAGAGAGATAGGTTTACAAGAATAATCTCAATTTACAGAAGTACGACGAAACTGAAGAGCAGATTATTGGGGAGGCAGCTTAAAGTGAAAAGAATAGTCTACAAAGCTATAAATATCCACTTGTTCTTCTATTGGAAGGATATGCTTTCATTATCTTAATTACCTTACTCTAGTCTTTGCATTGCAATATATCGAATTATTACGTATTAGATTGCAATATATACAGTATTGTACTTTTGCTCTCAGTCGAGGGATCATGTAGTTGTAATCTTCTTCTGTCTTGTATTCGAATTTTGATCACTTGTCACCTGCGGTCGTTTATATTCATGCTGATTTGTTTCATCATTTGAATTCCTCGTCTTTCTCAGTTCGTTGTTTTCTACGTCAGACTTTAGGGTTTAGTACGGCATCAGTGTCTATTTCCCGAATATGCTTCATCCACTTGGTAACCCTTAAATTTTCTAGTGGGTAAGGAACATGATGCATATCCAATTTATTCCCCCACCCCCGCGCTCGAGACACAATAAATACTTTGTTCCATACAAAAATGCTTTTGCTCTATATGAGTTCAAAATAAAGGCCTCCTTGACGTATGGAATAAAAGACGCCATGGAAAAGCAATCGATTAAAGTACAGATGAGGGGCAACATAGTGTGAATGAGTCACGAAGTTTTCCAATAAATTAAGCAAACTCAAAAATAATTAAAAGGACTCTTAAGGTGCACATTGTTCAGTTGCTTTGTGTTTGAGACGTAAGGTGTTAGGATTTGTACAGACGATTTGAGATTCTTAAGCGAGTTATTAGATGTCATCAATGCCGCGCTTTTCCTTTTCTTTTTCTTTTTTTCCAACGAATCACTACACGGAACGGATTAGGACCATGTATTTTGAATCATCTTAATCACTTGTTGACAGTTTCTGTCGATGAGCATGGAGGTATGAACATGGATCCGACCATACTGAACACAGCTACTTGTACAGATGTAAGGAAATGCTGTTAAATAATGCGCAGATGTCAATGACTGATTGTTCTATTTCGCTCCAGGTGGAAGGCACAGCCACTATAGTAACTGAACCATGCATGATGCAATCAGTTGGCCATTTCTCAAAAGGTAAACAATGGTTACAAGTGTCAAGCAATCCGCGTTCTGCAATGAATCATTAGAGGGACCGCTCACTGAGCTCGTTGCTTTATTGAAAAAGATTGTTGGGGACAATGCAGAGCTGATATGCCGGTATAACTAGGAAAGGTCGCGGTATACCCTCCTCATAATGTTTCCGAATGTACTCGAGAGTTGTAGTTTTAAAACCATGGGCTGCTTTCGAGGCTTGACTGTTGTGCCATCAATCATGGAGCTTTACTGTAAGTATACTCGTTATCATTAAGATGAAAGGAAATCTCACGGTAGAAAAGTAAAAATCTCACGGACTCCTTCGTGGATAGTCAACTATTTGACTCGAATCTAGGGACACTAGCCGTTTTGGGGCTGAGAACCGTTGCTTTTGTACACTAGAAAGTGCCAGTAAATTCACCCACTCATTGTAAGATTGGGTTCAGGAACTGCAGGGACGTTAGACCTCCTACTCCTGTGCTGCGGCGGGAGAGGCAGATTGTAGGGTAGCAGATGGGGGGGGCTGGTAGAAAAGCGCGAGAGGGTAGAAGTAGGACACTGTCCACGAGAAGCTCATCGAAGTGCCCAGGGCCAGCTAGACCCGGTTTCCTTTGTGGATATCTTTCATTTTTGTCGCCGAGAATTTGACCTCACCTTCTCTATGGGACCATGTAAATCTTCTTTTTGTGATACATGTATAACAACATTGGTTTGAACTTTGCTCAATGCCGACTCTTAGGTTCATCATTGATTGAGTGATATATGTATCACTTCCACTGAATTTCTGAATTTTCTAGAATTTTAGAGATGAAAAGTGGACACATGAAAAGGAAGAATTGTGAAAACTATAAGAAAAAACTACAATACCAAGTTTTTGACTTGCCAATTGTTTTGTCCCACAACTTTCAAAATTTTTTACAGAGAACTTAGGAGCATCAAGATTCAAAGTTGGAAGGCAAAGGGGTTCTAGGAAAAAAACACCTTTTTATAATTTCATTTGCAAGATGGAAAAGTGAAGACATCTTGGATTTTTTTCCAGAAGGCTATATTCACCTTTGGGAATTTCTATCCTTGATGGAATACAAATTGGCATTGCCTATATCCCTTTTCGCTTAGGATGCATGGAGCCGAGTAAGAAAAGTTCCATTTTTGGAGGAAGAATTCTTCACTTTAATAGGAGAGTTTGCACAAACAACATCCTCAAAGCTGAAGCATTTTGTTGTGTTCCACTTGACAAAGTAGTGGAACATGATTCTATGCAAGAAGTGAAATATCGGGGTGGAGTCTAGAATATGATGAGTGTTTTTTCATGAAGAAATGATATATGTATTACTTGTTTATTTCAACCCTATCTTCCTTTTTTAGTCCATAAGAAGTGATAAAAGTATCACTTCTCCATTTCATTTATTCATTCTTTTTTCGAACTTAGATTCCAATCTAAGTTGTGATGTATGTATGACTTCCCATGATCTAATCATGCTTTTGTGTTGTTCTTCAGGGTCAAAGATAAGATGGATGAATAAGTACATGGCAACCATTTGACATGGTGTTTTGAGTAGTGGACTATAGGATACCACCATGAATCTGAAAATCGAAAGAGGGAGTTTTATAATTTCAAGCCCAATGAAGTCGGATATAATGTTAGGATTTGTAGTTGCATGGCTTGTAAAGTTTTGAATTAGTTGGGCAATCTAATAAACCCCTACCAAAAATCCATGAAGGACCATTAGCTACCACCATGAATCTGGAAGTCGAAAGAGGGAGTTTTATAATTTCAAACCCAATGAAGCCCAACATGATGTTAGGACTTGCACTTTCATGGCTTGTAAGATTGTGAATTACTTGTGAAATCTAGTAAACCCCTTCCAGAAATCCATGGAGCTTATGTACTGGTTCATTTAATAGTTTTTTTTTTAACCCAGAGGACTAGATCTCTTTGTAGGAAATGGAACTATCACTACAAGTGACATGCTATATAGTAGAAATTGCATTGCATTGGAGAAATCTTTGATGTATACACAATTTATCAAGACCAGAATCTATATTCTGCCATTTGACTTCGACATTCATAGTGAGAAGTCTGGATTACAAATTGGTAATGTTAGCATCAAATTTGGTGATACCATCCAAGCAGAGGAGCCAATGATTTTGCAAGTTATCCATCCTCTTTCCAAGGGAAAGAAGCATGCAAATAAGGAGGATTATTTTTTTGAGGATCTTGAGGATAATTTTGAGAAGTTTGAAAGCAAGTCCTAGCTCTTCACCATGTGAAGACATCGCGGGATCAAATCAATAGGCCGAACCATTTGAGCAAGAATCAAATGCACCTCATGGTGCTAGTTCTACTTCACCACTTTTATCAACTTCTGCATCTTCTCCTATGCATGAATAAAAACTTCTTTAGGATCCTTTCAAGGCCAGCCATGACAAGCTTTCTTTAGTAGCATATGATTAGCTGATCTATTATGCAATCTTCTAGAAGATGTTGAGATTAAACAAACTGAGAAATTTTTAGAATAACTTCATGGTTCATAGTTCAACCTTAGACTTTGTATATTCTTCCATATAAATATATTTATCTTCCATTTGACACATCATTGCATGGTTTTTCAAAGCATGTTTGTTGTTTAACATTCATGTGCAAATTCAAGATCTGTCCTGAATGATGTAATATTTCTCCATTTCTCCAAGAACTTTGTCAAAAAAATAATCTATATGTTGGACCTTCACAACTCTTCATAATTGATATCTTGAACTTCTACATTGGTTAACTTCTTTAGACAATGATTCCTCTGTACAAATTGACTAATTGGTATTTTCTCAACATATTTTATTTATACACAACTCCATGCTTCTCTAACATCAACTTAACTGGAGAATCTTGAAAAAATTATGCATATGGGACAAGATATTAGACCCCAAGTTACCAATTGAAATTTTTTTAGATATCTTTTTGTCCACATATTTGAGAATTTCAGACACTTTAGACTTACTCTTATGAGATTCAAAGTAGAATCCAAACAAATCATCATTTATCATTTTGATAGTACAAGCAATGTCCATTTTTTCAACACTATCACAACCATACATCTATAAATGTTGAAGTTGTTGCACCCTGATGTTATCAGATTCACCAATATTTTTATAAGTGAGAGATTGAAGATACTCCTTCCTCAATTTTATTACTTAGTGTAAAGTTTATTTTAGACAACGTGTTTCCATTGCTCTAAAAAGAGCACTAGATTGTGCAATCCATAAAAAAATATGTTTGTAGACCGTTTGACCTAGATAGATTGGATATCTTAGTGTTGTAAAATATATTTTCTAGTATAATGCTATTGGGGCCTAACCCCATGTTGCCATTTTGGTTTCATGCTTGTACGTTTTGATGGGGTCTTTCCATCCCTTGTGTTTTTTAATGTATTTTTTTTTATTCACCACGTCACTTTCATAGTCTAAATATGTCATTTTTGGCTATAAATTTTTTACTTTCTTTCTCCATCGTTCAATCTTGCAGGTAGCATAACAAGTAAATGGCTTTGAATGAGGCTTGCATGTTCTCGCATTGGTTCATGAAATGATGCACTCGTCTTTGATGCTTCACGAAGAAATCTACAAATATAGTTTTGAAACTTGCATGTCTCCAAAAGTTGTTGAAGAATTACATGTATTCATTTTCCTTCTATTTAAAAAAATGTAATTCAAAATTCTTATAAAGTGAAAAGTTCTCCATGTCTCATCCAATGATTTGACAATGTTCAATGATTTCATAATGGTTTTTCCAATATATGGCTATCACAAAAGTTCCAAGCTGCTCGTCATTTCCACTCTACTATTGAAAACAGTTTCCAAATTTTAACAAAAGATTTTTTCATTCCATGCATCTTTAGACAAGAATAATCACATCAATGATACTAGTATCACTTTTTTCTTTTGAAATTATTGATGAGGTTCAAAAACCTAGAGTGAAGTCTCAACAAATTAATGACACCGATATTACATCTCTTCCGTTGAAGTAAACTTTTTCATTCATTAAAATGATATCCTTTGTGGATCCCTCTGAAAGCAACAATATTAAATTTTTTGATCCCTCTTACATTTCTCTTTTTATGAACTCAAAGTTTTTAATCCAAAAACTGAATTTTCTTTAACATCATTGTCTCAAATAAAGAACATTAAAAAAATGATACAAGTCTCATTTCTCTTACCTTCATGTGAGCTTTGTCAATTTTGGAATAAAGATATCTTTTTTAGAAACATATTCAGAAATTTGTCTCAGAATTTATGATGAATGTAATTTTTGTTTAAACAATTCAAGATTTTAAATCTGAAAACTAATCTTTCTTTAACATCATCGTCTTTTTTAGAGGGAGGGTACGTGACATTCTCGGATATGTGAGGGTAGATTATAATTTTTGGTGTTGAAGTTATGGTTTTTAAGAATGGGCTGAGTATGTGGAAGGGAATATTGTGTTTCCACATAAGATAATGCATGATGTGTTTTTCTCATTAAAGAACTTGAAATTCCATCATAGGTTGTGTACTGGAGGTAATGGAGAGATATAATGAGTTTTATGGATGTATGCTTATTTTTATGATTTGGATTCTTTGTTGGTTTAGGTGGGAGTAATTAAAATAATAAGTGTATAAGATTATGTGTATGATTTTAAGCTTGCCTAAAATAATATTTCTAGTGTGTTTGTATATGACGGAGAAAAGTGAGCAAGTCCATGACCGGTCCAATGAATGGCCGGGATGGAAACGCAAAATTCAAAGATCATGTTTTGTTTGTGTGAAAAGTTGTTTATATTTTGGTGGGCTAATTGAGACTTGAGTGGTAAGGAGAAGTATGTATGGGTGATTTTGAGAGTTGTGATATATTTTTTTAGAGTTTTAAGTGCTATTGGGATAGTGCAGATGTTGGATGTATAATGATTTTCACCTTCTGGGGATGGTTTGTTGAGATTGTTCAAGTAGCCATATTATTCCTTGGGCAAATGGGTGTATATTTGGCTGGATTGCTAGGGTGAATCTCCTTATGCTTGTGATTGGGTTATTGTTGCCATCACTTTTAATGCGATCTATTGAGAGTGTGGTTTTGGGATTGTATATTGTGTATATGTTTTTGGTTTTGTTGAGGGTACAAAGATAAGTATGTCAAGCTTTGTGAAATTTTTTTTTTGTGTGAATGAAAGCTTAGATGTAGTCATAAATCGATTACATAAACTTGTAGCACATGAATATTTTTTATCATTGAAAAAAAGACACCAAAAGATGCTAAAAACATCATATGTCATAGAGTCAAATTTCACTTGGAGTTTTTATTTTTCATAAAGTTGGAATTGGTGCAAATTTAATTTCAGAGAAGGAAGATCACTTACTACTGACTTGCTTAGATCACATACGGCATGTTTCAAATCTAAATCTCTAGAGTTTGGATGTACAAACTTAAAGGTCCACTTTATTGATACAAGGATCAATTCTACTGCTTTCGCTTCGAAACTCTAAAGTTGAGGAAGAAAAGATTCAACAAGAAGTTTAAAACAATGCCAATATTATGCCTTCCTCAAGTTCATGATCTGCACTTGTGTGCATACATCTGTGTACGGAACGAGTTGCATGCATCCGAGGAATCCAGATCAGAGCCCGTGCATGCACTGGCTGAGGATTCCTTCTTGTCAAGGTTCTTGAAGTTTGTCCCCAAATAAAGATGAAACTAAAGTAGTCAAAACTGCATCTGCTAATTCGGCATCAAACGAAGAAGTGCATTCAAAGGTCCGCCGGTAGCAAGTAAATCGAAATGACTCCATACATAAAGAAACACAGAAACACAGTTATGGGGACCGGATCAGACTATGACGCATCATTATGCAACTATCCTCAGTATGCAACAAACTTTGAACAGGACAAAGATCGACCAAATCTGAAGGGGAAACGCGGATGTAGTTTGTGATGGCGTCAGGTTATTGAGTGTGATGCAGTTTCCTGAAATCTCGAGCCTGCTACCATTCGATTGCTCCGAAGAGTTTGCGATGGCGTCAGGTTGTTTAGTGTGATGCAATTTCCTGAAATCTAGAGCCTTGTCCCATTCGATTGCTCCGAAGAATTTAAATTATTGAATGCAGTAAAACGAAGATGGGTGTGATGACTGTATCTTAATGAACTCATTGGTAAGAGATGTCCGGTGAACTACTTCACGAGTCTGCAGTGGGCTACATTTAAGTTTATGATAATTGAAAAGTGCCGACAAAGGAATATTTGAGAGTTGACTCGTTTTAATAAAGCTGTACGTAATAACTAGTTACGACGTACTGTTTTGAGCGAGTCCAGTCTATCGTGCATGGCATCTACGTTGGTCGAGAGCTAAGAAAAAAAATTCTATATTTTTTTGGGACGTGGGTCACATTCAGAATAATCATACAAATTTCTTCCCAAATTGCTCCATGCCCGCTGAGTTGTTAGAATCTGAAATAAAAATAATTGTTTTCGGACTATTTATGCTAGGCATAAATCATCACATCTGAGGAGAACGTGGAATTACAAACTCTATGAAAAACCATACACAAGATTATAACGAAAATGCCAAATTTGACTTGTTATACCCCTTTGTAACTTCCTTATTCAAATGTGAGTGTGTTATTGCGCTATATGATTCGGTGTACATTGGACCCTAGAGGATAGTTCTCCATGATCCCAATATAGGTGTGATATTGTACAACAATGTATATAATTCACATGGAGTGAGTGTTGGTATACATTGTACTAAACTTGGATTAGGTCATATCTATATTTCGCTGGCGAGTACCCGTTTACCGTTGTAGATGTTGTGATTATACATGATATTGTATGGAGGGGTGATTATTCATCCTCTTGGATGGATGACAAGTGGAGCAACATGACCCAAGGTCTCCAAGTGTAGTGTTATGCAAAGAATCCATTTCTTTGTTCCTCTGGCTTTGGAGTTATATGGAGCTATGGAAGCTGACCTCAATAAGTTCGTGAGAGAGTGCCCAAGAGCCTATCATATTAGGGGGCATGGATATCACTCTCTTTAGCTTATTGTAAAGCATATTTTAATCAGAGTTTATCCATTACTCTAAAGATAATACTCGTCAATGCAATCTATAGTTAAGTGATGTTTCTTCATATGCTCATGTAGTATTAAACCGTTTAACCTAGATAGTTCAAATATTTTAGCTATAATAAGATATATTTTTGATTGTGATACTATTGGGGTCTAGCCCCATCTTACCCATTTGGTTTCATCCATGTACGACTTGATGAGGTTTTCCCATTATTTTTGCTTTATTATTTGATTCCTTCAAAAAACAAGAAAAATTCCTATACCATAACAGAGAGAGCTAATCTTTGTCAAGATTTAGAACTATCTCACATAGTGTCACTATAATCTTTCATGTAGACAAATCAAGATAACTAATGGTAATAGAGGGAAGTGAATCTGAGTTCCTATCAAAGCAATCTTAAGGACAATGCTGGAAGATTGAGATATAACATTATATTAACTTTAGCTTAAAGTGATATACAAAAAATTACAAAGGCGCTCAATATCTATAAATTATAAATAATCATAAACTACCCCACTTACACAAGTAGATCTACTCTCAAGATAAGTCTTGAGCTTAGAAAAATTTATAATTGAAAAAATAGAAAGATTGAGTGATAAATTACTCCATTTACACAGTAGATTTACTCTCAAGATAAGTCTTAAGCTTAGAAAACTTTATAATTAGAAAATTAGAAAGATTGAGTGGTATCATATATAGTAAGTGAGTAAAGCTCCATAAGGCTTTCACAAACATCAGATTATAGATATAGATTAAGAGGAAAAACTCTCTAAATTACATGGATGAGAACAAACAGTACATACATTGCATTACATAATAGCCTATAATATTGAGAGAATGATAATTTTTATTGATGATGCTTTTTCTAGATCTCCTATATTATTATAATGAAACTTATATAAAAAAACAGTTTTTTTTGTATATTCATATGCCTTGGAGATAAACCTCAAGCCGAAAAAACTACTAAAAAAAAATAATAGAAAAAATCTTAAACAAACAACACTCAACCCCTAAGTATTTAATTGGAAATAACAATGTAGATTCTCAAAGATGGATTAGCTGTTGAAACATGTTCTTCAGCTACTATATCATTCTTCATAGCCATTGCAATAGTTATATTAAAGACAATAGGCACTAAGAGCTCAAAGAATGAATTTCAAAAATCCATGGAAAGAAAAGAATGTCGCATTTGGAGAAAGTAAAAAATATATAGTAAAAAGGATGGGAACACCCTACAAACAAGGACATGGATGAAACCAAAGGAATAAGATGGGACTAGATCCCAATAGCATTCATATTGCACATTAGATATCCGAACAATCTAGCTCAAACGGTCTACATAATAAAGAATCATCACTTAATCTGATTTCTCTTCTATAGATTGAACAAGCAAGTGTTCTATATACAACAATTGATACATATTATTGAAATATACAATACAATAAACTAAAAAGAGTGATATCCCATGTTGTCTAGAATGGTAACTCTTTCACATTCTATAAAGAATATATCGAGTATAAATTCCAAAACTAGAGAAAAAAACAAATACCACTCTATTTAGTGACCTCGGCCATTGCTCACCACTACCTTAGGATGAAACTGCAATTACCTATTCTCATTGATGGTTAATCTTCCGCCCCTAAACATTATCAACTATATAGGTTATGTAACCATAGCTTTTGCAACAGGCATGTGATACTCCCAAACTAGAATTGATTGCAATACATACCCAACACTTCTAGAGATATCTACCTCTTGTGAAATAGCGAACACAATATCTCCTGTACTCCATCGGAACGTGCTATGTACCCACCCAAGGCGGAAGCCCATTGATGTCGAAAAGGGAAATGATAGGTTATTCGCTTTTGGTAGTTACTAGCACTCTCCATTAAATGGAATTTATGGTGGTGACGTTCATTATTGTTCCAATTTTCGTGAACCAAACCTACAAGAGTTCCGTTGTACTGATGCCCTGGAATGCTTCTCCCGTATGCACGACAACAATTGCAGCCCAGGAAATGTCTATGACATTGCTCACCAGTCGCAGATTTACTATACTTTTAATAGTCAACGTTATGCTTGAACTACACATAGCCGACTTGTTTTAGACCTCAACGGATGAACGTTGTTTGTAATTTGTAACCTACATTACGATCTGATAACGTTGGAATGGAAACTTGAACCTGCCGCGGAGATAAGTTCTTCTGTTTCGTACGCCAGTGTGATCAACGTCCATGCATCTTAAACTATAAACCAGTTTCAGATTTGAGGAACATGCTGAAGAAGATGATTGGCTCAGCATCGCTTCCAGTCGATCGAGTGAGGAGATCGGCCATAATCGTCAAAGCTCAAGACTCAAGATCTCTTTCAGGTGTGAAATAATCCAATTCTCCACTAGTTGCACTGGAAAAGTCTTTCAGATTGGTGTACATCTCATACTGTCATCAGCAGATATTCCCCTAGATTTAGACAAGGTTAAAACTCAAGTGCATTGCTGACATGAAGCAACATTATTCTATATAAGATTGTTCATCAATTCACCCCTGCAGTATCGGATAAGATGTATATAACGCCGGTGAATTCTTTCTCAGCGTGCCTCGAAGGTTTTACAGTCTCTATGTTTTGATTAGAGCGGTGAAACTAATGATCAAATCTTCAGGAATCCGGAAAATCACTCGTCTGTGAATAATTATTTCCTTCTGATTGAACTGTCTGTGATCTTACCGTCATCTTTATACACATGTGTATCTATGCTTACGAGCAGAGACACTGGGTTGTACTTACAGTTGTGACTTTGTCCTGTTTTCAGATTTCAACAGATTCTGCCATTACCGGTATACAGTTTACAACAACTGCCATGGTGGATGCACGCGTCCTCTTGATTTGTTTTCCGAGCCAGGAGAATGTTGCAGCTTGTTGTAGGCTGGGAATGGATCTTACGTCCAGGGATGTGAATGTGACACTTGTAGCACTCAACAAATATGTTCAACAAATTCAAAAGGTCTGCTTAGCTTCATCATGCCCGAGACTAGCTCTTGTGGGTCTGGAGGAAAGGAGCAATATTTACCACAGAGCTAAGTGCATGGAAGAGTCGTTCATGCCTTTCTTCCAGAAACTACTCGAAGCAAGAAAGGATGGAACCCTCGAGCTAACTTGTACATGTTTGATGGCGGATAGATATCTACCGTGGTCGAAGGTCATGCCCCTGATCCTCTTAAACCCTCACAATTCTATCACCTTGTTTCTGTGCAAACTTATTGATGGTTCGATAATCTGACTGCCTGAGCATTTGCCTCTCGGTTTGGATTGTCTGCGTAATTTGTTCGGACTTCCCAACAAAACTCCTCTGCATTCTAGATCGATAGAGAACCACGTACTCTACGTTTTATTCCATATTGTGACTCAATATCATTAGATGAATGTCATGATTACGACGTCACTTAGCGTTATTCTCGCACAGAAGAACGCTCATCGTACGAGACGTGACGGTGATTATTGTTGGTTTAAGCTAGGCGATCTATTATTGTAATCTGTACAAGCGTTAAGGCAAATCCGAAAATTAGGAATCGAACTGTTGAGAAGTTTTAGAAGTGTACAGACTTATCAGCTTGATACGTTTGTACACTTTGTGTTATTTATGAACGAGAAGGAGTCATAATTTGACTGACCGGCTGTGAGAGCATGTTGTTTGAAGAGGATAGTGACATCATGACTATGAGTTCCATATATACAGGCTGTAGCCGAGAGATTGGAGATCCCATGGTTTGTCTTCTTCAGCAATGGTGCAATGGAGGCCCGAATGCACCAGGTCGCCTACGAATTATACAGTAGACGGAAACTGAAAGTTAAAGGCGGGAAAGTTTCGGGAGTGGATAAAATCGTGAAAGCTCCCGGACTCAAGTTTCTGCGGCCCACAGATCTGTTATGGACTAGTTCTGCTTATCCTGCAGAAAGCTTGGCAACCGGTGAGTTTCTCATCGGAGCAGATGGTTTGGTGATAAACACTTTCGAGGATCTGGAACTAGAAACAATCAACTCGATCCAGGAAGCGTTGCCCAGGCCAAGTGGTTCGGTCATGGTATTCACTACATCAAACCCGTGTCTGAGATCCAACTTGTCAACTAGGCCCAAGGTTAGAAAGTCTTGTTAACTTCTGATCCGCCTATGAATGTGAATCTTAGAATTAAATGACGGTTCATGGAATTTTCACTAAATAAGAGTTTCCTCAATTTGCCCCCAGGACCCAAAAGTATTCTTAATAGGTCCGATGTCAAATGAAATCACTGCCGGAAGATTGTTACACTCCGTGCCAGCTGAAGATCTTTCCACCGGCCTGGTGAAGATGCCACCCATTCATGCTGTTTTCAGCCACAAGAGTACTGCAGCGACGTTCGGAACTGAAGTTCAGAGGTGTATCGAGTGGTTTAATCGACAAATTCCTTGCAGCGTTCTTTATGTGCACTTCGGCACCGTTTCCAGACTCCACCCTCAAGAACTTGTAGCACTAGCTCATGCACTGGAGAACTGCCAGGAAAGGTTTGTGTGGGTTCTTTCTCAAGACCATACCCATACGGAAGACGCGATGATCGCAGACCTTGCAACACGCATCGAGGGACGAGGCAGGATCTTGGCAGGATGGGTACCTCAAACGCAGTTGCTATGTCACCCGTGTGTCGGGGCTTTCTTGTCACACTGTGATTGGACTTCTTGCCTCGACGGCATAGTAGCTGGGATTCCAATCTTAGCTTGGCCCCAAGCAGCTGACCAGCATGCGAACTGCAGGTGAGAGATTTCCTACCCACACAGCAGAAACGGGACTTTGAGATATGAACCCTTAGCCCTGACTTAACCATTATTGACTTGCAACAGAGTTGCAGCGATGTACAACCATCAGAGTTGTAGATCTCTAGCTCTCAGAGATGCGAATGATCTATCGTTCTATGGCGCAGATTACTGGCGAGCGTGTTGGAGATGGCCATACCATTGACCAAAAATATAGGACAATCAGCACCCAAGAGAACAGGACTTGGAAATGCATTAGTGTCGTTCGTTGCTGATTTGTTTACTGCGAAGGAGCAACGTTCATTTCTGGATCAAAGAGACATTGAAACTGGCATCCGAATGGTGATGAGAGGAGAGGAAGGAAGGCACGCCAAGGAAAGGGCAGTTGTGTTCATGGGGAAAGCAGCAGCAGCCGTGGATAAACATGAGCAAGATTCGGGGAGAAATTGGCAAACATTGATAACCCACTTGCGGCAGGTTCACATTTAGTAGCTCGGGCCCCGTTCGCATGCATCACAGCGAATGGCATTGGTCGTTAAACTCAATATCGGTGGTCCAAAATACGATACATTTACTTTGCCTCACTGATAGTTCTTCGAGCCAGGAATGTCCACTTTGACTCGAGTGTAGGCATGGATGGGTCTCAGTTTTTTAAAATCTAAAGCGAGCCTCATTTTACTGGCAAATATTTCATTTGATTCTTTAACTACAAGCTCTGACTACCTAACTTATGATGATTCTTCAACTTAAAATTATAAATTTTGCCAGAACGTTGCTTGGCTTGCTACTTCAAATTTTGAACGGCTCCAATTTATAGGGAGAATAAATTTAGAGACCGGATTTTTCTTCATTTACTGATGTGACCATGATTATTCTCAACCCACCCAGATTGTCGGAAGTAGGTCTGCTTAGAGATGAGATCTTCCCGTTGAACACCGACCTCCGAAGAAGCTGGAGAGTGTCTAAACCTTCGCAGAGGGCACGTGCTCTACTTGGTTAAAACTCTACTCACATGTGTGTAGAGTTTTAACCAAGAACCGTGGGTACTGCTCAAGGCCACACGTCCAAACTTCAACTAGCAACGAGAAATAGATTAGTTTAATTATTAAGTTAATGTTCTTTCAACTTTCATCGACTCAGAAGTAAAACTTCAGAGCCTGCCGTTACAAGATTCTTTGTTTGATGGTATTATCATTGGCCAATTTCATGATGAACAAAAGAGAGACTGTGACAGTCTTTGTTTTTTTTTTTAACAAACGCAGGCCGAAGCCGCATATTCGATTGTCTGTTGAGTATGTAGCTTTTGTAGAAGCAGTGGAGCATCACGACTCATGCACAATGTCATGTGCCGACGTACCTTCTTCACTTAGACTATTCGACAATTGCAGGCCCCGAGAGACTTAGCTCTCACAGTCACCTCATTCATCTCCTGCATTGCCCTACTTGGAACCAACCGTGTCCAAGTGTCATCACATTGCTTTGATTTTTGTGTGTTGAAAGGCACAGGGCCCCAATCAAACTGAGGATCTTCCACACCGTACGTCTCCTCGAAACTCGGTAAGGAATAAACTCAACCTAACCGTCCCACACCACAGACTACCCGTAGGTGCCGACGGTCTTCAAGTATTCAAGGCACAAGGAGCTTCTACATTTGGGTTTATTGGCCATATCTGTGGACTTGCATGCAAAGAATGTGTACCAGGAGCTTGATGGGATCCTGGGTTTTCATCGCCGATTGCTGGAATCAGAGTTGTCCAATATCCGAGGTCAATAAAGAAAGAGAAAGTCAGAGGGATGAGACTGGAGATGTCTTTGAAACTGTAGGAGAGTTTACTAATACACCTGATTCTGAACCGTTTGTGATAGTCTCCCATCATACGACTCCTTCCACCCAGACTGAAAATTTTTTACAACTTTGAGAAACATTGTGTTTGTCATCATGGATTTGTGAAGAAGATGCTGTATGTACTCAAAAACTCTTCCAAACGAAACGGCCTGCAGAAACCTTGTGACCGTCAGCACACGTGCACGACAGAGCGTATGGGCATAGATTTGTGCAAGTGATGTGTAATGTTAAAATTCTAAATACTCGAGGGTATCACTGCATCATTGCACACATTAGAAAATAAATTGTCAAAGGCCGAAACTTCTTTTCTGACTGGCAAGTATTCATGTGGTGCATTCTCCACCAAAGAACTGTTGACTGTTCCCAAGTTACCGATCGAAGATTAAGGTTCACACTTTAAATCGACCTTCTCAAACCAAGTCATTCATACTCTCACGGAGTCCCTCGGCACATACCTTGATCACGAATTGTGAATATTCAGTATCTGTGCATACAGCAAATTTCCTCAAGAGCACTTGCAAGTCTCTCCGAGTTCTCCCGAATGTAAGCACACCTTTTGCTTGAGTCAAGAGGCCCAGTGTGTACTCTTTTTTGGGATTTCGAGCCCTTAGCTCGGTGATCAGGCGAGAACGAAATGGCAATCTCTACTGCAGGCTGGAGTGCACCACTTTTGAAGAGAACGATTGCCCTGGATGGCATGCAAGTGACAAGAAATTCTTCGTCCCGCCTTCTTCTAAGTTGGACGCCCGGGGTTCAGCATACCCATGTGCTGTTTTCTCGAAGACAAACATCCGACGATGTTTGTCTGGTCTCTAAACACCAGCTTACCGCAGCCGTGACCCCAAGTAAAGAACAAGGCTTACGCTTTCTTCAGACTTTAGATTGTCTGAGTCTGATTGTCATGAGTGCTGGGCATAATGTGAAAGTTTCAGTTGAATGCTCCATTCAGGAGTCGTGAGCGGGCACTTTCAGATGGAAAAGGAGGAAGATTTTTAAAGTGACTGTCATATACAGCGGTGTCATGATGCTGGTTTGATCTAACGAGCAGTGAACTGTAATCTTGTCTGTTGATGTTGTTTCAGATAAAACTTCAGAGAAATATTTGGGTTTTGAACGGAATGCCTCTGCTTTCAGAGTTTCGAATTCGAGCAACCTTCGAGCACATGAGACTGATGTTTCCACTTGTTAGTTGCCCATCTGCGCCTGCGCAGCTTTTCCTAAAAATTTCTAATGGTTCCTTTGAGATTCTTCAATCAAATATACCTTCAAGTGTTCAAAATAAAGAAGAATAAAGTCCCTGTCCTCTGGCTGATTTCCATGCATTGAAACTTTAGAAACTTTCCAACGAAAGTTTTAGAGGGCTAATTTACATTTGTGTGTGCAGATGAGATCAAGGGGTTGGAGACGCTGGATAGTGGATTATCATCCAATTCCTCTGTTACAATGCAGAAAGATGTACAATCGTGGATTGAAGAGATTCGAGAGATGTTTCGATCCATGCGTGAGGGAACTATAAATCCTTCACCTTATGACACGGCATGGGTTTCTCTTATACCAGCTCTTGATGGAAGTCAAGGCCCTCAGTTTCCAAAATCTCTGCAATGGATTGTAGCAAACCAGCTTGAGGACGGATCTTGGGGAGATCCAGACTTTTTCAGCATCTCAAACAATTTACTCAACACACTCATTTGCATCATCGCACTGAAAACGTGGAGTACTGGTCTGGACTCAATTGAAAAAGGTACATACACACAATCACTCGGGCTACCTTTTATCCTGATAATTTTAGAGTTGAAATATATGACGCAGAATTTCCTTCAGCATTTAATGTAGCTGTCATGCACGTATCATCTTTGCAGCTACTTTGACGAGTTACCTAGATAATAATGTACATATCCATTATCTAGGAATCTGAAAACCAGCTGCTTACTGAGAAACATGTCATTCTGAAGGTGCAAACTTTCTGCGGAAGAACATGGCCCTACTGGCAGATGAGGCAGACGAAATGCTTTGTGGTTTCGAGCTCGTCTTTCCATCACTTATAGACGATGCAAAGAAGCTGGATCTGGACATTCCTTACAATCTAGATTTCATTGATCAATTAAGAGCTTCAAAGGTGAAGAAACTCCAGAAGTAAGTACGCCGATTTTATTTTATTTTGAAGAAGATATTAAGATAGGTACTCCAGCTTATCAATGCAGAAAGGAACAAGCTTAAGTTTGCTAATACACAGACATTTATGCAAGATGCCATCACCTTTGATTAACTTTTTTGGAAATCCAGTTCCCACCCATAGGAGACTTCTTTGAAGGATCAATTTCTCTGATTTAGTGTATAAGATATTCAAAAACTCACCTGGTGAGGGTTAAAGATTGTCGCTAAACATGTCGACAAAGTGGAAAATGTGCAGAATACCCCTTAATCTCGTGCACAGATCCCGAACAACAATTTTATACTCTTTAGAAGGAGTTCGTGACGTAGTCGATTGGGACCAAATTTCAAAGCTGCAGCAGGGCGATGGAAGCTTTCTGAACTCTCCTGCGTCTACTGCGTGTGCTTACCTGCACACTGGAAATCAAAGATGTCTTCAGTATCTGACATCATTAGTGGAACAATTCCACCAAGCAGGTGCTTCACTCTGATCCTCTCAAGCCACCGTCTGGCTTTCTACGCAGTTCATGTGTCGATGTTAAAACTGCAGATCTTACAAGCAAATCATTGTGTTGGTGGTGCAGCTCCGTCCCAGTATCCCATCGAAATATTTGAGCGCCTTTGGGTAGTCGACAGACTTCAGCGCCTTGGAATTGCCCGCCATTTCGAACCTGAAATTAAGGCCTGCCTTGACTATGTCTACAAGTACCTATACGTCTTTCCTTGTCCCGGAATTGTATTCGTCGACTTAAATGAGGCCATATACCGTATATACACATACGGTCAGCTCCATTCTCGTAGAGCTGACCGTTTATCTATCATCAAGCTGATCATTAGAAGGATTTTCCCCGACATGTCACGCATTGACCAGGACTGTGAATCTTTCCAGCGGCCGGAATCATGAAGGCAGTGACCGTTGAATTTCCATGTATCTTACATTTACCTTCATGTGTACCTCGACAGATACTTCAGCAGCGATGTTGGAACTTCGTGGACGAGTGGATGCCCTGTTAGTGACCTGGATGATTCGGCCATGGCCTTTCGCATGCTTCGTCTGCATGGCTACGACGTAAACGCGAGTAAGATCATGTCATCCGTTCTCGTAATCAAGGCTGAGCAAGAAGTCTGTAATTAGAGACTACTGGATGGCTCAAAACGTATTGAGATGTGTCGATCGATGTGATATGGCGCAGACTGTTTCGAGCAGTTTAGAGATACAGCAGAAGGAGGGTGGTACACTTTTCCAGGCGAGATGAACCCAGCTGTTACAGCTACTTTCAATTTCTACAGAGCAGCTCAAACCTGCTACCCGGAGGAGTCGGCCCTGATTGAGGGGGCTGAATGGGCAAGGAACTTTCTTCTGGACAAGTACACGGAGAAGGACTTCAGAGATAAGTGGGTGATCGCGAAGGACCTCGCTTCAGAAGTAACCAGACCAGCTCTAACCTCATTCCACTTTGCTGATGAGGAGGGAGAGGGAATAGCAATCTCTTCGTTTCCCCTGCGATTGTGCTCGGATATTATCAACCTTTGTCGGCCTGGCGTTTTCCATGAATTCTGCCATTTGCTCTTTAGTTCTTGCGTCTCACTCTTCCCTTTCATCATTGCGCATTCAGATTGACTAATCTTCAATGTGCACGCTTCTCGAAGCCAGAAGCTGATGTTGAGATGACCTTGCAGGTTGGTTTTGCCCTTTCGAATCCTTGGTATCAAATTCTGCCTCGTTTGGAACACAGATCATATCTCGATCAATACGGACCAGACGATGTATGGATCTCCAAGGTCCTTTATAGGTTCGTATCATAATCCTTCCAATCTACGTGGTTATAAGATATTGTTGTTATTGTTGAGCTTCTCCGGGTCCTCACAGAATGCCATGAGAATTGCAAACGCTGCCAGCATCATCCTTCACGTCGAGCGCATGGTAAAGTACAGTGCGTCATTTTACTATCCAAACCAGAACTATCGATTGCTGACAAACTATTATGACGTATGTATGTGAGTGTGCATTGCCAGAATGCCCAACGTTCACAACAGCACCTTTCTGAAATTAGCCAAAGCGGACTTCAACCTGTGCCAAACGAAACACCAGGAAGAGTTACAGGTTCTGCTGAGGTATGACGATATATGGAGCTGTTTCTACAACGCCGGTGACTTTGTCTAATCCATGTCACTCGTTTCTCTTTGATTCTCGCGCAATATGTTTTTCTCCGCATAGAACTTACTTTGTACAATCCATCTCCGGTGATATTTCCATCTCTGTGTACGTCTCAATATTGCACATTGCAGATGGAAAGAAGAACTCGGGTTCAAAAGCACACGAAGTGGACAGAATGAGACGGTCTTCTGCTTTTATATCGCAGTCGGTTTTCTTCCGGCTCCGGAACTGAGCATGGCCAGAAAAGTATATGCACAGCTGGCCATGCTCGGCATTATAATCGACGACTTTTTCGATTCGTTGGGTGAATCCTACACCGACAAGATCCAGTTTCTAGCAGCTTGCAGATCGTAAGTGAATTATTTGTCTTGCTCCCGTGACCCGGTCGTGTCGTAAGAAACGAGCGAGGACGAAATACTCTGATTCGCTGATTATTCGCACCCTCCATGTCTGTCTTGCATTTAACATGGTATACATACGAATGGATGCCATATGGTCGTGGTTTCCCTCCATCTCAGCCGTAAACTCTGAGTGTGAACTTTAATGTACTAGGAGCGATCCGAAGCTGATGGACGGAGCAGGCGGCGGCGCAAAGCTTTTATTTGAGTCAATATACAGTACTCTTACTGATATGGCTATGGACGGCAGCTTCGTGCAAGGTCGGGACATCAGTCACCATATTTACGACATCGTAAGTGCCCTGTACAAATCGGACATTTATCATCTTGCTGACCCACACAAAAGACTGCTATGATGTAATACTGCACTTGAAATCCGGTCTCCTGGTACTACTTGAAGGCTTGAAGTGAATGTACAAGTACATGATCAATTTAGCTCTATCGATAGCTTGACCCATCCAACTATCAGATGAGAGATTTATCCTGCTGTGTTGTCGATGCTGAATCGTGGAACGAAATCAGAGGCCCATATATGTGGCAATGGATGCTAGAATAGTAGAAAATCTTGTTTCCAGCTCTACAAGTTATGAATCATATTGACTTTGTGATTGAACAATACTCAAAAAAAATGTATGATTCACACTCATTGGATAATTCAACATGTTCTGTATCGACATCACGTGACTTTTCATACATGACCAGTGGTTAAGGCTTGCGGAGAACCAGTTCAAAGAAGCCGAATGGAAACATTTGAACTATCAGCCTTCTTTGGAGGAGTACATGAAGGTTGCAGAAGTTGGAATATCTTTCGAGGCAATGACGCTAGTTCAGTTCTTCATCGGGGAGATAATCAGTGACGAGATGATTGAGAGTCCACACACGAAGAACCTCATGCACTTAGCCAATGTGATTACGAGACTCAGTAACGACATTCAAACTTACCAGGTACACACAGTTCCATATTCTCCCTTCCTAGCGCCGTTTCCTCTCCGCCTGTTTTACGGAGTCTCATGGCCACTGAATCAGGACCATTCCTGCGCATGCCAGATTAGACCTGAGGGCAAGTAGTAGGATCTCTTGACAACATTTACCCTTATTCATTCCTAGCTCAGATGCCAATGCAAGTCTAATACCTTTGTGCTGTCTTTGCAGCGAGAAGAATCAGAGAACAAACCGAACTTTGTGTCCATATCAAGACGTGATGGTTTGACAGAATCGGATGCCATTGAAGGGTCTCGTAAACTGATGCACGACCAAATGAGGAAGCTTGTGAAGGAGGTTTATAGCCCATCTAAGAGAAACGGAGTCCTTCCTAAATCGGTGAGGCAGTTGTACTTTGATACTGTCAGAGCATTTCTGTATGCTTACCGGGCAGATGATGCCCTTGCATCGAATAGGCTTGAAACAGAACAGTCTGTCAATCGCATTTTATTCGAATCCGTGCTCCCGTAAAAATAGTTGCTTCTCTGGACGTTTCAACTTGGGTTTGCGCAAATTTTAATATCTACCTTTAAGTTCCGTTAACTACGTAAAACAGGAGGTAGGGTGTGCATGGCACATACGGTCCGTTGAGAGCTCTAGTGGCGTCTAGTACCTGTGGCTAGTAACTTATCCTGTTGAGTAATCGTACTGCTAATATTAAATATAGGATGAAGACACAGTTTATATCTGAAATCAGATAACAAGTATATCTGATTCTTCAATGGATCCTTGGAATGAAAACGGCAAGTTAGAGCATTTCTGTAACCTATAAATTATATGAAAATGACAGCTTGTAAACGAAATGTTGAATAATGTTGTAGGAATGAAAAACACCATTTGTAAACGTGTAAGATACATAAGTTAGTATTTTGTTTTCAATAGCCAGGGTGTACGAGGAAAATTCCATCACCAACAGAAATAAATTATAGATTTATATTAATGTCTCTTCAACACATGCATAGAAGAAAGAGATTTTCAAAGTGATACGCATATCCATATTATATAATTAATTATGGTTGGTTGTAATTAGTTTAGCCATATTATAATTAATTATGGTTGGTTGTAATTAGTTTAGCCAAAGATTAGATTGATCATTAGATCAATTTGTTTCGTGGTAGAGAATATTTAACTTTTACATAATACCAAAACTTTCTAAGTTGATTTGATATAATTTTTTTTTAAATTATTGGACAAAATTTTGCATTGTTCTTGTACTAAATCATGCTGAAAATTTTTTCACATGTATTAACTATGTATGTACGTTCATAAGTATTACATAAGAAGACCATTAAAAAGATGAAAAATACTAATTTCACGTTATAATTATTACATAAAAATATAATTACAAAGATAAACAGTACTAATTTCACATTATATTATGAATATATGATAGAAACTAAATTGTTATTTTGATCATAGATTTTTTGATTGATATTGAACATTTATTGTTGTGATAAAAACTAATCTGATCTCTAAAAAAGATTTTTTTTTATTTGAATTGAAAGTAAAAAATCGAATTCATTTGAGTTCAATCATTTCAATTCAAATTTTTATTTTGGAAAAAAACTGATTAAATTTGATTTTGATGGTGCAAGCACCATAATGAAAAATCATATGCTAGGCAACAATTTTGTATAAGACTTGACTTTTTTTTTAAATTATATATTTTTTAGTTCATTTTATGATTTTAATCTGATTCAGTTGATGTATTTATATATTACTACACATTAAAATCCTGCCTAAATCAACCAAAATATGTTTGAATTTCAAATGATTTGCAGCAGACATGAGTAGTTTAAATATATGAGAATTTTCATAACTAACCTTCAAGGAATGATTTATTTTGAAAATAGAATGAAAGAAACAGTTTCTATAATTGACAAAAAGATTCTCATGTAACTTTAATGATTGAAATAATCAAAAGAGATTGGAATTTCAAAGAATTAATTTCATAAAGAGTTAATTCAATCAAAATCTTTATTGATTAGTCAATTAAAATTTCAAGAGTTTACTCTATAAGTCAAGAGCCAAACTCTAATAATGATGTGACTTTCAGTTATCTTATGTGATTTGGTAAAAAAAAAAGATTTTTTATTGATGTTATTCAATCTATATCCTTTAGAGGAAAGTTTTGATTAGCAAGGATAACACTATATGATAATTCTAAAAAATTAGGAAAAATATCAAAAATTTATAAATACAAAGTCAAAATTATAATTTTTTGATTTCAGTAAAATTATTTTAATTGTACATCTCAAACGTTATTTGTATGCTTGAATATCATTTCTTTAAATTTTATGTGCAATGTATGATGATGAGTATATTTTTTTATCATTTTAATAAAAAATCAAAATCATCAAAAATGTGCATGATCATCATAGTTTTGACATGAACATAATAAATTTGAAGTTTGTGTTTAAGTGTTGATTTCAAAAATAGGTCTAAATTTTTTTAAGGAGTTCTTCAAGCCTCAAAGTCAGCCATCAAGTTGGAAACATGATTGATCAAAATTATGTCTTCAATGATTGTAACTTTCAAATGAGATGAATAAAATTTCAAATAAGGAAACCTTTTCTGTATTTTCTTTAAAGGTTATTACTGCAGGCAACCTTATGTTTCATGTCACTTGTAAAACTAAGTTCTAAATGTGAAACTTCAAGGAAAGGTTCACCTTGGAGTATTACCTTTAAGAGTATTAGTACTAAGAATGGTGAACTTTTGATAATATTTATTATTGATTTGAAAATTTATTTGTTTTGATGGTGCTAAAAAAATTTTGGTATAAGAGATGGAATGACTTAGCTTGGGTGCAAGATGGTATTAATTGTCTCCTCGATTGATATACAATGTAAGTGCTTGATTTTTTTTTTAACCTTCAAATTTTCATTCATTCATTTTCAATATTGACTTCTTTAGAATTTTTGGTCATGAATTGATAAAGATAGAAATAATTTATATTATGCATTAGAATTTAAAAACATTAAGACAAAAATTACAACATAAAAGTAATCATAAGATACCTATGATGTAAGTTTAGTTCATTATTGGGTGAATGTGACAATCAAACAATAAGTTAGTTGTAAATTTATCATACGCTATGAAATTTATAAGGTTACATTAACAATCATGATAGATTTTGATATAAGAATGGTTGATTTTATTTTGAACTAAGAGTCAAGTATGGGGTGGTAGATCTCACAATCAAGATGAATATAAGATTAGATATTGGGTTTGAAGATCAAGACATATATTTTATAAAGAGTCAATCTTATCAATTTTGATTATTCCTATAGTCAAACTTATGAATAATTTTGTATATGAAGTATTTATTTTACTCACAATTATCTGGTGTAAAATGTTGATATGTAAATTACATAATTATGATAGAAAATTTTAAATTTTAAAATTAAATCAATAAGATTGATGACTAAAGATAGATAAATTACTTTACAATATCATCAATTTGATAAGTGATAATATGATTTTAAACTAGACTTACCTATCAATTCACAACCAAGAAATGATATCTATACATATATATACATAAAAAAATGATCAACAAAGAAGGTACTTTAACCTTCATAAACTTTATATTTTAAATTATATCTTGTACACACCATAACAGACATAAGATTCATGATTATATTTTGATAATCTTGTTATTTAATTTTGATAAAAACTGTTCATTCAATAACTAAAATCTCATTTTGAAAATATTTTTTATCAATTTAAATTACATAAAAACTATATATTGAACAACTAAAAAAATTATAATTATATATTTTTTAATAATAACAATAAAATTTTATGTATTATTATATTTATATATAAAAGTATATTGAGTAGATTATTAATTTTTTTTTGATAATACAATTGAATAAACTTTAAATTTTATGTGTTCAATGATCCATTTTCATCATAGATGTTAAAAAAAATGAAAAAATATAATACTATAATTAAAATTATTTTTCATGAAATTTAAAATTTAAAAATCAAGATATATTTTACTTTTAATTTATATAAAAAAATTATAAATCAAATTAAAATTTTTCAAAAATTGGCTAGACAACCTTGATGATTTCATCATGCACTTAAAATAAAGCTGAATGCTAAGATGATAATCTGACATTATTCTAGCTTTCATATTTGACAGTAGACTAATATCTCTTTATCTACGTGGCCAGTCATAATTTGTATAACTCTAAAATTGATAATGTCAAATTTCTCCAAAATAAAGGTTATTAAATTAAAATTAACTAATAATTCTTGATAAGGAATGCACTACTTAAATATATTGATGATGCAATGTGTATATATATTTATATATCATATAGCATCCACCCTATTATTTGACATCTTATGAATAATTCAGATTATATAAATCTTTATATTAATAAAATTTTATATTTATAATATTAAAAATAAAAATTACAATTTTAAAGCCTTAAATTTTTTTAACATTAAATTATTTTCCATATAAATTGGTTATTTATTTTTAAATTTTTTTGTGAAAAGATAATAATACAAAAAAACCCAACCATCAAGATTTAAGAATAATAAAAAATCATAATTCTAACTCCAATAAAGGATTTTTTTTAAAATTTTCATCCCTTAATGAAAATTTATTACACTAGTTGAGTATCTACACTAATACAAAACTTTATGTAGATTTTATTTATTATTTTTATTATTTTTCATAAATTTTAATTTTAATAAATAATGAAAATATAACAAAAATTACTGAAGATTTTTATGGATTGATTCATCTATAATTGAATACTCTTACAAATCTTCAATTTTATTCCTTTGAATCTCAACATCTTCATTAACATATTTAGATTTAATTACATAAGATATTTAAATTTCAAAATTTAAATCTTCAAAATGATTATTTATTTATAATATTATATTTTCATATCTTTAAAAATATTTATGAATTTAATACTATAATTCAGATAGATATATCATGCAATTAATGGTTCATGGATGGTTTTAATAAAATTATCCTATTTATATAAATATAGATTAACAAATAGAATCATATAAAGTGGAACTATCAATGCTTTATAATAATCAATACATATCTCAAATTTTGTTTTGAAATTAAACTTCATTTAAAATATGTGATGAAACAAGAGATTCAAAAATAATTGAATTCAAATCATGTTGAATAACATTATTTTTTCTAATAAATTTAATATTTCTTGTGCTTTATCTTGAATTTAAATTACAAAATTTTTATTTACAACATAGTTGTATCAACAACTTTAACTCAAAACTTTTGATAACTTAGTTTGATGAATTATATTCTGGCAAATTCCACCAAATTAAATTTCATTTCATTTTGTATAGTGTTTGGGAATATAAGAATTATAAACTGTTAATGAATACTATAATTTAGAAGACATTGAGCTTTCAATATATTGGAACCTATGTAAAACTTCCTGAAACCCACCACTGTTTCCAGAATCTCACTTTCATTAGATTCGCGGTCCATAGCCTCAAACATTGCCCCGTAGCAAGGTTTGTTGTCCACATCACATTGGATGATGTTGCTGCTGATGGGCAATGAGCTGAACTGGAAGCTTCTATACTGCCCTATTTTGCTTTTATGTCCGCGGAAGGACGCACTGTCGTACATAGAATCTCTGACTGTGAGGGCAGCGTTACTCCTTGACACGTTACATTGCAAAGTTCTCAGAGGATGTGTGAAAAAATATACGACAATCCAAGTGCAAATTGACCTTCAGGACAAGTTGAAATTTGGACTTATGTCATTATTGAGAGATCAATACTTACAGCATGTTCCGTCATTGCATCGTGCGATTATAATGAAGGAAAAATTTGACATTAGAAGTCTATATTGGACCACACAGTTTATCTTCTTGTTGAGAAAAAGGTTATGCTACAATGAAATTCAAAAAGATTCTCTGGGAATTTTGCAGTTTATTTTCATTCTCGAAGATTAAGATTAGAAACTGAATTGAAAATTTCTGAAATTGATTTTTGGTTTTTGAATTCACAGGTCATTTACAACTTGTTTTGATTGGGGGCGATTCATCAAGATACGATGAAAGGAAGTTACTTTAAACTTGTAATTTTCTTCGTTGTAACTCCATATTTTACATTGTGAGAATTCAACCATCAAAGACACTGTCAACCACAATTACATCCCATATTTGTTTTGATGCACACTAGAAAAACTAAAATTATTAGATTAATCAAATTCTTTAGATCACATAGTATATAGGGTACATTCACACATGTGACTGTTCTCTTAACGTCTAAATCATTTTCATACTTTTAAACACTCTGATTTAATATTTAGGAATAATAATGTCCCATTTTGAAAATCAAGTTACAGTAAAAGCTACATAGGTCAAATATCTTGACTTTCCTTGGAAACCGATTCGGCGAACAATTTCCAACGCCAAGAACGGTCAGTATTATGGAGATTGCCTACCATCCGCATGCAGTTTTCTCATCCGTACTTATGAAAGGTTTTATCTACAAATTCTCAGAGGTACGAACGGCTCTACAAATACAAATTCAACAGGAAGTCTTTGGGCTAGCATAGTAGTGAAACCCTCGATATGTATAGTGGCGTCCGAGAATTTAAACTTCTAGAGCGTTGTCATAGTTGCTGTCAGGAAACAGGGATGACAAGTCTAAAGCAGATGTAACGAAATTCCTGAAATTGCGAACCCACGATGGGAATGTCTCTGAAGTAGATCTAACGAAATTCCTGAAATTGCAAACCAACGATGGGAATGTCAAATCTGAAGTAGATCTAACGAAATTCCTGAAATTGCGAACCCACGATGGGAATGACAAATCTAAACTAGATGTAACGAAATCCTGAAATTGCAAACCCACGATCTTGAACTTACCGCATTTAATTAAAAGTTGGCCAGCACGGTGGGTTTATGATGGGTTCATGCAGGTAATATGTTCTAGCTATATGATGGGAGTCAATTAAAGATTGCATCGAACCTTTAATCCAACAAGATGATCATGAACTGGCCAGTTCATTCCGAGTCCTCATGGTCTAATCTAGATCTCACTCAAATAAACTATGATCAGCTCATTTTACACCCTATTAAAATGACCACAATGAAGGTCTGAATTCAGTATAAAGCTTGACGAAATTACCTCGTTCGATCTCAGTTCATTGAGTATTGTATCATTAGTAAAATTATGTTCACCTGGCTTTCGCACGATGTTAATTAACATAAATAATAAAAACCAATAAGGAACTATTATTCATGACCAGACCTCATTATGGTTCTCAGATGAAGATGAATGATTGTGGTCTGTTAGTTCTAACACAAGATGATGTTCTTAATCCAGTGGATGCTTCATGACATAATCAAGTTCTCATATGAATATAAATGATTGCTATTCGTCCACTAGATATTTAAGATTTGAATTGTATCTCAAATCATTATTATAATTGGTTAATTTCAACAGAATATTTTTATTACCATTGTGAATCTTTATTATTCCAATATATACTTCATGATAAGACGTGTTCTCAAACAAATAATCATGTTCAGTTATTCTTAATACTATCTTCATGTGATAATGATCAAGTTCTTAATCCAGTAGATGATTCATGATCTGGTTTTTACCCGGATACTTATGGTCTGCTAGTCTTTAACATAATATTTATGTGGGCACCATGAAGTTATCAATAAATAATATGTTTCATGATAAGACCTAGTTCTCATCTGAATAACTATTATCAGCTAGTTCGAAACTGAACACAATATGAATGTGATCACCATCATGCAGTTCTTAGTCCTGTAAATGTTTCATGATATGATTCTCATCTCATCTCATTATTTAGGGTTGAATAATTTTAACAATATCAAGTTTATAATCCAGTAGATGCTTCATGATGTAAACTGGTTTCTCGATGAATTAATATTTTCTAAGCTTGAACACCTTAATGTGATCCACATATAGATTTGACTGAGTAGATGTGAACTCATTATGATCTGAATTTGAATCGTGATAAACTTTAACACAGTGTTAGTGTTACCACCATGAAATTCCAATCAAAATGATGCTTCAGGATGTTAACTTCTCAACTGCATTCTTTTGGTCACTTACATTCAATGTTATTGAAACCTGACCATTAATCAACGTTGTGAAAATAGCATTCATTTGCACAAGAGTGAAATTAAGTCCTCTTTTGGTTCTAACACCGGTGTCATTGATACTGTAGTGATTTTCACATCCATTATGATGTTTTAGAATGTTTTGTCACATCTATGGATTTTATTACTTAATTTAACTTTTTGTCCTTGAAGTAGCTTTGGTTTCATTCCGGTTGACATTTAGTTCGTTGACAATCCATTGACTCGGAGGGTGATCTGTAGTAGACAAATGTTCAGTCTATATTGCAAGGGTTTTGAATCGAAACAAAAGTCCTTGAAGTCGACCAGCACTAACAGGTATCTCGTTAAACCTACTCTGCTCAGTGCAGCTCAAATGGGCCCACTCTTATCAGTGCAGGTCAAATGGGCTTTGTCTTGGCTAAATGTCAAGAAAAGTTGACTCGCATCCGACTGCCATTGACCGGCTGTGAAATCCAGAATCCAGATGGGTTAACTTGCAGACATCTTCATTCATGACCATGATCATAACGTTCATAACACATCCGCGCTGTCACAACACAACTTATCGTCATCAGTATCAATCCGCGATACGATCTTGTTAATAACATAATACAACATATATATAATATTAGCTAACTACCTAATACAAAAGATATTAGGTGACAGTTCATCTAGCGATAAAAACTTTCTACCCGTGATTAAAAGATGCAATTTGAAAACAAATTCTGAACTAATTCCCTAATCAAGTTGATGAGGACGATCTGCTTACAGTCCAATGAGACAGATTTCATCAATTTGAACAAGGAAACTCTGGATATTAGTTTGTGCATGCGATCGTTCACCAGTAATGTTTGGGTCGGGTACAACCAGCATTATTACCTGCTCACTAGAAGTTCTTCAAACCTTACCAGCATGATGCATCTCGTGGTTATTCTTCTTACTGACATGACGGTTTTGATTTCTGTTGAGATCTCATACACCCTTGATGGAATGGTGTGCTCAACTGGCAAGTGAATTCTAGAGCCAGGAATGGTGTGCTCTGTCAAGTGAACTCTAGAACCAAGCTCTGGAGATTCTGAAGATCTACCATCTTTGAGGCGACTTGTGAGTCAAGGGGCTGGTATCTGATCCGTCCATGCAAGAAATTCGTCCATAATTTCTCAAATCTCAAAACCATGGGGATTGAAGTTAAGCCAGATCTGCATGATTTTTGTCAACATCCATGTCTGGATAATGGATTATTACGGCCTGAGGGCAAGTCAAAGATTAAACAAAGATTAGAAAGGTTCAGTACCCAAAAAGGATCTAGTGTAGTGAAGCAGATGACGGTAGAGTATCATGGGGGTAATGGGGATCAATTATCAATTGTTAAGTTGTGCCATAACACTATTAGATTCACTAGGAATTTGAACTTAATCAGTAAATGAAACATGTCCAATCTTTGATGCACTCAGGGAACTCAGTGAAACTACAGCACATTTTCGACTGCCTATATATGGACCAATTGGAATACAAAGAGACAACCTGGTGATGCCAGATGGAGAAACTTTATAGTTTGAGCCACTTCCGCTTGGCGTCACTTAGCGATAGAACATCCTAAAACGAGCTAGTATCGAGGTGGAAAGCGTGGGCACAATGTGACAAACTGTGTCAAGCATAAATTGCACTAAACAACAAGACTCTAAACCCAAGAACTGCTCAGTACAATGTCTTTCATGTTAGATTCTGACCTCACTCAGCATGCTGGCGTGTGGAAAATCTCAGTGTCATTAAAATTGTGCGAAGTCTTGTCCACTTTGCAAACGTTGAGGTTGGGGTCATGTTTGAAGGTCTGGAGGGCATGCCGGCCCTGGTTTCATAGTTTAATCACCATTACTATGAACATTCACATTTTCACTATTACTGCTAGGGAGTAGCATTGGCATCTTCTAGATCTGGCCTCGGTAGTATGGACTATAATTAGTGGTGATTACAAAGCCACTGTATCTTCTCGGTCACTAAGCTCTTCTTCAAGATCCTCTCGAGTGAGAACGGCACTCAGATATTAATGGTCCGTGTTGACGATGGGCGTATTTTTATCTAGAATAGAAAGCTAGTCCTTGAAAGCAATTGAGGCTGAGATATAAGGGTTTTTTTTTCCTTTACTGGGTTGTAAGCTCCCACAATATGTTACTGTCAGTCTTCTACTGTATTGGTCATTAAGATCAGATTTGTGACGCTTGAAGAAGCATAGATTAGTAAAGAGACTTCGTTGGTCTCTCTTCTCATGATGGTTCGAGACTGCTCAGAGTTTTAAACTCGGTCATCAGGGAGAGTTCAAATAAGGAGTTTAGATGTGCGTAGAAAGAAACTGAACAACCTCATGATACGAAATCTGTTCTCGTGAGTCTAGTCTACCTTTCTGAGAGGGATTCAATTGTTTTTTTTCTTTCTATACCTCTCATTGTAGATCAGCAAGATGTTTCAAAACTGCTTGAAAGTTGTATCTTTGATCACGATCCTACTTCTATTGTCAACTGAGTCCGCACATTGTCAAAACAATGCATCTGCTCAAGATCAAGCGTTGATGGCCTTTAGAGATTCGAATGCTGCAAACTCAACATCGGTACAGAATTGGTTAGCTGGATCGGACAAGTGCAAACCTGCACCATGGAGAGGGTTGAAGTGTTGGAGCAATGGATTCGTCAAGTGGATTCAACTGCCAAATGCCAATCTGTCTGGAAACATCTCCAGAAGTCTGAGAGAATTGACATCCTTGACCAGATTGGATTTACGAGGTAACCTGCTTGAAGGGCAGATTCCAGATTATCTTGGGACTCTGGTTCGACTGAAGAAGCTGCTACTGAGCGGAAACAAACTGGTGGGATCAATACCAGCCACTTTAGTAAACATGACACTGCTGGAGGAGTTAGGTCTTGGTGACAACAATCTACAGGGCATCATTCCGAGTGAAATATTTGCCAGATTGACACACTTGAGGACCGTGGATATATCGAACAACCAGCTCACAGGACCCCTCCCGGAGACTCTCACAAACATGACCTCCTTGGTGACACTCTTGCTCGGAGGAAACAAGCTCAACGGCCCCCTACCTTCGTCCCTGGCCTCGTCCACATCATTGCGCACACTGGATCTATCCGGAAACTCTTTCACAGGGGCTCTTCCACTCGACTGGACTGCTTCCAACTTAACCTCCCTCATCTTGTCAGGAAATCAGCTCCAAGACCAAATACCTCCATCTCTCCTCAACCTCTCATCCCTTGCCAGTTTGACTCTAGCAGATAACAACTTCACGGGCACCATTCCTGCGCTCGCTTCCTGCCAGTTTGGGGAATTTGCATTTCAGGGAAATCCCAACTTGATCGTCGAGCCTTGTCCAGCTGCATCGAATATATTTTTGCTCCCTTCTCCTGCTCCGAGGTCAAAAGAGCTGGCGACAGAATCACCAGCGTCGATCGTCAAACTCGGTCCAGGTCCAGCGCCAGTGAAGCCCGCCGGGCCTTCTACAGGGCCATCTTCTCCGTTTTCTACTCGATCCAGCTCCAGCCCCAACTCGGAAAATGCTCCAAGGTCCAGATTCATTCTCATCTTGGTGGTGGCGGCGGCCAACATTGGCATGATAATAGTTGTGGCAGGTTTGATCTCCATCTTCTACGTGGTCTGCAAGAAGAGACAACAAGTGGAGCCGCATTCTTGTGATGTTCATGACTCCGGATGCCCTCCCCAGCTCAACCGGACATCAAACTTTACATACTCCATCGGCAGAACTCCTCCGGATAGCGCAAGAACTAGTGACTTCAAAGCGTCCAGCTTTAGTGAATCGCCCTCGTGTGAGTTCGAAAAATCATCCGTTTTCCAGTCTGGTGATTTTCGAATTGAACAGCCCGACTTGTATCTTTTCCAGTTGGAATCTCCCCATAGATAATTTCAATTCCGATTACATTCGTTTTGTACTCGTTTTGAGGACAATGTCCCACCAAAACCTTCAAAATCTACATTTCTCTTCCGTGTTGTAAAATTGAAGTGGACTGCATGGTCTGTATTATAATAGATAGGTTTTAGAACAGTCACATGTTTTCAAATTAGCGGGCCCGGAACGAAAATCTTGTCATAGTGCAATGAGTGAATCCCGTCAGATTGTACATACGTGAAGTAAGAGAACTGTCATTTTTAGAGCTGATTGTGGATGCAAACACAAGAGCCACCATTGCCCCCTTGTTTTGTTTTGGTTAGGTTACGGCAGCAAGAAAAGAATAGAAGAAGTTGCAGGCCAGTACATGAGCGGAAAGATACCTCCGGTGTATAATAAAATGATGCAAAATGTTAAAGAATTGAAGTCATAGAGTAATTACGCATGGAGTAGACAGATTCCAACCTGCACCTGCTTCAAATCAGGGAATTCTCTCAGAATTTATGCATTCTGAACCTCAATTTTGCAAGAGTAAAGTGCAGAGGAGAGGAAAAGGAGTTAGACATAATTCCAAGTCCTCCACCCTCTTGCTTAGATATGAGTAGATATCAGGTTAATGTGACCGTATCGGCCAAACATTATGAAATTATATGTGTTCTGAGAGCAAAACCTGTCAGTGTTGACAACTTTGGTGCATGCATCATATACCGTGTTCACCGTTTCATGGTACTTCTGAACAAACTCGGATTTTGAACCTCTATCAGAACGGTGTAAATAATATCATGTTCACTTTTTGAGATGGATACATTATTTCAATAGTCACAACTTTTTTAACATTAGAAATATCAAGTTAGCTCCAAATCCACTGGGATACTAATGAAGAGATCAACTTTTTGAGTAAAATGTTTCTCCCTAATAATAAGTTGCAAAAGTTTATCACATAAATGCATAAATCTTGTGAACAATCACATATTTCTTTTCTTGCAATGTTACTCAAAACAAAAGAGGTTGGTATTATGTTAATTTTATGTTTGTAACAAAATTTTAATGCTAATAATTAATAGGGAAAAAAAGGTTCAAAATTTTCTGTGACTAAAAATGAGTGACAGCCACATTAAAATAATGAGAAAAAGTCCAAAAACTTTCACTTTCTATCGAAAAATCAAATTATTTGCATGCAAATAGCATGGTGATGTAAAACAGAAATTTCGTATTTAAGGAAGCGTGAGTACCAAGAATATAAGATCTGATATAAAATTACAATCAATTAAAAAATAATTGATCAATGTAAATTTTTAATCAAATAAATGTTATTAAAAATTTGCACAATTTTTGTATTATATGTCAATTGATTATTGAAATAAGTTTTGCAAAATGAAATTTAGTTAATATATACAAGTTTTTGAGTATTTTATGATATTTTAACTTTCATATCAAACCAAATGTAATAAATGTACTAAAAAATTTATTTGTTGTACTGATATGCTTCTTATTTTCTAAAGTATTTTCTAAAAGTTTTAATAACTTTAAATATATTTTATATTACCATTTTCAGTTCATGAAAGATATTCTTGTCAATAATGAAATATTAGATAATATTAAATAGATTGAATCCTTTAAATTAATAAAAAATATTAGATTTATAAATTATCATAAATGGGTAACATTCAGAAAAGATCTTCCAATGGAACAAATATGTAAGCTTGCATCTATAATTTGGCCATATCATTCACTCAAATCATGTATCAAATTCATAATCTCACAAAATGTTGTAATCAATTAAAAGATCCAAAATCATTTTCATAGTACTAAAATAAATATGAAATGTTGTGACAAGTGAAATATGTTTTTTCATTTTTCGTAGTAATATTCATGTTTCTATATATATATACATCATGTACCTTAGTTGTGTTAGATATTAGATATTCCAATCAACCACCAAAGGTTAAAACTTTCCTTAAAACCACCAAAGGTTACACTTTCCTTGCCAGCAAAGGTTTCGTCAAGCTAAAAAATCCATTCACAGTAACTCATACATTTCCAATGATTTTATGAAGAGAACTGGAAATAACCTTTCGGAATCATTAAACAGCACCGTAATATTCTAGCATGTACGGTTTAATCATGCAAAGATGTTACGGAGCCGGTGTACGTATGAACAGATGGTAGGAGTCAAACAAGGAAGTAATTACGTAAACGGTCTCTGAAAGTTGTGTCCTTAAACTAATCGCAGCATCATGTTGATTAGTCTCGGATTAAGACCGTAAAGCAACAATGGGAGGGAGAATGGAAAGTTTCGCGCCAATGGCTTCTACCAGATCCATGTGAGAAAACTTTGCAGGAGTTTGGGAGGCGAAGATTTCGAGCTGGGCCGGAACAGTTATGGATTCACAAAGAAATGTGCAGCAATGCTTGGAGACATCGATCTTACACCAGGTCCATGGAGGAGGAAGTATGATTAAGTCTTTGATGTCAAAGACGGAGTTTAAGAGAGAGAGCAGTCAGAGGATCCCGTTCAGAACTGCACGCATCAAGTTGAGGAGGTTAGAGGATATTCTGAATGACAAAGGGAGTTTACTTCGCAGCGATCATCATCATTCTGATTTTGGATATGGATGCTCGAGCGAGGTGAACTTCGCAGCTGGATCGAGCGCATGTCGCGAGGATAATGCTGCTCTTGACGCCGGCGGGGACCCGGCTCAGAAGGGAGGTCCGAGGAATAGAATTTGGAGGCCTTCCAACATCAACTGCTCGTCGCCTGAGAAAATTCATGATGCAAAACTTGACAGAGTTGTGCCTAGCCCTCGAGGGGATCAACCAACTTGTTCGTACTATGCAGCTTCGGATCCAACTCCGAAGGACCATCATCTTGACACAGTTGCGTCTCCGAAGGAATCATCATCCGAACCCAAAGGTTTCAGAGACGTTGATGAGGTCCAAGAAATATGTACCGGGCCGGAAATATCAGCTCCTCCATCGGAGAACGGAGTGTCCAAGAGGAGAAGACTTCGGAAGCTCTCCGACAGAGAAAGCTCCAAACAAGAGAAACCGTCCAAAGAACTGCAAGTGGAACCCGCGAGTAGGAGAGCCTGTGATTTTGATCTCAACCAGCCTCCATCGCCGCCACCATCCATAACATGGAACGTTGCTCCCTATAAACCCAAGAAGCAGCTGTACTCCAGATATATGGCTGAACGGAAAGCGTTTGAGGAGTCAGATTCTGATGATGCACGATCAATCGACTGTGATGTTGAGATCGAAGCAGTGCTTCGCAGTCTAAGGAAGGAACTATTTGAGACGGTGGATGGTTTGGAGTCGGAGCTGGATGACTCCATAAGTGAAATGGCTGGCGCACGCCAAGATCACATGTATGATGGCATTTTCCGGAAGGATTGCGCAAATGCTGGGGTGAGATATGACTCATCTCCCATTACCAAACCAAGGGATGGACAATTCTCTCAAACCATCTCGAGAGCGGCAGAACTTCGACAACTTGCACGTCGTGCTCGTGTGACATATGAGGTAAGCAAAGGGTTTTGGTCCAGATGAGCGCAGTATTGAGTATCTCATGTTACGTACTGCATGATATCTGACACAAAACTGTCGATTACATAGATGTGTGCTTTTTTGCATCCATTCATGGTCATACAAAGATTGTAGCCAGGAGAATGTAGAATGATTTTTTGTCATGGTAACGTCATGATTATCGTATTCACTGCTGATGTAGTACAAACGCGTGCTTCTCAAAGCTTTGAAAAGAGGCAGATGGAGGGTTTCGTACTATGTGAGGACGAATCCACAATACTCCATGCGACTAGAGCAGCTTTTGAGTTTCATCAAAAAGCGAGAGAGAATCAGACTCCATGGTTGTAGTTATTTCACTTCTTTCATGTAGCCAGTTTTATGTGATGGCTACGTTGTTTTATATTTTCCCAGACGACGACTGCATGTGTTGAGGACAATCTTTGTTTTGTGGACGGGTTTCAGCAGCTTTCTATTCTCAATTTTTGTATGAATATAAATCTTCAATTTCAGAGGTGCAAGTGTCCTCGTGTTGTGATGCATTGCAATACCTTTGGATTCATGCACAGATTGAGGAGTGATCATATATTTTCCATGTTGACGTAAGGATTTTGCAGAACATCCACGTGCATTCTTGCAACATAAACAAAGATGGTCAGAATTCTACAACCCTTGGATTATGATGATGAACTCGAGATTGCTAACACCACGTGAGGCAAATTTTCCTTCACAATATCTTAGCCTTCATGGATCCAAGAGGAAGCATTGCATTGGCTTTTTCTCATATTATTTTGTCCAAGTAGATAGCATGGGCAGTGTAGTGGCAGTGTTGATTACCTACATTAAGTAAAGGTCGATTTAATCCGATACCATCTACGGCATTTGTTGGTAAGATTTTCTAAAAGAATCGAGAAGCTATAGTTTGGAGTTCTCAAAAACGCATTTAACGACGTTCACATTTTCTAGAAATTTGCATTTTTTTATTAGTTCTCCTCCTAAGTTCCCTTTCAACTTTGGTTGCCTGCCTATATCCTTGGTAATGACCACGTCATCCCCATGGAAAATTTTGCTAAAAAAAAATCGGAGGATAAACTGTAGATTTTGAACGATAGAGAGACTAAGCTGTAGCAGTTGTCATTTTTCAACTTACGTAACTTCTAATATGGTATAAGTCGATGGTGGGGCCGGACAGTGTATTCAGAAATTCATTTGAATTATATACATAGAATTCATTTTTCTCGACTATGTATTACAATCCCTACAAGCACTCAAGCCTCTCCAATTTGTACATATCTTGGTTTTCCTCATGTATTTCTCTTGGAATGATAATTATACTCAGGCAAGGATAAAGCTAATAAAGGAGGATATAATCAAACACAGATAGGAAAGCTCTGTAGTATCCAATAGAAGAAAGCAAATATGGTGCTGGAATATCTTCTCCGTGACCTCGTTAGCAAAAGATTTGTTCATCATGTTTCCTTGCTTTGGATGAATATTACCAATGTAAGTTATACAACTTATTTTGGGGAACATTTGGATGACATTTGTGTAGGATTTCTTAGAATTGTGAAATACGTTTATGAATACTCGAAATGATCATATTAATATAATGTTTGTATATGAACAGTGAAAACTACAAGTGTATTTCATTATCAGCTTAGGCTTACGGCAAGGTGAGCACATAGAGTATTAGTGAATCTAAACTGTTCTGCTCAACGACATGTATATGTATACAAAGCGTTATTGACAGTTTGTTTCCATATATTCGTATTAAAACTGTCTACGAAAACTATAACAAAAGTGTAAATCTAAAGTTCGTCCACTCCCGATGTCTTATTGGGATGGTTTCTGCTCCTTTGAGACGAGGAAAGGATTCTGGACTTACTCACATCCGTAGGCTTGTGTGTCAAGCATCTTGCCAGCAGTGTGTGCTAATGTAAATAGGTCTTCCATCACGGAAAAGCGTTGTTCCTTTTGCAGGTTCGAGCATTGAAAGGTACGACATTCTGCACGGTGGCATCCATTGGATCAAGTTCATGTACTTGGAAGATGCATCCGTGTAAAAGTTTAATAACAGATTGGAAAACTGCCTCATCGTAGCTGCAACGATCAAGGGAGCTTAGAATTGGAGCATACGAGTCAAGGTCAGATCTTTAAATCTACAACTTATTCTCCTATGCCAGTATCATTTCACATGACTAATCTATCTTTGATACACAACAGTCACTAAGTAATAACAACAATCACTAAGTTTGAAGAATATTAAAATAGTACATTGATTTCATAGTTCTTGAAGATTAAATATCAGAACATTCTCGCAGATACTAGGTTGGATCAAGTTGATAGAGAAAAGAAACCTAGCCTGTGTACAGGCCCCAGTGCCCGAGTCCCCCACTGAAGTCGATAGTATCTGTATAGTACATGACTCCTACTTGAATAGAAATTCAGACAACATCAATGAAGAAAAACTTGCGCATCTTATATGCAGTGTGGTCGAGTGAACGTTTTAAGTTGGACTGTCCAAATGCATTACCTCCTGAATGAAACTATCAACACAGGTTATTATATGGATGCTCATTGAGCAATTGATATGTAAGTTGCATTCAGTTATTAATTTCCAAAGCGTGACTGAAGACATCAGTATCTTCCATCTACAGCTTGTTCCTGATCCGAATATAAGGGACACTGTATCTTCCTAATGATCGACTGCGACTTTCGACGAAAGACCTTGAAAACCATGCAGGAGTTTAAGGCCTAAGAAGTTTGAGAAGATCCGCCCCAAGAACAGAGGAAGGGACAATGCTGAGATTTTGAATCGGAAAATGAGTTATCTTCATAAGGAAACTATGGAAGTACTTTACAGTCTATGCCAAGTTTTTTGATAATCTTCTTCCCACATGAATGGTGACAAAATTCTTTTCTCTTCTCTTCTCTTCTCCCAATCTGGTTTCCTTTACATATCATTATGAGTATTAGTTTCTGCTGATGTTGGATTCCCAACACTTTTCTTGCTTTTTTCAGCACCAGGTAATTAAAATTTCTGTTTTCGTTCGTCGAGGACTTTCATAATCTTACAACTACACTCTTAGAATGAGATGCCTCCAGTATCTTCCTAATCATAAATAGTAGTACGTCCATTAGCAAGTGGAGCTCTCTTTAGCGTGTTTCAGAGGAATTACTGAATCTCGATGTTTTACATCGATATGATATCATGGAAAATGCTATACTTACTCCAAATCTATCATGTAATCTATCTTCTACATACTTTCTGGTCAATGCTATCTGTTCAGTTGGTTCTTGGTGTCAAACAGCAGCAACTCTCCTCCATCCCCACATTCTTGATACAAAAGCAGCGGGATTAATCATTGTTGAAGATTGAAGTAATATTGTCCTTGAATTCAATTTTGTGAGATGATAGGTTTTTAGGGTTCTTAAAAGTTCCTAGACTATAAATTTCGTCATCATCTTGTAGAAATATTGCGATCTGAGCAGTAAAGACATGTGTAGCCTCATTGTAGTCTCAGAAATTTTCTTTGAAAATATCAAATTTCCAGGTAAGAAAGATGAATAATCAATTGTTGGATAACTAAACTCGTATATGACCATTTTAATTCTTCAACTCTGTGCCCTTCGACCTACTTTCTCTCGCGCTATGACTTCAGTTTTGAACCCAACGATGAAATCTTGATCTCAATGTTATCAAATTCAATACTACTTTATAACTATATGTAACATTTGTTAAAATATTTTCTCATGTTATCCAACATGTATGTCATTGAACGTAGGTATGCGGTATTTACAACTGGTGATTATGAATAAGAATAGTTGGTTAATTACATGTTAACGATACTTGCCAAGTTCTGTTGTAACATAGTTCAAGTGTATGTATTGTGCTGTCTAATCGTCCAATTGAATTTCAAGTTACATATTTAACAAACTGTGGTGTCCGATGAGGAAACATCTACATAACATTTTCCATGGACGTGAGTAGTGTAAATATTAAATGAGTCATGTGCATCGGGCCAAACTTCGTATGGAACAAACGTGTGAAATGTGATTCGAAATGCGACAATTAGAAAGTAAAGGCAATTGCGTACTTGGATGGTGCCAATGCAGTTCCAACATTTGCCAGAAGTTACCGAATCTGTGTCGTTCTGACCCAATCTTCAAGAGCTTGCAGTGGATAGATCACATGCTGGGTGAACTGGATCAGGAGCATTTGGGACTGTAGCAGGGACAAATAAAGTATATATGGCTTCTATTACTTAACTTATGGTTTCTTGGTACAAGTTGCACCGGCACACACAAAAGAGTTCTACCTTCCACGCCGCACACCGGCGTTGCTAGAAGGCATCACGCGCCGGTAGAATGTCCAGCACTTCACGTTTGTCTTTTCTTCTTTTAAACTATTTTTCTGCACACTTATCGCAGTTCAGCCAGCATGCAGGGAGCTGAGCGCCGTGGAATGGGGACTGAACGACGTCATGATCTTCTTGAGGCTTTGAGGCTTTCATTTCTGCGTGCTTGTTCTTCGTCTATACATAGAACATTATCTGGGAACTCTGTCGTTGACTCCAGTTTAATGGCCTCTCCTAAAATGAGGGTTTCTCTAAGTAAGTGGCAACTGGCAAGCTGCGAACGAATCCAAGCTGTGAGGCCTAACTTTTGGACTGTCGGCAAATTGGAAGTTCACTTGGCAACAGCAAAGATTTCAGAGTTTGGATCCAGATTACATCCAGCTATATATGGAGAGATCGTAGATGACCATGTTGACTCTGGCCCCGCATGAGTCCTGCCAAACGTGACCCCAGCCATGGCAGTCACCACCGTTTTGGTCCCAGGGCACCCGTGGATCTTTCCCCAAGTACCCGTGCTCTTTCACTGCTCTCTCTATCTGATTCACTGGAGTGTTGTGGGCCTTGCCCCCTTTGCGGATTTCCGGTTGGTTTCCTTCCACCATGACCGCAGTCATTAGTGCTGACATCTGTGTATATCTAGAGTAGGAAAAAGTCAGATTTATATTTTTCTGCTCGATGCTGGGATCTGTTTGGGGATTCTCCAGCAGGCAGATGAATATGCTGCATTGGTTGGCTTCCTGGGCCTCCAGGTCACTCTGAGTCGCAATGGCGCAGGCAATCAAGAGATCGTGTTCCTTTTAGAAGCTCGATTGTAAAAAACGTGGGATGAGAAGAAAGTTCCCATTTCTCTCAGACTCGCAACTTTCGCATGTGCTCAAGAGACCAGCGAGCTTGCGAGAGACCTGTGTATTGAGTTGCACAAGACTGGCTAGTGCTCTGAAAGCTGAGTTGTGGGGTGGACATGGACTTTGGACAGGAATTACTACATTAAGAGGTTGGACACATAAACAAGAAAGATGTCGGATTGAGCCGGTGTGGAGCAGATGGATTTCATCTGCTAGAGGTTTCTGAAAGTCGCCAGACTCAGGCAGGGGAGGAGACGCAGTCGTATTGTGATAGAGGAAAGCACGAAGACCAAAGTTTACACTCGGATTGAGATCCAGATCCATTGAACTCCAGAATAGCACGCAAGAATTTGAAGGATATTTGACCCACTAACGTTCCAGGGGAGGGAGGTGAGGTGTAAGCCATGTCGCAATCCACTGCTGTCTGTCCGAGGAGAGTGCAGGGCAGCGTAACAGATCTTGTTAGACAGAGACTTCACTTACACTGAGATTATTATATTCTGGAGCTAGAGAACGATGAAGGGATTGTGAGCCTGATAGGTTCGGGGGGAAGTTTGGACGCCCACAGATGCGGAGGTGCAGCTGACAGGATATAGTTTCCACTTAGTCTTGTTAGCTGTGGAAATGCAAGGGATCGTGCATGGGCCTCGAATAACAGAGCAGTAGAACTAGGAGGTTCCGAGATCTAGAACAGATGATAAGGATTAGTGTCCATTATTCAACATCCTTTGCTGGCCGGGACAGCGGAGTTGTCAGAACTGTGCTCCAGGTAGAGCTTTTGCTGCTGGATTGACGAACGTACAGGAGATGCTTTTTCGCCTTAACCAAAACGGTAAGAACTCAATATCCTTGCAGTGGTTGAGCATATTCCGTAGTGTCCATCTCCAGTCTATCCTGTTACCATCATACATCCCATAGTCTCAATTTGCGACAGATCTGAGAGATCTGTCGCAGTTTGATGACATTTTGAAAAACATGATACGAGTAATTGTCCTTCAGTACTTCAAAGCATGAAACGTTAGTTGCAGGACTTGTTTTGTTCTTGTAACGTGAATAATTGTATTCCTCGTTAAGAGCAGATTGCTCAGCCTTCACGTTGACCTTCAATCCATGTTTTCAGTATAGTCATCGCTAATGATCCTGGCTCTCCAGAATTTCGCTCTGTTTAGAACTATCACAAGTCCTCTCAGTTACTGGTAAATGTTCGTTAGGACCTTGACATCTCGCAAATTTCAATTCCGTAAATATTAATAGCATTCCGTACTCATCATCTCTGCATGTTGTCAGGATTTACAGCTAATTGTCAGGATTTTCGAAGGATTGCATTTTAGCTTTACTCGTCGACTTATGTCATTTGTTTGTTATCTCTCGGTTTCTTCTACAGCTGTCTAATTCGTTATTTATAAGATTGTTTGAGTAGTTAAAAATGTGCAAATTCGCAAGTGCAATGACCATGGATGGGGATTTGGTTGTCTGTGATGTGTTTGTAACATAACTTCCTCTTATGATATGGCTTGAAAATCTGAGTAAAAGCCATCTTCAGACCGACCCAAATCATCATTTCTGAAGCTCTTGCACTTGATGTAGATCGTTAATGAACCTAGAATTGGACCTCATGGGCATATAAAGTTTTGCCATACCTGCCTCTTGGAGGTTTCTGGTCCCTCTGCAAAGAAGTCACCATGGAGGCCAGGAAATCAGGCCATTGGATGTTTGACAGATGGTCTTGTCTGGCAGCGGCCATGATAATGGAGGTAGTTAATCCTAATCCATCCTCTTATTTTCCTATGCTTTTTGCGTCTAGTCACATCGGCCTTCAGGTAGCTGTGCTCCGTTTAGAGTCCAATCAAGCATTTTTTCCTTGAAGGCGGATCTGTCATACAAGCTTGTTATCGATTTATGTCATTCACTTACCTTTGCAGGCATGCGGAGGGCTGGGTTACACTTTTGCCGTTTACAGTCAGCACATAAAGGAAACATTGGATTATGATCAAGAAGATCTTGATAAACTGGGAGCTGCAAAAGACTTTGGCTATTGTCTTGGAATAATCGGTGGAATTATATACAATTTAATTCCTCCGTGGATGACGATTGGAATTGGGGCCACTTTGCATTTTTTCGGCTATTCCATGGTATCATTCACATGACCCGTGCTTATGTGGACGTGGGAGCTTTGTTTTTGGTTAGTCAAGCAATAGTAAATCTAGTAAGAATGTTGAGAATTGTCCATCAACATAGACTTTTTATTGAAAAATATCCATCTTGTGTTGTGAAATGTGCCTTTTTTATAATTTTTTTGACAGAACTGTTTCCATCTTGTGCTATAGAGTTAAACTTCTTTTTATACTCAATGAATGGATTTCTCAGGAGATCTCTGGATGTTGGCTTTCTTTTAATCTATAACTGATGATAGTCGGCCCTTGTTGTCTCTCAACGGATAAATCAGTACATTGATTTCAAAGTTAAGCTTGCAAACTCAGCCATTTCTATCGTCCAACCTCTTTAGCCAGGTGAAACGAATTGACACCTTATGAGTCTTGTTGCAGCTGTGGATGACCACATCAGGACAAATCGAACCACCGGGTTGGATGGTAGGGTTTTCTCTCTTGAGCTTCTTATAAATAGGCCGCCCAAGCGATGAGAAGATTTGAACATGCAATTTGTACAAATTCTTCTCTGTCAGTTCCACCTGAAGTTGATATGAACCATAGATTTCCACCGACGTTTGCTACCTCTAAAGACGACTTCTGATTTGTAGTAGATCCTGTCACCTCTGAAACCAAAATTTGATAGCCTTTTGCTTGAACAGCTGTGTGGATTTATTGCCGTTGGTGTTGGAGGCGACAGCTGGATAGATGCAGCTGCCATCATGACCAGGTATCAATCCAGGCACACTGTTTTCGGCCCATGTCATATCATTCTGATTGTTCTGTTCGAAGGGTAGATATAAACTGCAAGTAGTGCACGAAGTGTCCTTGTCACATCTTGAGTTCTCATTCTGAGATGTTTCTTCTACCCAGTTTGCAGAATTTTGACAAATTTCGCGGCACAGCCATGGGAGTGTTGAAAGCACAGGTTGGACTTTGTGGAGCAATTTTTGTTACGGTAAGGTACAGGACTTCCTTCATGTTTTAATAATACAGAATGGCATGTGTATTATCCCTGATTTTCCTCCAGTTTGTTCCTGTCTTCATCTTCCTCTTCCCAGCACCGCCCAGTCAGGGCGTGGGGTCTTTGCTTGTCAGATTATGACAGGCTCTTATTCATGGCAGTATTAAATTCCAGTTTTGCCCCATTCACATTACAGTTCTTTCAGCAGTAGAAGATACATACTGATATCCCATCCAGATCAAAATCTCTGAACAGCTGGTTATTGTGGAAATCAACAGCTGTATAAGGCGTTTTTGAAACCCGATGTGGATGCATATATTTTGTTGGTGGCCACTGCACCAGCGGTAACAAGCGTTCTCCTGGCTGTCTTTGTTTGGCCACATCCCTGCGATGACGAGGTAGATGCAAAGGACACAAGCATCAATAAACGCTTCCATCTAACTTACGTGAGTTTCTACAAATATTCCTCTTGAGCTCTGCAGACGCAAAATGATTTCGTTTTATCGGATGCAAAAGTGGTTTGACAGTCAGTCTGATTCAAGCTGGTCTAAGGGAGCTAATTCCCAATTAAGTCTCTTGACTAAATTCTTTACTTTCCTTGTGCTTGTTTGGAGTACTTATCCCGCTGCATAGTTCTGAATACCAATTGTTTATCCTTGTTGATTGCAGGCTGCCACAATAATATTGGGGTTATATCTTCTTTGTTCAGTTCTATTACAAGTAATAACCTTATTACTCATTCCTGAAGCTTTTGCATTCGAGTAGGTTGAACATTCCCTGCCAGGACCTTGAAGTGAAGCTCACATAGTGAGTTTCCCTTCTCATATATGCCCTCTTTCAATTCAGGCCATCAGTTGCACTTGAGTTTCTGTGGATTTTGAAGCAGTTCATTCTTTCATTTTAATAGCTGTTTACTGTTCTAAAAAAAAATCAACTTGCAGGCATACCACGATATTGACAGGTCATGGCTGGTTTTCTTTGCCGTGACCATGCTTATCAATCTTTTCGTCATCTCGGGAATCCTGGTATGTACAATACTATAGCAACTGATCACCCGAGAAATGTAACCGATCTGCAAGTGAGAACATAACTGTACGAAATGTAAGACGTGAGGTTCATGATAAGTTCGTGAAAAAATATGGATCCTTGATAACAGCTTGTCGATGTTACACAATTCGAATGTGGTTTTAGCACCGAATCTGTTGTGAGTGAAGTAATCAAGGAGGAGGAAATGCTGAGGAGTCTTTCAGAAGACCTTTTAACAACATCTCTATGGTGTTGTCTTCAACAGGTGGTTTTCAGGCCTCTGTGTAGGTTGCACGATTGGTGGACTGGCTGTAGAACCCAATATATTTCTTCAGAGGAGATGGTGGCCCTTCCCAAGTTCAAAAGGAAGACCTTTGAGTTGGACTCGCTGGAAAGTAGTGGGGATGATGACCACCAACCTCTCAGACAAAAAGAACAAAACAGTGAGGACAAATTTGAGGACTCCAGTGACAATAAGGTGTTTGTCACATCCAATGCCCTTGTGCATAAGAAAGGCTACGAGTACCTGGCCGAACAAGACATGAACACTTCGAAGGACGTGAACTTTGTCCAAGCACACGAACAAGACGGGGACCTAGCAGGAGAGATAGAAAGATACACCTTGTGGGACACAGTCCAACAACTCAATTTTTGGTATGTATCTGATATGCATTTCGGACGTCGTGCCAAAGCACCACATTCTACTCACATGCCCACAATATCATCAGGCAACAGAAATTTCGGGACGACTTTTGTACCCTCCCAAAGCTTTCCTACCTTTTACATTTACAGTGAAGTCCAGCAGTTCTGTTGATTATCTCCTCAAATGTCAATCTGTGAAACCAGTTCTCTCCCATCATATTTCCAGATTCAGCATCAAACTCATCTTAATTTGTTTTCTACCATATGGCAGGCTGCTTTCCTTCGTTACAATGTTTGGCGCCGGAAGTGGTCTGGCTGTCATCAACAACTTCGGCCAGGTAAGTGATATGTAGACAGACTTCTACCACATCACGAAGACTTTGGCGAGAGAGTGGACTTGGTCCAACCTCATCGTGGCCTGTGTTGATGCTTTTGTTCCTTGCTGCGCCACCGAAACTTCTATGATTGTTGTAAACACAAGTATTTTTATTCAAGACTGCTTCGGTTTGAAGGACTGTCAACAGGTGTATGAATGTGCCCGTATGGCCCATGTTTCACTCATGCCAAACGCTATGGCAGCAATCTGTTTTCTGACTAGTTCAGCTTCTTATCTCACTGTAACCATTCATGCTCTGAAGTCTTCTTCATAAACCACTCGCTCACGTCGAACAAATTCCTTCTTATGGAACGACTGACCAGTTTCTTGTGTGCAGATTGGCAAGGCTCTGGGTTCAGAGAGCGTCGAGTTATTTGTAGGGCTGATTAGTATCGCCAGCTGCTTTGGCCGTCTCATTGCTGGGTAAGCTGCTGCAACTGACTTCCTGGGTCGTCATATTCAACAGCAGCCATACATCAGTAATTCTCTCGTAGCCACTCATGATCATAGCGGCAGCAGGAACGTATTCATCCACTGGCAGTTTCATTCATTCATTCATTCGTGTGCGTGTCTTTCTTATCTTGTGCAGGTACGGGTCCGATGTGATGCTAAGAAAGACGGGATACCCAAGACCTCTATGTCTGTCAATCGCACACGCCGTTATGACCGTGGGCTGTCTGACTCTCGCTGCGGGAAGTAAGTTGCCGATCTTTTCTTCGAGCCATATCCATTTGCTGCCAGGTCCATCAAGCAAAATCTGTTTGTCGGGAGTTTTTAACGTTGGGAGTAGATTTGCTTTGGGTTGTGAGGTGGCTATTGCTGGACCTCGACGACTCCATCTTGATTCATGTTCATGTGGGGCTTGTCGACTTGAACAGCTGTCCCCATGCTCTACTTCGGAGCAGCTCTGGTCGGCGGTTCGTATGGAGCTTTCTGGTCTCTCACCCCGGCGATCATTTCGGAGGTTTTCGGCCTCCACAATTTTGCAGCCCTGTACAAGCTGATAGGGTAAGTAAGATTCGACATCCGTCTGTGCGTGTGGAGAAACGCATTCTGGTACAAAGCAATGAAGTGCACTTCATTGCTCCAAGGGATGCTGCTCCATCACCTTTCCTGCACAAATGTTTGGCCATGGCTCGTTCCCGTGATTTCCTCAAATATGGGCAAAGCTTTTCACAAATTGCAGACGCTGATCCTTCTCCTCACATGAGCGACCAAGGTCAGCTCTCTGTCAAATGGGAGCTGCTGACAGAGGATGGCATTCATTTCCTGGGGCGTGCGTGTGCAGGGCCTGCGGTCCGGTGGGAGCTTATGTGCTTTCAGCCAAAGTGGTCGGATACTTGTACGATGAAGAAGCCGAGTACTACCAAAGCCTAAACCCTACCAAGACTCTCGGCCATCACGACGAAGACGACGATGAGGGCAGTTCTGGAGATGAGAACATATGCCAGGGAAGACGATGCTTCGGCATCTCCATGTCGGTGTTAGCCTGCGTGTGCGTGGCAGGTGCATGTTTAGGAGCCTGTCTGGCCAAAAGAACCATGAAGCTTTATGCACGAACGAAGAAGGTAACGACGCCCTCGGTGTAATTCTTTGGGCCCCCAAGGCCTCATTCTAGATCAATGCAAGACAAGGGATAGAGTACAATAACTCGAGAAGTTGTCAGTGTACATACGTATAGATGAACGAGTACGTCGGGTGCGGCCTCCGAGTCAGAGGTCGAGATTTTCCGACCGAGTGTCATGATACTGCGGTCCCTGGATACTCACACCGAACTCTGGGATCCGAAATCGGCGAATCACTTCATGTACAAGGTGCCATGTACCTTGACGATGCGACATAATTTCCATTTGGAATTCTACTGGGACCAGTGCTTGAAATCTGGACGTTCACTCCTTCACTCCCCGCGTAATCCACTTGTCTCATGGGTTCTTCAATGTAAGCACGGTGGCACGGACTATCAAGCACGCACAAGCTATTTTCATGACTAAGCACGAAACTAAGCGCATCATGTCACTGTCATCATCAGAATCTGACTGACTCAGCAGTCCGACTGGCGCAGTGACATGGTGCTCGGGGCAGTCTCTTTTATTTACCTGAGTTTCCCGTTGTTTCTTTGAGGTAGATTTCAGAAAAGGCAAGTGAAAGGTCACTGCAAATGTCGAAGAGTATCCGAAGAAAGTGCAGAGGCAGGGCTTCTTGCCAGGAAGGAAGGAGAGAGAGAGAGAGAGAGTGAGTGTGAGTGGAACGTGAATCGAGAACGCGCAGATTTGGCGAGAGTCCTCCGAAAATTCGTGACACGAGAGCTTTGTATTCACCGCCCCAGGTTTCCGTCCAGAACAATATGTGATGCGCTCCGAGATCGAGGAAATATTTCCTGCTTGTCGTTCTGTGTGAGAGTGACCTACGGTGTATTTCTACTGTCGGCGGTTTTGTGAACCCATAACAAGTTGCGTCAGGCGACGACAAGGCAGGAGATTCTGAAAATATGTAGGTCGTTGTTCGACAAGTTGATCCCCTCTAACGGTGTCTTTTTGAGCAAAATCAACGCCTCTGGGCCACGACTTATCGTTATGGAGCACATTGGCACTGATCGGAGTTAGTCACATACAGTCCGCACTGTGCGCATTCTTACCGTGTGTGTTTCACAGGGCGATGCAGTGCATTCATAATGGCACACAGTCCTCACACATGTTCACCATGCTTCCACCGGACAAATTGATGTGATGTATGCTACCTACCGACCGTTTCAGCCCATTCACGAGAGGTATCTTATTCCCCGAAACTTGGCTTGCAGTTTCAGGACAGCATCAAGTGTACTTCAATTAAGCACATGTTCTGAACAAGGCTGACGTTTTATGTTCTCAGTCGGACGTTCTTCTCTCTCTCATAACATGTAGTTTTATTTCTACGGCCTTTAAGAAACGGAGGGAAACGTCCCTCGGACCAGCAGCCAGGTTTCTATGGAGTCGTCCACACTCTACCTTTCTGTGCTTGGAAAAAGACTTGTTCTTTCGTGTAACCAGAGTTGCCGTCCAAGGCATCTAATCTTTCTAAGGCATCATCCTTGAAGGGTATAAATGAATTGAATGACTTTGTCAAATTGGGTCAAACATGTTGACACAGCATTGCTTGCTCGACGCACATTTGGGAACTTTGGCTATGGAAGTTGTACAAAGTGGCATTTTTTGAATCTCGATACCACGAAGCTTTTGAACTTTGGGCTTCTCTTTGGAGTTACATGGATGACTATGGGAGAACGGAACAAGGACTAACCGATCGAGGTGGAGCCAAAGAGTACGTGGCCCTATACTGCTGCAAGGGAATGTCAGCTTGTAATGTACAGTACGGACCATTCCACATCCCAGTTACAACGACCGCACGGTGACTGACAGAAAGTCTCGGCTTCGATATGCGCAAAGATGGGCTTCCCCGTGGGTCCAGTTGGTGTGTAAAGCTGTGTGTTGAAGTGGATAAGGACGTGATGGGTTTGGTAGAGAAGGAAGAGTGCACCACACGGCTACCCACCCGGCATGGAGATTTCTTCCAACAGCGTCAGTGGACTGTCGAAGAACAGATTCTAACGTGAAGTGCTCGAGCAACCACTCCAGAAGAAACAATACGGTTTTGCAGCTTCAGAATTCCCTTTCAATCAACGCACCGTCGCAGCACCATGTGTTGCTGAGGAAGCATGTGTGCTGACGAGAAGTGTGAAGTTCAGTGTAGAGATAGAACAGCTGTTGGTTTTCAGACCCCGCAATGTCATACCGTTGGTCAAAGTGTCGGTTATATTGATGCTAGCCTGCTCTACTATGCACCACCGAGTTGTTCCCACAAACTGAGAGTACGCAGATTCCAACCTGCGCCCGCAAGTGCTTCAAATCAGGGAATACCCTCTGAACTAATGCACTCTGAACCTCAATTCCGCAAGGGTAAACTGCACACGAGGAGAGAAAACTGCAGAGGTCGACACAATTTCAAGTCTTCACCCTTTTTGCATAGATCTAAGTAGATATCAGGCTTCCGTAACACCATCTGGATAAGAAGCTTGAATGACCGTGAGAGTAAGTGGGAGATTGCGTGATTGAGCAGTAGGAATTAATTGAAAAGCTTCTAAGTAGGAAGCGCACGATCTAGAAGTTGCATGAGAACCCTCTGATCGAAAGGACTGTCTACTTGACAAGGTATATAGGGTTTCATCGACAACGCGTGCGACCTCTCAACCTCCTTCATAGATGAAATCTTTTACCAAAAATGACATTGAGGAACAACAGCCTGCACAAGTGGATATGATTACGAGATAACATGTACTGACACTGATATGCAACTGGAACTACAGCTAACACCGGCAATCACCGTATCTCCAACAACTCCTGTCAGCATTACTTCATTGGAGCTCACTCACCTACTGACATCAGGACTGTAGCCCACTAAGCCACGACATAATACACAAAAGATCACAAACTGGTAATGGCACCCACTCTAAGCAAGAACCAGGCTACGGGGTTTTTTTCCAACCAGAATCAGTTGTCATCCCTGCACTGCAAGATCATGGCAAGTTATGTCTAGAAAGGTAGAAGAAAGGATTGTACCTGGGAACAAGTGGTTCCGGTTCTCTGTACAAACTGGAAAAAGCCCTACACCAACTGTATCGTGGGTCTACGCAAACGAATGCAACCTAGGTTCGAAGCTGATACCGCGCAGCTGCCAATTATTGATGTCCGGAAGCCAAGGGCAATCCGGAAGCCATTGCCATGATTTCTGGGAGAAATCATACATGAGCGCGGGCGTGCTTTCGGAGATAGTTAAGCAGACGATCCCAGCATTTCCAAAACTAAAAAAATGTCTAGAGGGATGCAGCTTTTCCACGAACTCCTTACAGATCCCGGGCGGCATCCTCACAATCTCCTCCCACGCCATTCTTTCAGGCTCAAGCCTCCAAATTCGGATGGCAAAGCATACTCCGTCCTCGGAACCTCCCACCATCAACAGCCGGCCCTTGCATTCCAAAAGAGAGGGGGAAACAACAGAAGCGGGCATACGTACCTGAACTTCACTCCACATTCTGCGCTCAATGTCATATGCAATCACTCCGAACGGAGAAAAGGTTATACAGTAAAAGAGTCCGTTACACCAAATGGCGTAGCCGGCACCGAGTTTCCAAGCGGCTGCCATGATGGGCCAAGGGGTACCTCCAACGATCCAGGAATTACTTGTGGAATCGTAAACTTCCGTTGCCAGCCTACCATTTTGGCCCTCGTCAAAGAAAAGGCCAGATACAAGAATCCGAAAGGATTTTGTCTTCGGGTTTGTTATCATTCCTACGACGTGTATGGTCTTAATGTAGCTCATCGACGGTAAATTCTGCCAAAATTTGGTCATGGGATTGCAAACGAATAGATGTGGCCAGGGGAAAAATTCGTTCCCGAAACACAGCAGGCCTTCTGAAGCAGCCAGCACGCATTTTTCGGGCGAAAGTGTAGGTATGGGGATGTTGTGCCATTTCCGAGAAACACAATTGTAAGCGGAAGTCAATTCTCCTGATGTGTACAGTACAATCCATGGTTTCTGCGGGGAAATCTTTGAGTAGAGATCGACGAAACGACTTGAGAACAGGAGGGAGGACCACTTCTTGCACACGGACCGCATCCGGAAAAGGCTGTGAAGCGGCAGGCGGGCCAAGATCCTGTCTGTAAGATCTTCCGGAAGCTTACTCAAGATGTCTTCGTTCATTGAAGCGTCTTGCCCCATCTTGCTACCACACGCCCTCATCCCCTCTACGGGCAGCCTTCTTCGACCGCAGCCGTTTCACGACAAAAATCCAAACGAGGGCGATTTGCGGGGCTTAACGACACCTGTGTTGACTTGAATTCCTTGGATTACCATGGTTGTGGACTTGAGCTAAACATCATGGGACGAGGCTTCTTTCTTGCCCGGAGAGTACACTGACTGCCAACGCTACATCTTCATCTCCTTCGTCTTCTTCTATCTCTCGACTTTCTTCCTTCCTCTTCGATGGTCAACAGGCGGGAGCGAGTTGTTCCTGCACCTGCGGGCAACCTTGCAATGGCTTCTGTAATACCTGGGGTTCTGAAAGAGGCCTCCCAACCAACAACTCCTACCACCTTCTCTCCCTCCGCCAATCTTTAAACAGGTAGAAGCGAGTTCTATCCACCACGTCTGTCTGTCTGTCTGACCTTAAGAGGTTTATAATTCGCAACCTTGTCCTCGTAACCTAAAAGTATTCGATCAGAAGCTGAAACTCATCACCCAATCCCTTGCCACCACCACGCCCTTCTCTTTCCTCCTTCAACCTTCTTCTCCTTCTTCTGCAGCCGGAAGGCGACAATTGACAAACCCAGCCTAGACAATATTATCTTGAAAAAAGCATAAGTTTGGGGTATAGAAGTTGAGTGTTAAGAATCATCATCATCTGCGAAACTTTGCCAAAGCCGTGACTGCGCTGCTAATCGATAGACCACATCACGTGCCTCTAGAGCCACAGCATGTGCCAAGCGCTCCTCCTCCTATCCGAAAGTGGTGATGGTGGTGCTTGAAAACAATAGCGTCAAATGACCTCGTGAACGATTTTCAAAATATCGCGTGTTGGGCGCGCTAGTGCGAGGGAGTACAATGTTGAAATTATGGTTCCAGATCTGCACAACTTCTCATCTCTGCCACTGCTCTAAGCCGAGCCGGGGGACCGACGACGACCAATCACCCAACCAACCTTCTTCTTCTTCCATCAATCAATCAATCATTCAATCATCATCATCTGCTCGAAGAAGAAGTAGTGGTAGTAGAAGACGGCAGGCAGTGCACGAAGACGGCGCATCGACGCACCGATCGATCCAAAAAACGTGTTCGCGGTTCAGGTTCGCATACAATTTCCAACAATTTTGTGTGTGCGTGCGTACGAAGATGACGAAGAAGAAGAAGATCTGCCAACCATGTGGCGGCAGTAGCAGTGGTGTCACACAAGAGGTACCGTAGTTGACCGTCTTCCGCTCCCCGAGACGAGCCAATCAATATTACACAATCAATCACAGACACACCACAGCACAAGACGAGGAAGAAGCATCAAAGCTGCGTGCGCTGCTGCATCTCCAGGCGCGCCCGGAGCCCGAATTTAATCCTCTTGATTCTTGACTGCTGCCCTTGAGAGCCTCGGGGACCCGGACGCTCTACAAGAAGGAGAGGCCTTCTTCATTAGCTCGCTGCATGATGCCGCTACCATTACCGGCTGCGTCCCTTTCGCACTCATCCACTCATTAAGTGCCCGCTACCAAACCTTCACACGTCAGCCTTGCTGGCTTCAACGAGCGGTTCGCACTCTCCTTAAATTAAACGGTTTCCTTCCTCATTTCTCTCCAGCCCGAATGTGCAGTTCGTCCACTGCTGCTGTGTGAAAGTGACTTCCCAGGTACGGGCGGCACTGCGTCTGGTTCCCTTAACTACGGTAGATGGTGACCCATGCGTTATGTCCTTACTGCCACGTCAGCGCTCGTTGCTTTCATGCCCAGTGAGGGATCAAGTACCGGGGGAATCTTTGCACGAATCTCAAACCCTTGACTTGGATCCTTTGTGAGATGGAGTGAATGATGGTATCATCGTTCCGGGGATTCGGGCACTATGTCCGGTTCCACCCATTACCTGTCGATATTCTTTCAGACTCGATCGCAGTCGTCCAACCTTTCGTTCAGAAATCGACATCGTCTGTCTATTCAAGTTCATGGAATAAATGTTTATAACAATAGGAAACGAAAGAATAAAAGCACATATGGGAAGAACCTCTAAATCTTTTGGCTCAGAGTTTTCCTCCCTTTTTTAGAGTGTCGTATATCTACGGAAGTTTCAGCAATTGCACTTTCCCAAGGTTTACCAGAACTCTTCATTCTTTAATTAGCTCGCAATCCAATATAAAGGTCTTGAGTACGCGTAGGAGTCCATCTGCAGTTGTGTCTAGACCTGGCTGTCCACCTGCGGCACACAACCAGGATCCGTGACAAACCTTAGTGGCACGGTACTATTGCACTCGGACATGCCAAAAGGTTGGATTCATTCTTCTATGTGTATTTTTTTGTGATATGAATTAACCATCAATTCTCAAACATTTTATTTGGAACATCTCTCGCTTGCCATGAGTTGCCTTCAAATAGGCATCAAGATGAAGAAATTACATGGTAAGTGCATCTTGAAGAAGAGGAAAGAGAAAGTTAATCAGAATTGTAACACCACCTAGAGAGAAGATAAACCTAGTATGCGCACAATCAAAGTAAAAAGGGTACTTAACCAAGATTCCATTGCTCTACATAGAGCACTAGCAAGTGCTATCCATAGGAGAACTGTCACAACTTATGAAGTGACATCTCTAGTTAGGTAGATGCGTGTATGCAGAGCAGATATCGCAGTTAGAGCCGGTTGTGCAGTTAGCATGATTCGCACTGAAACTGTTAGGGCCGACAGCGCAGTTAGGGGTCCTAGGGCTCAAGGGGTAGAGTTCGAATTAGTACTCCTTGAAGGCAGTTTTCGAAGTTGAGTCTTTGAGATTGTGGCTATGGTGGATACTAGCTAGTGCGGAAATCTGGAGTCTTTGAAACACAAAGTGGGGTTGGCTTGACTGTAATCTCTCTTTTATGCTATGGTTATGAGCGGAGTATCCTTATGGAAGTTTTGAGAGTAGAAAAGATTACTTCGAAAACTCAAATTGGATTCTGTGGTGAGAATTGGGAGTTCTTGGAGCGCTGAAGGTGTTTTGGCGAGTTTGGATTGATGGTAGCTTTGATCTGTTGATTGTTGAGTGTGCAAGGCGTTGATGAAGTACAGTCCGTGGTGGTGATCTAGAAGTAGAGTCAATTCGAAGTAGATATGATCGATTTTGAATTTCTGTATTTTCTATTTTAGTATAAATCCGAATCATGAATTTTCAAGGACGGAAGCGCTGCTAGAAATTGACAAAGTGGGTCGATGCTTATAGTTATCTTGGGATATTAAATCAAGATTTGCCGAAAAATATTTCGGACAAAAGTGCTCGAAGTCCAAGATCTTGTGTTTCAAAATTTTTGGATCGAAGATAGGAGCATTAAGCTGGGACATTATCATATACTATCCGTTTGATCTGAAATTTCGTGGGGTGATAGCATATGTAAAGTTTGTCATGTGGGGATAGAGATACCATGCCCCAAGATTGACAGTGTCAAAATTATAAAATTTTGACATTTAGGGGTCTAGAATTGGATTTGAAGATTTTCATAGTCACGTAGAAGTTGAAGCAAACGGTGACCATTTGCAAAAAAAAAATTGCATTAGGTAACAAATTGAAAAAGGCCGGATTATAGTGTGAGATTATCGATCTGGAGAGCAAAAGACATCCAAAATCGAGTTTTTGTGTTTTCAAATATCCTTTTGAGGCTATGTCAGTCCGGGTTGGATTGGTTTGACCCCTTTGATGGATGTTTTTGAGATGGAGTATTGTTCTTTATGTTTCTTGTGATTGATATACCTCCATCTTTGCTTCCTATTTATGCACCACGTTTGTTTGTGTTGGTGCTTTCTTGTTTGGAGTGTTGAAGCTCCTATGTGCTGCCAATAGTGAGGCTGGATTTGCGGACCAGTCTGACTATCCATGTTTCTCCCCAGTGAGACAGGACCTGCAGACCTCTAGATTGGATGAATGCATGTGGCAATGGCAGGTTTCAGGTTGCCCTTGTGTTAGCACCTTGTGGTTTCTCGGATACCTTCTGTTGCGGTTTTTGGTTCCAGTTGTTATTTCTGGCTCCAATTGGGGACCTATTTTTGTATGGTTGTGGATCCTCCGCGTATGACCTTTGAATAGCATCCACTTTGTTGGGATCTGGTTTTCGACCGTACCATCCACACAGATGACCAACCATTATAATCTCCCACATCCCAAATATAGATTTTTCTCCAGAAAATGTAAGATGAACCTCCTCCAATCGAGATAATATCCTCTCACAATCTTCGATGTGATCCTTCACAAACTTCCGACAGCCCTTTCGATCGATGGTTCCATCCTTTTCCTCTTATGTACATCCCTTGATTGGCATATCATCTAGAAAAGGCATAGTCTTCTCCGGAATAAAGTCCCTTAACACTTTATTCATCCCATTCATCATGTGTGCTACTAAATTTGTGACCCCTTGTGGCAACGTGCACATTCTTAGCAAGCCCAAGGGTGTTCTCATTGTGGTAACATCCATGCTTCCTTCTAATAGTTGAAACTGATCATACCCAGAGTAAAGATCTCCCATGGAGTAGATAGCTCTCCCTGCAGATGCTTTTGCAAACTCGTCCACAATTGGTCCCACCCCCATATTCCTAATAGTCACTTGATTCACCGGTTGCATGTCTTGAATAAATCGTAATGCACCATTCTTCTTAGGCACTTGTAAACCAGCGGCTAGAATATGGTGCAAAAGACGGCTCTAGGATCTTCATCTTCATCTTCTCCTTCAACAACTCAATGAGTTTTGGAAGATGGGCCCTAGGTACTAGGATCGGTCTCAAGTCCCAAGGCGCATGGGGCACAGTAAAAATGATCATGGGAGCTACTACATTAGGATCCACACACCCTATCTCCTTTGCTTCAAAAGAGAATGCTTTTCCATGCCTAGCAAGCATCTCTTTGAAACACTTTTCTTCATTTGCAAGAAGGAAACCATTAGATCCAACCTTCAACTCCTTCATAGTGGTTTCAATAAACTTGGATCCCTCAAGTTACTTTCTCTACTCGCTTGCTGCACTTGTTCTTTTGTGTCAGTTGGTAAAGGAGTAGCTATCGGTTTTTCCTTCTTATCAATTGTTTTATATTTGGTCTCCACTCGAACCTCAGGTGCTTGGAACATCTCAATAGTGGAGTAGAGCTTTCTAGAGTGAACCTACACTATCTTTTCCTCATCGCCAAATCCAATCTCCATCACCTGCTTCAACGGATCGCCAAATTTCAAATTAGTAACCTCCTTGTATGTAGCATATCCATCACGCAAAAACTCCATCAACCCTGTACAAAAGGTACCTTTCTCTTGCGTAGGTGAGAGTACCTTCTCCTCCGTACCACTATATCCTCTCTCTCTGCCGGTACTTCTCCAAAATCCTCAAAATCTTCAGATTTTGGGAAAGCTCCCTCCCTCAACCGTGCTTTGTTTCTCTCATGATTTGCTAAAATTGTAGAAATTGCACTAACCGCTTCCCATCTTGGTTGCAAATTTGTGCATATGCCGATCCATCATGAAGCACTCTTGTCTCCATCCTCAGTGCTATGATGTAAGGCTGCCCAAGAATCAATGGGTATGATGTAGAGTCTTGCACGAAGAAATTTTGCTCAGCTACTACATCCCCAACCTTCACCGGAATATCAGGGCACGCTCCATACAAGCCCCCTCGAGTATTGTTGGCTGCCCTAATCACCCAACCATGATTGGTGTCTATGGGCCACTTCCCCTCGAAGAGCTCTCTCGATATTATATTGATCTCTGATCCATGATCAATTAGCGCTAACACCGGTTGACTGAGATCCCCTAGCTTCACAAGGGTTCAGTAGTTAGCCTTGCCCAATGCGATCGGGTGTAGTGGCTAGACACCTTCACACCTTCTTCTTTTGCCTCATCCTCAAAGCGAACCTTCTGAGATTTCAATCCACAACACTCTACCATCGCATCTTCTTCATCCCTTGATACCTTTGTACCCATAGCATGAAGTAGAGCAGTCTCATTGGAAATCTGCCGTTTCCTCTTGATGATATCAATGATAACATCATGAAACTCCCTCTTTGCTATTCCAAGTATCTCCCTCAAGGTAAACTCTACCTTGGCATTCAAAATCCTCTCCTCCAAGACTCCCTTCAAATTTGTTGCCGCCTCAATATCCGATTATAGTTTGTAAGCTGGTACCTTTCCCTTGTCCTTCTCACCCCCTTTGGTTCTTCCTTAGACATCGAGGGACCAACTTCCTCCATAGCGTGATCAGGTGGGACAGGTGTATCAGGTCTGATACGTTCTCTAGCCAACCATATCAATGAGAGTCCTTCGCCAGAATCCTCCTGTTTCCTCCGTCTCTTATCTTCCACCGATGCTTCATATTGAGTCTTAGCAATATAAGCATGAACCGACATGGTTTCTACTGGATCTTCCCATCCAGTAGTAGCACGTATTTCCGCCTTTGTTCTTAGAAGAGTCTCTCTAGCTACCTTCCCTTTCTCCATTGTAGCAAGAGCACTTGACCATAGGTCATTAAGCGGTACGTGGCCTTCAAACTCCTCTCCTGCTCCTCTAATCTTAGCACCATAGCTAAAAGCTTCAACTAATGCCACTGCATGTGCACTATGATAATCATCCATCAATTTTTTCATGCCTCTTTTATCAAAATTGGTTTGAATTGTTACTCAAGTGTCCTTAAAGGCTATCTTCCATTCTTTCCAAAAAATGTCTCCACTCTGTAGCGTGTGTGCAAAATCTCCACAATCCTTTTGTGCGTGATCACTGTTGTCATACCATATGCATAGTTGCACATAAGCTGGCTTGGCGAAAGGCTTCTTCTCCCCTCCCATGTCTTTCTCTTCCAACATCGCAAATTTGATCTTAAGCTCCTTCATCCCTCACATGATCTCATTGATGGATGATTCTTACTTTCTGTAATTCACAGTCGGAGCTTGAACGTTGGAGGTTGGAACCACTTGCCTAGTAATAGGTGCTGGAGCAATATGAGTAGTGTTTTGAAGAGGACTTCTCACTACAATCTTCTCTCTCTTTCTCTCCCTCTTCGCCAATAGCCCAACTACCTCCTCAACATCCTTCCAACTACCTGTTAATCCTTCTTCCTCATTCTTGTCTTCGAGAAGCAACTCTAGCTTCTCTTGCAACTCAAAGTCTGCAGCTTGAAGAAACAATTCAGTTTTGTGTGATTCTAAAGTGATCTTCTCTAGTCGAGACAATTGTGAGAATTGTCTCTCAAACTCCCTTAGAAGCTCAGTTGCATGAGACTTCTTATTGGGCCTTTCAACCCACTCCATGAATGACTTCTTAGTGACTCTATCCGAGTCTTCCAAGAAGTATTCATCCCTCAAGGCACGGGAATATGTTTTCCAGCCCTCACCAAAGTGTTCAAGTAAGGATTTCACCTGGCCTCTAATCTCCTGCATCGCAACAAGATGGAACATTTATATCATCTCTCTTTCAGCAACACTGTTCAACTCCATTTCCCTGACGTAGTACCTCAAGTACTTTGAGACATCCCTCCCGTCAAAAGCGATCCATCTTCCCCACCACAAATTTGCGTAGCCTTTGTGGTGAAGTCTCCTTCGATCCTACAATTGTTGCTGTTGAAGAAAGAGTGTGAATGCTTGAAACATCTCTACTGTTGCCAGATCAAGTTGCACCTTAGGTACCTCACCAACTCTACTCGACCCCTCCCCACTCATTGTGATCTTCCTTATGATCCCGAACAACCAGTTAGCAACCAGATATGAAATCGTATTGATTGTTGATCCCACCAATTTTCCAAGTATCCAACCTTCTGCGTCTATCTACTCTGATCTAAATCTAGATCCCCATGGTCTTGTAGGAGGGTAGTTATTAGGATAAGTAGGATTTTTTTGATTTTTGTGAATAAAGAGTTGTATTCGGGTTCTCATGAGGGTATTCGACCGAATATTTGTTGGTTAGACATGAATACCATTAGAATGTTCACACGAGTGAATTGCGAGGGAATTTAAGCGTGCATTTGGGCGGCGGATTGAAGAATTGTTGAGAAAAAGTCGATGCCAAGAACATGCGGAGCGACCGGAGCGAGAGAAGAGAGCTGCAATGTTGAAGCGTCGAACCGGAGGAGTTCCAGCAGAAAGAAGTGCAACGATTGGGAGAATTCGACCGCTTATTTTGATGGTGGATTGGACTCCAACGGAGTTGTTGAGGTTGAAGAACCTCGGGGGAGTGTTTCTGTCATGGCGATGGGACTACGTGTGCCCTGAGCTGTGCAATGAAGTCCAGAGAGGGAAAGCATTGACAGAAATTGGAAGCAGAGCTCAGCCGGAGAAGTGGGATGCCATACTATGGGCCAAGGCTCTGAGGCGCAACTAAGAAGAAGACAAAGACGGCTTTGATTGGGAGGGCTCGGCGATGCATATTGCATTCACCTTCGACGAGCGGAAGTGGTTCAACCCTAGAGAGAGGAAGGGATGAATGACTACAAGCTTGATTTGATTAAAGATGTCTTCAGGAGGAAGGTGGCTCTCACCTTGAATCAGCTTTTCTCACAGTAGAGAACGACATATGTAAGCATGCATAAGGTGAGGATTCTAGAAGGGTTCATCGGAGGAACTATTCGGATGAACTGGGAAGAGATCTTAGCAAAGCGATGGCGACTAAGCTAAAAGAAGATGATAAGAGTGTAGTCTATCTCTCGTCTTTCTTGGTGCATCTATAAGCGAAGTTGGAGTGGTTGACGTCTAGAGAGAGGCAATTGTATCGATTGGAGATCGGACTGTCGGACTTGGACGTAGACCTCGACAGTGCTAGGAGCGGGTCGACGAGGAGTTTAGGAACGAGTGCTCCTCTTGAACCGAAGAGAACGGGAGAAGTCAGGCCGGCGGTGCAGTAAGCCCTCGATTCGATTCGCACCTTGAAGTGATTGGAACTTCAAGGAAGAGGAAGAGAGTAGGGAGAACAAATCACCGGCCACTTCGGCAGTCAAGGATGTAGGGAAGAAGTTGTCAAAGACCTCTCGCCAAAAAATGATGGCAAAGGAAGCCATGGCCGAAAGCCTCAAGGAGATTGCGTAACCTATGGCTCAAAAGATTACAAATGCCGCAGAAGTCGGGAAGTCGGGTAGTCCCAAGATATTGCTAGAGTTGAACAAGATGGGACCAATGTATATGTCAAGGTATGACCCTCAAGCCGATGGGTACATGGATTTGATTCAGATGATGAACCGGCTTGCTTTGGGGAAGGAATACCAATCCATTACAGTTTGAGAGCTGCCATTACAGTTTGAGAGCTGACAGAGAATGTGGACAAGTTGTCCAAGGAGAAGACTGAAATGGAGCAGAAGGTCCAAGAGGCGAAGAAGGCCTACGAAGAGATCTGCCGTATTTGGGATGCGGAGATCCATTTTGTAGAGAAGGAGAATGCCCAACTTTGGGAGCGTACTTTATTTTTTGCTTGCCGTTACCACGCTATACTTCTCGGATATCATTTCTGTCTACAAAGAGTTTCCTTTCGGGAATATCAAGTTGTATAAGTAGATTTAACTCAGTACGAGTGCATGACCTGAAGCGAAGAGTGATTCAAGTGGACTTGGAGGCACCTGCAAAGTTGGAGAACCTCGCTAACAGATGTGTGCAGCATCTATTCATAGGGTGTGATCGAGTTGAGGTGCAGCAGTTAGAGCATTTGGTGGCAGCGATGGAGAATCCCGGTGATTCAAAGGACAAAAGGAAGGAGATGTACAAAGCGTTGGGTCGAGATTTCAGGGAAGCCATGGTTCTTCATCGACAAGAGATCGAAGCCGATGTACAAGAAATGTAGTTAGGAATCGATGCATTCACGCAAGCAGCGGAGGTGCGATCGAGCGGCTTAGATCAGAGTAGAAGACTTAGGAAAGAACGATCCATGTAGGAGCAATTAGGAGTAGCAGTTAGAACATTCATTATAAATAGTCATAGGAAATAAAGTGGGGGGGGATCTTTTTATCTTTGCAAGTGTCCAATCTGTTGGGCTGCAAATTATAGTCAGGGTAGAATGAGCACTCGAGGAGCTGATGTCTACATGCTGACATTGTGTCGACTGATGCGTGTATCCACGAAGTTACCCGGATATTCATCCAAGAGCTGAGCCTACATGTAGCCATCGGAAGTACTCTGTAGAGTGTTTTCGCCGAGACACAAACTTGTAACGAGAGAGATCCCCATGCCGAAGTAAAGCAAACATTGAAATCTATTTGATGTGTTTGTGGAATTGGTATTGTGATGGGAATGTGAAGGAATTGAGCTTGGATCATCTGTTGGACGATCCAAGCTTTGTGAGTACTCTTCAGACTCTGCAGTCCAGAGTTGGAAAGATGACTAAATGCATGTTTCTCTTCTTTGTTAGTGTGGTTTGATCCCTCATTCCCTTGGGAACGAATCAATCTATACGAATTCGGACTTGGTAATGCATACCCATGCTATTACAGGTCTGTGCCTAATGGATTGGGCAACCTAACCTGCCATCACCTCAAGCACTCTTGGGAGAGTTGGCCATCACTTCCAACTTCTCACAAGAGAAATATGCAGCACGCACTAGAGTGGTAACCGGTGATCAAGTCCGCATCACTCCTATAGAATAGAATCGGCCCACACAAATCCAAAGATATGCACACACAAGAAGCCAGTATGGAGGGGATCCAAACACAAGAAGCAAATAGTGACCCTCCATACTTAAATTATCCCAACCCACCCACGACTGACTCTTGCCATCACCTAGCATTTGACATATCATAAAACTCAACGTTATGCGTTAAGCTATCACTATAGAGTTCTTACAACCTGATTTCTGACTAATTTTATATCTCAAGTCCAAACAAAACTTAAACTTGCACCCTAATATCTCAAGGCCAACCCACAATCTTAACTTGCAATCTACACCTTACTCTAAACTTGGAACAGTCAACCATAAACCGAAACTCATGAATCTGTAAACTAGCAACAAGAGAACTCATGAAAGTTCCTCCCCCTCATAGATTTCACGTCGAGTTCACCACCTATGTCGCATGGACATTTCTTTGCTCTGAGAACGCCTAAGCGCCTGGCTGTAAAAGAACCCTCTTCAAACTCGTGTGAGTTGACAATCTCTTCTTCTTCTCCTCAGCACTCCACATTCGAATTCATAACAACCAGTAAAACTTTAGTGGAAGAAGACTATGATATCCAATGATTGGACCAATAACTCTCGCTTAAACTTCACAGAAAATCGCTCCACAACCCTTTCAATATCTCGGAAAAGTTTCCTATATTTCTCTTCTCTAGATCTCTCAAAACAATTGTTGATTTACACAATGTATCACAAGGCGATATGCAGACCCCTGTGTACTAAAACCATCCCACATCCCAATGCTTGACTCCAATTGCTCGTCCCCCTGGAAGGTCTCCAACCCTATCTTCCAATCTTCGAATGTCCCCCTGGAAGTTGTCCAAAACCCCTCAAAACCTTGAAGAAGTTGCCCTAATGCCCTCATTGGCCAAAACTCCTAAACCTATGAGAATGGAGAGTATTATTTTGACCTCTAGTGTGGCCAAATTAGCTCCATTTTAACGTAGAGCTTTACAACTATCATAAATACACTACTTAGACATCATATATACAATATGAGTTGTCACTAATAAAAGTTAAAATGACAACTCAAAACCAGCTAAGTAAACCCGAAAGTGATCACGATGAAGACATCGGATGTTGATCACAAATGGACTAGGCATCGGTACATCTTGAGGCTCATGTTGTCCTTTATCCATGTCCTACATCGACCCAACTTCGATCAGATAAGCTCCTTAGTCAGCAAGGTGATGTCAGATCTCTCCCATACCCTTTCCACCACGACTGCGCTTAATATCTGATAAGATCCAAGATAATATCTCTTGGAGCCTTTTCAACATCCAAGCCCTATAAAATTGATCCAACGATGGGCTTTTAACAACCTTACAATGCCGTCGGTTATTCTAACCTAAAGTACTGTCGTCATGACAACAGCTCTGAAGATGACACATATCATCATCTTCTCATAGTAGCCACGTCACAACACAACAACGTGCTGGTAATGGTCATGGTCTACACGATTCACGTTCTGGCATGTTTTGGGAGATGTTACGTGTGATACGTTCTCTCCAGTCACAACAGACCTATTCTCCAACATACATTTTGGAGAATGTTCCCTTGTTGGGTGATCCACGTGCACAGGTGATGACGAGTGCACATCAGGTGCGATCATGGATTGGACCAGCGGTATTGCTGGATGGAGTGAGAGTAGGATCTCGAGTATACCGTCCACTTCTATAGTGGACAAACCTTCTTCCACTGGAGGTTTTATTGCGAGCATATGACGGAGTGGAGAGGCCCTCACATCTCACAGTGGAGAGTATTTTGGATGTGGGTAGATACTCCCATGCAATGTTCTATGCTGACAAATCACCCATGGCAGTGGTGAACCTTCTGGGTTAGCCAAGAGCGGCATTACCCACATTGTTGAGTTACCCAGCTTCCCATGCTTACAGAGAGGGAGGACATGGACTTGTATGGGATTCTCGCTTGCAGTGATTGGTGGAACCCAACGTTGAAGAGAGAGCGTGAGCTATGGGATTCTGTACCAGTACCTACATTGACAGAGGCATCACGACATCAGGTGTTGGGTCATGCTATGGACTTGAACTGTTTGATATGGATTGTGAGCCTCAATTTGGATGAGCAGAGACACATGCAATCCACATGTGTGACTGCAAGACCCATTGATAAGCTCTTTGCCTACTGAGACGGTGGAGGCAAAAGTTGGGGGCAAGAAGTGTCCAAGATCTCATCCCTGGTCTTATGGGGATGTTGGAGAAGGAGAGGTAGGGTCTTCTTTGAGTATGGTTGGAGTTTTTTGCGCGGAGCAAGTGATGGCTACCACTATATACCTTTGTGATACAACATTAAAGGTTACAGCTACAGCAGCAGGAATTGTTCACCCTGAGATAGTGGAGCCTCGTATGAGAGAGCATAAAAAGCTTTATGCTCAAGAGGTTGTCATTTAGCAACCAGATACTACGTCTTCTATCTCTAGTGTCGATGGAGAGGAGATTTGGGATATTGAGATTGGATCCAAAGTGACAGGAGAACAAAAACATAGGATGTGGAGATTTCTGAGGAGTTTCAAAAATTGTTTTACTTTCAATATGAAGGATTTAGGCTGTTTGAAGGGACTTGGTATACAGATTGATTTGACAACTGATGCATCAGTCTTCCGTCATCCCTACATACAGTGATATGGAGAGATATCTAATGTCAAGACCTTCTTGAGGCTGTATTAGTGGAGATATCATATGGAGATTTTTTAAATTTTATCCAACAATTGGTTACTACGATCTCATTCCCTATCTCTAAATCTGGTACCGATTGTCTTAGTAGCCATTATTCCTTATAATCCATCTTTGGGGGTCAAACTTATGATTAATGACTAAATGTGTGTTGATTTGATCTCACAAGACTTGACCTTATCCTCAACTCGAATTTGCAACTGATGATATCCTTCTCATAAATCCAATGTACTAAAAATTTTTGCATGCCCAACCTCATCAAAGATCTCCTCAGGTGTAGGCATAGCATATCGATCAGATTTTGTCTCTGATTGATAGATCGGTAGTCACCACACATGCGTCTATCTGTATAATTGCCATGTATATCCTTCTTGAGTGGCATCACCACATCAGAGGCAAATGGAAAAAAGTATATATTCTTTTAAAATCTAGAGAAGTAATAAGTACACACTTATGATAAAAAATTTTAAAATAAAGCCAACAACTAGAGGAAAAAAATTAACCAAGATTTATAAATATTTAGATCCACTTGAATGCTTGTTTTAACCTCAGATTTCAGCACTTTATGAGCTCATGAAGATCTATATACATTGAAGATAAAAACTTTTGATGAATCTCTTAATATTTGAGGATTTATTGATGTACAAAAAGATATGAAAATACCTTTAATATGGTGATACACTTAACACCTTGAGATAACCAATAATATTAACCTCTTAAAAAAACCAAGTACATAAATAATCAACCACAAGAATCGTTTCAAAATCCAATCAATTTGTGGTATATAACCTGCATTGTGCAAGTTTATTACTTTTATTTTAAATAAAATTGACTTTTTAAATCAGTTAATTTTAATTTGATTTTAAACCATGAATATTTATTAGTTCATATTGTCATGGTAAAAAAGTAATCATATTAATAATAATGTGTTATGTGTTCAATGACAACATAAGTTTGTTTTGATTTTATGATGAATATTGATTGTTCTTGTTTTATTCTATTTTATTATATTTATTTAGAAAAATTATTTATTCAATGAAAAAATTAGATTAAAATATATATGAATTATATTAAAAAATTAATTTTAAAAAAATTATTATTCAAAATTAATTTTGATTTAAATATTAATAAAATTAAATTTTAATTTAATTATAAACTTTTTCATAATTAATAATATGATAATAATTATATGTATTAAAATTTAATGATTATTTAAATAATGTTCACATAGGCTACAAAAGACTTTGATCCCCTCCTACCATACATGAGTTCAATAAATGTACTTACATATTACAAAGTTAAAAAAATAAGCTGAAATTTTAATCATGCATAAAGTAAATTTTACTTCATATAAAATACAAAATATGTGTTAACACATCTGTATCTAGCATGTGAAAGCAAAGATCTTTCATAGTCATTCACTAAGATTTTAATTTTATAATTAAAGATTTTAATTTTATAATTAAAGATTAAATTTTTAATATTGACATATTAAAATTTGTTGATGCATTTGATGTATATGTCCTTGCACTACATGCATAGATCTTGATGGCAAAAAATTTTAGGGCATAGCATAATTATATATTATGGATTAATCAAAATGCATAAGAACATTTTATTTCATGAAAAAATTTATAGTTATAGTTAGTTGGTATTAGTTTCATCTATTTTGGTATGCCACATAGTCAGGTTATGATCTTTAGCACATGAGTGTTCATCTACAGTTTGCAGAAATGGCTTATTCCCGCACACGAGTGCTATAGGAAGAGGTGCTATGCACTTTGTGGGTCTGAAGGACGCTTCATAGTAACTTTGATTGTCCATCTTTTTGTTGTGTACAAATTGATTCAAATTATAATAAAATTGACTTCAATAGTTGTTTCACTAAACTAACATGGAGTCTAATTTTTTTTATATACAAAGTCTTAGAAAAAAAATTTCTGTGCTTAAAAGAAATTTTTTTTCTCTTCAAAAGGTGTAATTTGTTAGTTATAATGTGTTTTGTAATGAATACATGTAATTTGAAAATGGACGTAACTTGGGGGTGCAATTGAGGTGGTCTAAACTTGTAAAAAATGTCATGTGAATATTTATTTGTATGAAAATGAAAGTTATCAATTTTTTTGACATAATTTTAATCAAATAAAATCATTATTTTTTTCTTACAATAATCTAAATATTACATATAATCTATTTTAACATTTTTAAGTGTATTTTCATAAAATAAGTTTAAAAATTTGAGATAAAATAGAAAATTATGATTGTGAAATAGATGTGAATGAAAATTTAATTGTGATTTATTAACTTAATTATCAAATAGTGAAACTCATTGATAACGTTATTCTGCAAATTTTATTACTTATTTTTCTAGATAATATTAAAGATATACCTAGTTAATTATAGGTATTCTTTCAATTCAAATTGCTAGACTGCATTATAATGTATACATCTATCCAATATTATGAGATATATATATAAAAGTATTCGGAGATATTTGACACTTCGTTTGATAACAAATATTTTAGGAGACTTTGCCAGCAAATGAAGTATGAGATGCCGCTACTGTTGATGCAAAAGGGGAATAAAATATGTGAAAGTTCACATGCCTGGCACATCGACCGAATGTGCAGAGCCTGCCACGTGGATTACAGTTGTAGAGACGTAAAGTAGCTAGATGTCATTGGAAGTCGAGATTTGCATGAAACGAACGACGTATTATAAAGCACAACAACCTACTCCGCAAACGAACCGGGGCTCCCTGTCACGGTCGACCGCCTTATCTATCCTGTTCATGCGTAATTGTCTGCAAGTAGAATTCTTCATTTGAAATTAAGACGTGCAGAACCGGCAACACGTGCCGTCCCCGTCGAGATAAAGACAATTCATGCTAAATTCACTCACGTAACTTTTCGCCATGTTTTCGCTGATTTCCGTGTACACCTAATTTGCTTTCGGTTCCTTGAACCCGTCTCGACCTATTGCGACGAGGAAGCGAGGAACGGGAAACAGCAGGTTCTCTCCTCGGATCACCGGTCGATCGCGGTGACTTTTCGGCCGCAGAGAACATGGTGCCACGAGCAGGAGTGCACTTTTTGGACATACCGCCACTGAAGTGAATCAAGTGATTCTGGCGATTCAACGGGCAACGAAGACGAACATGGGGAGAATCTCCCACTGGATAACGAGAAGCGCAAGAGGCCTCGACCTGCACGAGCGACAACCTCTTCCGATGACGCGGTGCTCTGTTTTCTCAGGGCTCGTTGCGGCTTCGAGGCTCTGTTGTGAGCAGGGTGAGCGGGTCGAGCTGGAGCTTGCTAGGCTGAGCTGAGCTAAGCTGAGCTGAGTTGTGCGGGAGTGGGTGGAAATCTGTGCGAGTGCGAGTGCGAGGCGCAGCGGGAATTTGGTCTTGATTTTGTTTTTCAGCGATGGCTGTGGCAGCTGCAGCTGGGCGATGCGTTGGTGCATTGCCTCAAGCCGCAGCTTCTCTCTCGTTTTCGGGCTCTGTTTCGCAGACTGGAGCAGCAGCCTTCGCTCCTTCCTCATCCTCCTCCAGACGTAAACATTCTTCAGGCGGTGCTATCACCTGGTGAGCTACCCAGCTCCTCGTTTGCATGAATTTCAGTGCAAGAATCCAGCTACTAAGCTCCAGTTGGTCAGAGCTGGAAACCCAATTTTCAACCGCTTTCCAAGTAGCCCGGACTTGCACCTCGAAACTAGCAGCACTTGCCTGCCACTTTGTTACTGGCCAATTCCACACCCCAGCAGGATTTCTATGCGCAATTTGTGCTTGTGAACGGAAATAAAGGTTCCCCGAAGAATTTTCGCTGGTTCTCATGGGATTAGACTGGAACATGAGACAGCTGTACAAGAGAAGAGAGTGAGGCCAGTTGAAGGCTACAATTTTCATCTCAGGAATGCGAGAGGAAATGAGCTGAATTTAGTTACTGGACCAGATGTAACAACCGAATTTTCAGAGATTACTTAAATGATCTCAAATAGGGTATCTGCACGAATGATTGATGATTTTTCCCCTGTGCTGGGTTTCGGCCAGAGCTTTCTCTAAAGCCTTCTGTGCATGGTTGCAGTTTGAGGACAGATTCCGAGCCCAAGTCCGCGAAAGAGAGATCGCTTCTAGACAATGCAAGCAATTTGTTGACAAACCTTCTCAGTGGAGGAAACCTCGGTTCTATGCCCATAGCAGAAGGGGCTGTTTCGGACCTCTTTGCGAGGCCTCTCTTCTTCGCTCTCTATGATTGGTTTATCGAAGTAAGTCATCTCACCTGGACCAACGCACATCAGCTGGCATGCACAGGGAGTATTTGTCAAGAGTTTTTCTAAATGCCAACCTAAAATTGTGCTACAAGCCTTCTTCTGATTTGATCTGATTTGACGTGGGATGCAGCATGGATCAGTTTACAAATTAGCCTTCGGGCCGAAAGCGTTCGTGGTCGTTTCCGATCCTATTGTGGCGAGACACATTCTTCGGGAGAATGCTTTTGGCTATGATAAGGTTTGTGGCAGCCTTTGGATTGAACCTCTAACAAGTTCTCGACAGAACACGCTTCATAGGTTTAACTCAGTGTCCTCTATCAGTCAAATTAATTGTTTTTTGAAGACTCAGGGTTTCATCTACAGGGCGTTCTTGCAGATATTCTGGAGCCAATCATGGGCAAGGGACTTATTCCAGCAGATTTAGAGACATGGAAGGTCAGAAGGCGAGGTATGGTGGGATCCTGTGCTCCCTTTAAGTTTCGGTTGGTGACCGTGTACCTACACAAATGGTCCGTGATGTTCTCCAATCTGGAGGAATCTTTGGACTTATTCCTTGGATTTGTTTGCGTCTGCTGTGTGTATTCATATATGAACATTTGGATGAAAGAATGGAAGTACGTAGTCACTGGGACCAGAGAGAAGGAATTTTCCTTAGACCAGCACTTTTGATCCTCACAAGTTACTTAGAAATTTCTCTGGCGTCCTGGTCAGCCGTGCTTAAACTCGACCACAGATATCAATCTCAGGCTTTACTGGCAAGCAGCTTCTAGTGGCATCTCTTAACATTGTGTGTGATATTCTCAATAGATCACTCCTTCTGTAGCTTACTGAAATCTCGCCCTTGAAGACATATCTTTTCCTTATTCCTGGCGGCTGAACAACTTTATCTTTGCCGTGGTTGAACAGCTATTGTTCCAGGTTTCCACTCAGCATACTTGGAGTCGATGGTTGAGGTGTTCAACGACTGCACGGAGAGGACTATAAACAAACTAGAAACTCGTCTGCAGAGAGCCCAATCCACAGGCGAAGAGCTGATCGAAGTCGAGATGGAGGCCGAGTACTCGAATCTCGCCCTTGATATCATTGGCATTAGCGTTTTCAACTATGACTTTGGATCTGTGACATCCGAATCTCCAGTTATCCAGGTTTCTGATTTCCGTAACCTGTAACATGCAGGCTATGAATGGACTCTTCTTTCTCTTCGTTTTCCAGTAACTAAGTATGCAGTTCAAGAGTTCCAACCGAAAGTATGATACCAGATATTGATTGCTGAATGTCCTGTGCAGGCTGTGTACGGTACATTGTACGAAGCAGAGCATAGATCGACATTTTACATCCCTTATTGGAAGTTTCCTCCAGCAAGATGGCTCGTTCCACGCCAAGTGAAATTCAACGCTGATCTGAAAGTTATAAACGATTGCCTCGATGACCTGATTCGGAGGGCACGAGACACTCGTCAGGTGGGTACCTAGACCCACGCAATTTGAAGCGACGCAGATCTTGTTTCTTGACTTTTGTGATGAGATTTTAGGACCGCTCAGCCCGGGCGCAGGGTCTATGGTCTTCAGGCTATTTACGACAGCAAAAGCTGAAGAGTTTTGTAACGATTTAGAAATTCTGTAAAGCCTGCTATGAATGGATATGATCGTTTAAACGTTACACTTGCCGAAATGACCTGATGTACACGTTGTCTTTGTCCTATGAGTGCAGGAAGAGGATGCTGAAGCGATGCAACAACGAGATTATTCCAAAGTTAAAGTAAGCATAGCTCTCACATATTTCCCGATTTTTCTTACCATAGCGTGTAAGACTGAGTGAGGTTCATGGCGATTGAGGTTTTATTTTAGTGCATGAAAAGAATATGGTATAAATCAGATAATCTCGTCATATGTTCGGTATACTTAACACTGTGTTTTACTGTGATAGGATAAGAGCTTACTGCGGTTCCTCGTTGACATGAGAGGAGAAGAACCTGATGACAAGCAGGTCAGGCGCTCAAAGTCCTTGGCTCATTCTCCTCCTCCGTCCAGAGAACCTTACAACTTGAGTTGTACTGGACAGTGAAGGTCCACGATCTTTGGAATCTAGCGGAAATATGTGATGGAGAACAAGTGTTCTGAAATTTGAGAGTCAGGGGACTACGACGAGTGTTGCAATCAGAAATGAATGATGAGTCTGTTTATGTCTATGAAAGAGATGGCGCTGTCTTTGGTATTGAATTTCACTACTTGTGGGAATGCACGACAGCTTCGAGATGACTTGATGACGATGCTCATTGCCGGCCATGAAACCACGGCTGCTGTGCTAACTTGGGCAACGTTTATGCTCGCTCAGGTGCGACAGTACCTTTACCTCCATACTACTACCCCTTGGCCTCTCTATCTTTGTCTTCGTTGTTGTTTATCAGGTGAAAAGTATCTTTGCATGTCGTCGGTTGCAGGAATCGGGTCAGAGATAGAGTACACTCAGTAGTTACCTCAGCTCGCCATATCTGTCGATCATCTTTCGGTCAAAACCTGCGTCCCCGTCCGCATGCTATGAGAGCCTGGTGGTGATGTGGAGTGATCTCGTTTTGTTTGAAGGCATGGATTCTGAATTCTAAACTCCTCTAAACTTCTTGACTTGCTTCTGAATATGTACAGAACCCGGATAAGATAAAAAAGGCTCAGGACGAGATAGACAGCGTTCTGGGAGGACGGAAGCCAACATACGAGGACCTGAAAAAGCTGCAGTGAGTATCTCTCGTCCCATTACTGTCGTCACTTGCAGGCTGTCCTGGCCATACTATCGATGATTGTTGTCATTTTCGAATCTGCGAGCCGCCGCCGCTGCTTCTAAATGCTCCAGAGTTTCCAACGGGAGTGCAGTTTTACCTGCACAGCTTTTTGTACAAAGTAGTGTGGAATGTTAGTGGGTTCCGGGTAGCCATGTCCAGAGGTCTATTCTGAATTGAAAGCTGCGGCATCAATTTGTAGGTACGTGCGCCTCATCGTTGCGGAATCATTACGTCTGTACCCTCAACCACCACTGCTTATCAGACGGTCACTGAAACCCGACAAGCTTCCAGGTTGTGGCTTCAAGCTTCCGTGTCCATTGCCGTTTTGTAGAGCCGAATCATCTGGACTGTCCGGGACTAGATTCAAGTGTCATTGCAATCGATTCCACACTTGCTTTTGTCCTTCTGTGAATTTGGTTCTTACCGAGAGGTTTTGCAGTGATTTTAACCATCGTTGAAACCTGAACGACAGGGGGGCATAAAGGAGACGTGAATGGCTACGCCATCCCAAAAGGAGTCGATATCTTCATTTCTGTAAGTCGACCTCTAAGCACCACGCTTCTGTCCATTGCAAAGTGGTTGCCTGTCTTGATCCTAATGCTCATGGTCTCCTGATGGAGACAAAGGATGTATGAAGATATTCGAGGGGCTAAAGTCGGCTCTGAATTCCCCTGCCCCATCTGAACTCGGTCCCATTCACCAGGTGTATAATCTGCACCGATCTCCCTACTTTTGGGACGAACCTGATAAGTTTATGCCGGAGAGATTCTTGAAGGCAAAACAGAGTGAGGTCGATGGCTGGGCTGGTTTCGATCCCCAGAGAAGTCAAGGTGCATTATATCCAAACGAGGTAAGCAACAAGATCAACAAGCTCTGCTGTACGTGCTTCCACCTGTGGTGCTCGCGGATTCATCATCTTTGGATGGATCTACCTCTTCGACGTCGACCTTTGAGTTTCAAAAGTACTTTCACATGGACACAGTGTCTGAGAGCAGCCAACGAACGAATGCGTGTCCTGGTCGGAAGTCTCCAAGATATCTTGCAGTGCATAGACAGACACCAACTCTTCACCATCGAACGTGTGGAAATCTGATGGCCATTTGTATGGTGGACATGTGTGCGCAGACGATTGCGGATTTTGCATTTTTGCCCTTCGGTGGCGGTCCTCGCAAATGCGTGGGAGACCAATTTGCGTTGATGGAGTCTACCATCGGACTCACGATGCTTCTGCAAAAGTTCGACGTCCAACTGAAAGGAAAGCCCGAGGATGTGGAGCTGGTCACCGGGGCCACCATTCATACCAAGGCAGGACTGTGGTGCAAATTAAAGAAGAGGCAGAGTGTAAAGAGTGCTGTCACACCAGAACCCGCAGCCGTCAACTCATAGAAGCTACTGCCATAGTTCCTGTTAACACTAGTGTACAATTTCTCTGCGTAGCATGTGCAAGCCACACTTGTAGGCACCGATGGAGGAACCTCAACGATCCAACTCTCATGATGGGGAATAACGAGAGTCTGAAAATCCCATATTCGAAACAAGAGCTTCTTCTGCCATCAACCAAGGGATGTCTTCAATCTCTTGAGCTGATTGATTGGGGGAAAGTGGCAATTCTGCAAAACGGTTTCCCTCCATCCAAACTCTCATTTGCTTATCACTTCTTTTCTAATACTCCAAGCGTCGAAAGAAGGCTTTCTACACTTCGGCCCTGGAATTTTCTTTCGGGTTTTGGATCCGAAACTTCCGAGTCTTGGGCATCGTTCTCTCTCCTCTCTGCTCTCTCCCTCTCGGAACCGTCGATCACGAGGAATTCTTTGCGCACGAATGCGAAGGCTTCACCCTTTCCCTCCCGTCAAAGCGTCCAGTCTCGCTCATCACACGGCGCGATTGGAAGTTCTTTGTCCACCGGTTGACGTTCAAGATACAGCCGGCAGGCCCCGAAGAAAGAATTTTTCATGTGTTGCAAGTCGCAAGCTCTAAGTTTGAATCTTTCTAGTTCTGGAGACGTTCATCCTTGGGTTTTGGAAAACCAGGAGAAGAATTTCAGGCGAATATTGATGTTGGATATCACTTTTGCCTCATAGATACACCGTCTTAAGAACAAAAAAGGAAGGTATACCGTAAAGAAGGAACATTGGGATGCCGAATACTTAGAAACGTTTCCGAGTCTAAAACTGATGAGGAAACGTGATGTTCTTTGGATGCATCACGTTTGAAGACGGTTTTGACCTAGATAGTTAGGGTATATTGGTCATATTTGCTATGGATGTTCTGTTGTTTGTATACAGTTTTGACCTAGATAATTAGTATATCTCAGCTGTTGGACAATATTTCCAGGTGTGTGTCCCATGTTAGGAGTCTGGTTCCATCCTTGTTCGATTTGATGGGATCTTCCCATCCTTTTGTCATTTTAATGTGTCTTCAGACTCAAGAGGAAAGGTGACAATCTTAATTAATGTCATTTTACGAGTTACGTGTCCTGGAGTTGATGATGGAATGGTCGAGTCCACATCTTTGACGCTGAACATGACACTCCATTAGTGAAGAACCTGCGAAGATAGCACCCACGGCTAAAACTGACTTTCGTCAACACACGCTACTAGAACTATAGAATACAATAGCAGTACGATAGGCAAAGTCTTTTCTCACAGTTGTAAAAACAGTCACACTACGTATTCTGGCACCAGTTCCGGGTTGTCTACGTAAATCTAATTGCATTTTTATACAAATGTTCACATACAAATGTTTCACCTCAAACTATTCGTGAAAATCCGGTTTAGGGTTAAGGGTGTTGTGTGAGCTGAGGCTCACACAATAAATAACTCATTTATATCACAAGTCAATAAACACAATCTGTATACCTCAAGGTATACTAATTCTCAAGCTCGATGCCCCTTCCAATAATCATCGATCAAAACACGCATAATTTTTCTCATTTGACCACAAAGACCAACACTGAGCACATTGTAGCTCTCTACTCAATTCTCTTCATTAAACAAGCTTTCAACTACATTTTTCCAACACCACCAATCAGGCAATCAAAAACCCCTTCCTATAGGACTGAAACTGTCTCCCATCATCTAGAAAGAGCCATAATAATGAGAACGTTCCATGAAACTGCCCCTTGTAATCAAAGCAATGCTATTCCTAAAATGTTGACAATGTTGCCAAAAGCATATTTGCAACTCATCAATGTGATACTTAATTATTTGTATTCTAACCTCTAAAATATGACTGTCTAAACCTCACTAATGAGCAACCATGGTTACAATGTTCAGCATGGCTATCTCTCACCTTCATCCATGTTTAACTACTCAGTTTGATGTGTTCAAATTCAAAACATGTTCAAGTTTTGTCACTAGATTGTTTTAAGGTTTTAGATCTCAATGAAATTCTTGCATAAAACAATCACATGACTTTAGCCTTACTTGATTGAAATCGCGTGAAATGTAAAACAAAACCACAATATCCAGAAGATATATTGTAGAGTTTTATATATATAATTATAATCAGATACTTGTAGAAAATTACAACATGCATTTTACAAGATATTTATGTCTTATTACAATTAAAGACAATTGGAGTATTTTTAAAGATTTTTTTTAATTGTTATTAAGATTTAAAACATTTATTTCATATATACTTTAAACTTTGAAACCTTCTTAGTAAGATAATGCTAGTTTCAAAATTTACAAATTTTTTTAACTTGGAGATATTTTAATATAAGCTATCTGTTTTTATATACAAACTATTTAAGTTGTCAAGACTTATGTAATGGCACCCCTAGTTATGTAGTTGCACGCATGCAAGAGCATATATAACAGTTAGAACAAGAAGTGCCATTAGGGACATTTGCATTGTATGAAGCGTCAGGAACGATAGTGTCATTAGAAGACCTAGGGCTCAAGGGATAGAGTTCAAATTAGGTATCCTTGGAGTCTAGTTTTCGATGTTGAGCCTTTGAAAATATGGCTATGGTGGATATGAGCTAGTGTGGGAAGCTAAAATCTTTGAAGCTCAAAGTGGATTTAGCTCGACTGTAATCTCTCTTTTATGCTATGGTTATGAGGATAGTGTTCTTGTGGACATTTTGAGAGTAGAAAAGATATTTTCTTGAACTCAAATTGGAATATGTGGTGAGAATTGTGAATTCTTGAGGCGTTGAAGGTATTTTGGTGAGTTTTGATCAATGGTAGCTTCAATATTTTTGCCCTAGAATGTGCAAGATGTTCATGGAGTAAAGTCAGTGATGGCGATATAGAAGTAGAGTCGATTCAAAGTTGGTGTGATCGATTTTGAATTTATGTATGGTTTGTTTTAGTACTTAAATCCGAATAAAAAATTTGGAGGTCAAAATCGCTACTAAAAATTGACCAAATGGATAAATACTTATACTTACTTTGGTGCTTAAAATCAAGATTGGAAGAAAAGATTTCAAAAATAAGTGCTCAAAGTCCAAGATTTGATGTTTCAAAATTTTCGGACTGAATATAAAAGCCACATGTTATGGAATTATCATAGAGTGTGTGTTTGATTTCAAACTTGATGAGGTCATAAAAGATGTAAAGCAGTTTGCACCGGGATAGAAACATCATCCACAATATTAATAGTGCCAAATTCTAAAATTTTGGTATTAGGGTCTGCAATTGGAATCAAAGATTTTTAAAACTTGATGAAAATTACAAATATTATCCATTTGCAAAAAAATTGTGTTAGATAAAGAATTACTTGTGTCAATTTATCAATCTAAATGTCAAAAGGCCTCCGAAACTAAGTTTTAGTGTTATAAAGTTAACAATTCCAATATAACTAAGTTATATTGGATTGGTTTGATCCCTTTGATGGATGTTTTTAAGATGGAGGATTGTAACTTATGTTTCATGTAATTGATATGCCTCCATGTTGACTTTCTATTTTATTACCACGTTTGTTTGTGTTAGTATTTTGTTGTGTGGAGTGTTAGTTCTATGATGTGATGCCAATAGTGAGGTTGGATTTGTGGACTAGTCAGACTATCCATGTTTTTCCTTAGTGAGATAGGACTTAGAGACATGTAGACTGGGTGAAACCTTGTGGTGATGGCAAGTTTTAGGTTGCCTTTGTGTTAGCACCGTACAATGCCTTGAATACCTTTTATTGTGGATTTTGATTCCAATTGAGGACATGTTGATGTTGCAGATTTTGGTTTTATTTGAGGACCTGTTGTTGAGATGTTTATTGAGGTGATACACTAGTATGACCCCCTACACCCTGATTTCTCCTCTCCCATAATTGTATTACATTGATCTTGAGATTGGTGAGCGTTTCCATGATGGATTTTAATTCATGTTGTAAATCTACCATAAGAGTATTTACTACTTGAAAAGCAATAGTAATAGTTGTTCTTACCACAACATGTGGTGCTATTTCTCTAGCCACCAAGCTGGAATCATCATCTTCTAGACTCTCATCTATTTGAATAGCAATGCAAATATCCTTAATCTTAGAAAAGTATTTTTCATATGTCACCTTGCTTTGAATTTGAGGCTTTAAACCGCCAATGAAATTCTTCGTCAACATCGTCACAATCCCTATCATAGTTGGCTCCACCTCGTATCCACTCTTTCTTTACATCACAAAAAATATGATTCCAACTTCTCCGTTCTTTGCACATATGATCTCACCTTCTCACTCTCCCCTTGTTTCAGAAAGGTGACTTCACTCATAAGCTTTTTATAACTTTCATCTAGAAGAAAATTTTCAATATGATTCTCTGTCAAACTCTCTCAAATGTATTCCTCCACATGTAACTTCTTGTATTTATTGTACCACTTCAATGCGGAATCCTCCAAGAAGTCGGACAAAAGGATAGCCCATTCGGGCTTCATTCTTTCACTGTTTCCAATACTTGCGCTCTTGAAGTTCCTCACAAAAGCTTCTACATCTTCATTCTCTTTCCCATCAAATACCATAAGTTTTCTTATTTCCAACTTATTTTGTTATTGTTGTTGGAAATTTACATGGGTCTACTCTCCAGAATGAAAACAAGTCTCATCTTTCGCTCTTGGGAAATTTTTCAGTGTCCTCTCTTCAAACTTCACTCTAAACTTTTTATGTCCGAATCCGGCAAAACAATCACGTCCATCCTTTGAGGTATCTTAGACAATCTAATATTCCAAAAAGCTTGATTTCCCATTTTTCATTGAGTTTCAAGTCATCTTCACTATGCAAAACACTCATGCAAGAACTCATTTTGATTAAACATTAATAAGAAAAAAGGCAAATCTGAAAAGTAAAGCAGTTTTTCCACTTTTATACCCCTATATACTTAAAATAATATAACTTTCTCTCTAAAACATCTCTCAATGAAATTTAAACCAACATATACATTAATTTCTAACGTATGTTAACTCATGTAAAGTTTCAAATTCTGATTTTATTCTTTCACGAAATGATGATCTATGTAGACTTGTTTCCAAGAGCTATCTTTCAAAACCCGTCAAAACATTGACATTTTCTAACTATCATAATTTTTTTTTATATATGTGATATGACTATGATTTTAAGTTCAAAACATATCTCATCTAATAATTTAAAATCAATAAAATTCTTAAAACAACTTTGAATAATAAATTTTTCATCTCAAAAATGCAATATACCCCGTTCAACTCATCTCAAACAACACTTTAGTAAATAAAATGTACAAAATTACTTCCAAGCTATCATATAACACCATCGAATACACAAATGATAAAATATTTTGTAGCATGATCTTGTTTGTTTCCACTAGACTCTCCAAATGAGTACTCATCATTATTATTTCATGGGCAAGAAAATGGATTCAAAATATTTTTGATTCTTCTAGATTGAAGTTCCAGCAAAAGAATAAAAAATGTAATCTCCATGCTGAGACTCACTGAAGTTTACCTCCAATGACTTTTTGGAAGCTCATCATGAATCTAGAAGGACATGTTCCAACCCTATGATCATAGTCCTAATGCATCATCTTACACAAAATCTCAAACTCAAGATTTCATAATCTCATGACAATTCTCACAAAGATTCAAATATCACTAAAATGGTAAAGATCATTTATTGATGATCAAAGACTTTTTTGAAACAAGACTTCCAACCCTAAACAAACCTTCACTCTCCAAACTATGATTCCCCAACATGAGTTTCTCCCAAAACTAATTTCATCAAAATTCACTTCTCCCAAATCTCACTTGAGAGGTGATTCTCAACCTTTCTATTTAAACTATTTAGATTTTTACCCTTATAATTAAAAGAAATCATCATATAACTTGATCTTACCAAATTTAATCAAGGTAGAGATAAAAAATTGCAATGAAAAAGAATACATGGAAACATGCAATTAATCCACTTGGATCTTGTAGAAGTCCAATTACCCTCCAATTGACTTTTGTATACCAAATAAATCTTGCCCCTAGATTTAAGGGTCCTCATCAAGTCGAACTAATGAAAACTAGTCCAAGTCAAGAAAAATCAAGATACCCATGAGATGGAATTTGTTTCTTGATTCCTACTAAACAACAAAATAGTTAATCTCATCTACTACATCGAGAGCTATCTTATATTTTCCTCCAACTTAATTATAACTAGCTAAGCATAATCATGACTAAGATAAACTTAATCACACTTTAGATTTAGTCACATTTTATACTATATACACAACCATGGGTCTTACAGTACTATGGTATCACCAAATATGATGATGTTCGATAGCGATATCTTTTGTTTGGTCGGAATTTCAAGAAAGATTTATTGACCTCAACAAGTGTTGTTGGATATAGATGCACAACCCCTTTAGTTTGGTAAGGATGTACTACATGGTCTTGGTTTGCAAAATATTGATGTGGAGATATGTCCATTTTAAATTCATACATCACTTGGAGATGCTAGTGATGCACCACACCATACATCATCCGGATGGATTTGATAGTGCAAATCCAACCAGATCATGTCACAAACATATCTGCAAATGTAATGTCCTATGATGTATTCATGGATGAGGTAGTGTTATATCCAAGGGGATTTATCATTGATTATTGGGAGAAAAATGCCTCTTATTTGCTAGGTTGGCAATATGATGAGGATCAAATGAGTCGATTACCAATGTGATTCATTATCCGTTCTGATCATTTATTAAGTGGATGTTTGACATATGTTGCAGACTTCAATGCTTGTGTTACTTGGCATGGTGATTTTTTGGTTGAAAACATGGATGCAAATGATAATCCATAATAAGAAGATATTGTTACCATTCCAAGTCTTAGTGGAGTAGTATCATCTTTGTTGGATGAATCACTATGTATTTCATGTATAGAGCAACAATTATAGGTAGATCAGCTTATGTATCAGACTTGAAGTGAGTCTTTTATTCCATGGGTGGAGGAGATAAAGAAAGTTATTCCCACTTTTGCTATGTTGTCATCTTTGGATACAACATTTATTGAAATGTTGTATCCAAAGATGTGTGTTGGATTTGTTTGAAGATATGAACATAGATTTGGTTGTTGTGTTGTAGTTTGGCATACGAATACATAGACACTTGTATGTGGAGCGAGATGAAACTATATCAATACCATCATTAATGTAGTTTCATCTCGGTAGATGAAAAATACGTAGAATACAAAACATTACCTCCACCTTGGTTTGCTAAACTCCTAACCCTCTTAGGTATATGGTATGACCCAAATACTGCATATGCTTATGAAAGAACTTACTCTTTCCATGATGAAACTTGAAGTCATGAGCTATCAAACACTCAAATACCTCATGCAAATATTTTTCATGCTTTACCACTGTAGCACTATATACTTAAATATCATGGATGTAGGCTCGGGCACAATCAAGTCCGGTTAGGATCGTATCCATCACTCTCTGGAACTCAATAGGTGCATTGTTCAATCCAAATGGTAAGAACTTCCACTAATACAACACATCCTTGCCATACAAAATAATAGCCAAAAGATCGTCTTATTCTTATCCTCATGTCTAATTTGTAACTGATGATATCCTACTCGTAAATCTAATGTACATGGACATGGTGGAGTATTTTACTACATATGCTTTGGTTCACATTTAGAGTGCCAAGGAGATAGTTTTACAAAGAACTGAGCGGTTTAGATGGGAAGATAGACATCTTCTTTGTGTATGAGGAGATGGCAATGTTTGTGTTGTGTCACTTGCATCTAAGAGAGCACAGTTGGTCAGACATGCTCATGAAGAGTTAGATCATTTTGGAATAAAGTGTACATATACCTTACTTCAAAGTCATTATTGGTGGAGATGTATGCAAATTAAGATGCATCAATTTGTGGCTAGATGTATGGATGTGATTGTGTATATATCTCATTCAATGCCCCTACACCATAGTTTCATCCCCTATTGATTATGGGATTTGGTTATTGTTGGAGTTTGGATTTTGCATGACCTTTTCCATTTACTATACGACATCATTGATATATTTTGGTTATAGTGGAGCATTTTTCCAAGTGAATTGAGTTGGTGGTATTACTTGACAAGTCAAGTGAAGGTATAACTCATGTGTTCTTAGCTTCCATGCTTAGCCAATTTGGTACACTAGTTGAGATGTTGACTAATTGAGTATTGAGTTATATGCGAGACCGAAACATCTAACTACTGTTGTCGTGTTGTGACGCGGCTACTATGAGAAGATGATGACATGTGTCATCTTCAGAGTTGTTGTCATGACGGCGATAATTTAGGTTAGGATAACCGACGGCGCAAGACCAGAAAAACATTAAGAGCCCACCATTGGATCTATTTTGTAGGGTCAGGATGTTTAAAAGGCTCCAAGAGATATTATCTTGGACCTTATCAGATATAAAGCGCAGTCAGGATGGAAAGGGTATGGGAGAGTGCTAGACACATCACTTTGCCGACTAAGGAGCATATCGATCGAAGTGGAGCCGATTTGCGAGGACATGGATAGAGGACAACATGATCCTCCGGATGTACCGATGCCTAATCCATTTGTGATCAACATCCGGTGTCTTCATCGTGATCATTTTTCGGGGCGTGGTTAGTGTATCATTTTGGAGATAACTTTCTGCAACAAGTGATAAACTCTCCAGACCCGATTATTCTTCCGATTGTTTCCTACGGCGCGATTTGGGGCGTAACGATTAATGCGTTTTGATTTAGTTTGGGCTATGGATTTGAACTTACCGGTAGTGGTGGCTTTCAACACATGGGTTCCAATCCATCACTATTGCTTACCGAAAACAAGCCATAGGGAGTTGATTGTTAGGAACTTTGGCGAGGAGTATTATTCTCAAGTTATAAACTCCCTGTTACGTTTGTAGTTCCGTTCATACTTAGCCGGTTTCGAGTTGTCATTTTGACTCTTTATTAGTGGCAACTCTTATTGTGTATAGGATGGCTAAGTAGTGTTTTTAGGATAGTTGTAAAGCTCTAAGTTAAAATGGAGCTAATTTGGCCACACTAGAGGTCAAAATAACACTCTTCATTCTCATTGGTCTTGGAGTTTGGGCTAATGAGGACACTTGGGCAACTTCTTCGAGGTTTTGAGGAGTTTTGGAGACCTTCCAAGGGGACATTTGGAGATTTGAGGATTGGGTTAAAGAGCTAACGGGATGAGCTACGACGTGGGCTCAAGAATGGATGGATTTGAAGGATTTGTCACTCTGAAGTGATGATTCAAAGTTAGAGTGAGAAATTTAGACCTTTGAGTGTATTTGGGGAGTTTCTGAGAACCTTACGAGGGTTTGGGGAGATCTGAGTCAACAGAAATATATTTTTCGACTCAAGCTTGTGTTTTGATTGAAGTTTTGACTCGATTGGACAAGTTTTGAGTACAGAGTGATAGCTTGAAGTTTGTGTATAGTTAGAATTGCGGGATTTGCCTTGGTATCACGAAGTTAGTACAGAGATCATATCTTTTGATATCAGAAATTTCTGTCAATAAAACTTTGCACAGTTCAAGTTCCGATGATGAGTGACCTTCTCATAAAATCTTGGAGCAATTGAAGTAAAGGATTGGGATGTGTGATGGGTTTTATACACAGGAATCTGCATATCACCTTGTGTTACAGTGGGTAAATCACCAATTGTTTTGAGAGATCTAGAGGAGAAAAACGTCTGAAACTTTTTTGAGTGATAGTAAGGGTTGTGGAGCAATTTTCTGTAAAGTTTGAGCGAAAGTTATTGGTCGAATCATTAGATATCATAATCTTCTTCCGCTGAAGTTTTACCGGCTATAATGTGGAGTGCTGAGGAGAAGAAGAAGAGATTGTCAACTCACACGAGGTTCTAGAGGGTTCTTCTACAGCCAGGCGCTCGGGCGTTCTCAGAGCAAAGAAATGTCCATGCGACATAAGTGGTGAACTTGACGTGAAACCTCTTAGGTGGAGGAACTTTCATGAGTTCTCTTGTTGCGAGTTTTCAGTTTCATGAGTTTCGGTTTATGGTTGGATATTCCAAGTTTAGAGTTAGGTGTAGATTGTAAGGTTAGGTTGTGGGTTGGCCTTGAGATATAAGGATGCAAGTTCAAGTTTTGTTTGGACTTGAGATATAAAATTAGTGAGGAATTAGATTGTAAGAACTCTATAGTGATAGCTTAGCGCAGAACATTGAGTTTTATGATATGTCAAATGCCAAAGTCTTTGGCAAGAGTCGGTCATGGGTGGGTTGGGAAAATTCAAGTATGGAGGGTCATTTTTGCTTCTTGTGTTTGGATCCCCCATACATCTTGGCTTCTTGTGTGTGCGCCATGCTTTGGATTTGTGAGGCGCCTGATTCTATAGGAGTGCTCCGACTTGATCACCGGTTACCACTCTAGTGCGTCTTTATATTTCTCTTGTGAGAAGTTGGAAGTGATGGCCAACTCTCCCAAGAGTGCTTGAGGTGATGGCGAGGTTAGGTTGCCCAATCCATTAGGCACGAACCACGGGGATCTAGATTTAGATCAGAGTAGATAGACGCAGAAGGTTGAATACTTGGGGAATTTGAGGGGTCAACAATCAAGACGGCTTTTCATTGACAACAAGCAGTGGATGTTCGGGATCACAAGGACGGTTACAATGAGTGGGGAGGGGTCGAGCAGAGCAAGTGAGGTACCTAAGGTGCAGCTTGATCCGGCAACAGCGGAGATGTTTCAAGCGTTCACGCTCTTCCTTCAACAGCAACAATTGCAGGACCGAAGGGAGAATTCAGCCACAAAAGGCGCAAAGTCTGGGTGGGGAAGATGCATCGGTTGACGGGATGGATGTCTCAAAGTACTTGAGATACTACGTCGAGGAAATGGAGTCTGAACCGTGTTCTTTGAAAAGAGATGATAGAAATGTTTCGTCTTGCTGCGGTGCCGGAGATTAGAAGCCATGTGAAATCCCTACAGGAACACATGTGAAATCCCTGCATATATCATAATCTTTTTCCGCTGAAGTTTTACCGGCTATAATGTGGAGTGCTGAGGAGAAGAAGAAGAGATTGTCAACTCACACGAGGTTCTAGAGGGTTCTTCTACAGCCAGGCGCTCGGGCGTTCTCAAAGCAAAGAAATGTCCATGCGACACCGTGGTAGGACATGGGTTATCAATTTATCTCTCAATCATCTCTAGCGTCGTTCTCACTATACTTTTTATTATATGATTGAGATCTAGACTTACTTGTAACTATTCGTTGAGAGTCAATTAAAGAATGTATGGCAAATCAACATTAAACATCTGAGATTTCAATCTTATTGGATATGATATTTATCGACATATTTTTACATATGTAAAAGTGACATGGATAGATGTCAAAGACTTTGCACAAAATGTTGATTTTTACAAATGGCGAGTGAATATAAATTTAATCGCGTGTTTGCAATAAAAAGTAGATTAAACCACATTCATTTTATATTATCCCAGTTAATTTCAAGTGGACAAAAGAGGAAGGTAGTGAGTGATATACGTAAGCAAACACTTTCTTGGGAAACTTTTCCTGGAATTGACACTCCTCGTTTGAGATGGAGTGACATTGATGTAGCATTTTGAAGGAATAGCGATCTAGTGAAATCAACTCGAATAATCAGGTATGTCTCCACTCTTCAAGCTGGGCTATGTCAACAGAAATTGCAGACTGAAATTTCTGACCTGTACAAGCACAAGAAAGTGTACCCGTTCAACAACCCTGGCCGCGGTTGCGTCTGCCGGGAGTCGAACCCGGGTCTATTGCTTGGAAGGCAATTATCCTAACCGTTGGACTACAAACGCTTGGTGAGTAGGAAAGCGCATCAAATCATAATATTATATATATTTTTACACATTAGTTGAGAGCAGGAAGAATGGAGGAACTAATATTACCATGACCAGAGAAAGTAAATAGGCATGGTATATTTTAAACCTAGTCATAAGTATAAATTGACAATATAAAATAATTTGAATAGAATTTTCTGTTTCAGTTATGCGAATAAAGTGAAGCTTGTGTTATCTGAGATTCAAAAGACATTAAAGTTTTTCTTCGAGAGAATAATGTAATGAGAGAGGCAAACGGAGGATATTTGATATTTTGATTGTATTTTGACTTTGCGGCTAATAAATTTCAGTCTGAAGGTACATATTTCACTTTTTGGTCCGTATCAAAATTGTCAAATAAAAACTTCAGGAATGCACACGACTACTACTTGGGCTTGAAACCTGTCTCCTGGGTAGAGACTTCGCTTCTCCCGTTACATGATGATGTCTGTCCTGATGACTAGTTGGATTCATCCTGGCAAAACAGTCTTCCCTGTACAGGTTGCAGATATAGGTCAATGCGTTGCCTTTCTGCAGCTTGTCTACAAGAGTGTATTGTACTTCGAAGCCATCCGGAAAAAGGACTGGCAGTTCAAACCTTTTCTAGCCTCATGTAAAAAATGTAGAGAGTAACAAGGGTATCATACACTAGAGCCTCTCTCGCTGTCTAAGAACTATGTCAAGAGTAGCTCAGTATTTGGCTTTTTTCGTACTTTGGACAGCAGGAGGAAAACGTTATTCTATTCTAATCAAGAGTGCACAAGTTGTTTCATATCATGTCGTTCAGTCGTGGATCATATGAAAATTACGTGATCGAGCAGTATCTAGTCCTAAGTTCATCACCTCATATGTAACTTCAATGTGGGTGACTCAAGGTTTTGAAACCTGATTATTTTCTCAGAATATGATGTGCTGTATTTTTTTGAAGTGGAATGCAAGAGAAGTGCATTCACTTATGGCTGAAAGACGTACCTCTCCGGTACTTCACCAAAAAACAATGCTTCTTCTGGACAATACCATGTACTTGAAACACAACCCGACATATAGAATCATTAATGTCTCAGGTGTTCCTAGAAGTGGACAAGAGATTCTGGTGATAAATCTCACACTCACGACTTTAATTTGGTAAAGAGGTATATTGTGAATTTGCATGCAGAATTTGACACACATTGCACTTGGGGCATGTGAGCTACTCTTCTCTTATGTTAAACTTCTTCACTCTTAGTGGATCCCGCCATTTCTCTTACTACTAGGGTTCATATACGCTCTTGCTCCTGCAAGGGTGAAAAATATGATACCCTTGTTGTCTAGTATGGTAGGCTCTCCCGCACTCACTCATGAACATATCCAAGTCGGTGTCCATAACAAAAGGAAGAGCAGAAAGTAAAATAACAAAAAGGATGGGAAGACCCCATCAAAACATACATGGAGGAAACCCAACAGGTAACATGGGGCTAGGCCCCCAATAGCATTACAATGGGAAATATGACATGCATCACCTAACATGATTGCTCTCCTATGATGACACTAACTAGTGCTCTTTGTAGAGCAATAGAAATATGTTGCCTAAAATAAGCTATATAATAAGCTAAAGAGAGTGATACCCATACGGCCTCTCGCAAACTCTCTCACGAACATGTCGAAGTTGGCGTCCATAGCTCCATATAACTCCAAGGCTAGAGGAACAAAGAGGTGATCTCTTTGCATACCACTAAACTTAGAAACCTTGGCAGTTGCCGCTCCACTCGCCGCTCATCCAGCATGATGGGTAATCATCCCCTTTGAAACTGTGTCACGTGTAGGATCGGTAACCACCACGTCTGCAATAGTAACATGGTCCTCCCAAACCAAGTATAGGTCTGCCCTAACCCTAGTTGTCATGACTTATGTAGTGGCATCTCATGAAGTACCTGATCCAATAGCTCATGAAGTACCTAGTGTTTCATGAATGCTCATGATAGTCATGGTCAAGAGGATGTGGCTATCATACCAAGTCTTAGTGGAGTAAAGTCATCCACATTGGATGGAACACCAGGTACTTCATGTATGCAGCTACAACAGATGGCTGATCAGCTCATACATCAGGCTTGGAGTGAGTCCTTTGCTCTAGAGAGGGAGGAGATGAAGGAAGTTATTCCCACTTCCATTATGTTGTCACCTTTAGATACAACGCCTATTGCTTGGCAGTATCCAGAGGAGGGTATATGTGTGTTGGATCTATTTGGAGGGATTAGCACACGTTTGGTTGATGTTTTGCAGTCTTGCATACAAGTACATCAATACTTGTATCTGGAGCGAGATGAGATTGCAAGACGCGTCTCATTACGCCATGTGGTATAGTTGGTGCGGAGATACCCAGATCTTCTACCAGTGTTGGCAGTTCAAGGATATCAGCAGGCCTTGCCGTCATATATTTTATTACTGGAGGCGCAAGACCTTGCTCGGTATGGCACCATACATTTGGTTATTACTGGATGACCATGTCAGGGACACACACGTGCTGGTAATGGTCATGGATTACAGGATTCACGTTTTGGCATGTTTTGGGAGATGTTACGTGTGTTACGTTCTCTCCAGTCACAGCAAACATATTCTCCAATATAAATTTTGGAGAATGTTCCCTTGTTGGATGATCCACGTGCACGGGTGATGACGAGTGCACATCAGGTGCAGTCATGGATTGGACCAACGGTATTCTGGATGCAGCGAGTAGGATCTCGTGCACACCGTCCAAGTCTATGGAGGACAAACCTTCTTCCAAGGGAGGTTTTATTGCGAGCATATGACGGAGTGGAGAGGCCCTCACATCTCACAATGGAGAGTATTTTGGATGTGGGTAGACACTCCTAGGCAATGGTCTATGCTGACAGGTCATCCATGGCAGTGGTGAACCTTGTGGATCAGCCAAGAGCTACATTACCCACATTGTTGAGTTACCCAGCTTCCCATGCTTACAGAGAGGGAGGACCTGGACTTGTATGGGATTCTCGCTTGCAGCGGTTGGTGGAACCCAACGCTGAAGAAAGAGAGCGAGCTATGTGATTTTGTACCGGTACTACATCAGTACCTACATTGTCAGAGGTATCACAACGTCAGGTGTTGGATCAGGCTATGGACCTGAATTATTTGACATGGATTGTGAGCCTTGGATTGGTTGAGCAGAGACGCATGCGATCCACATGTATGACTGCAAGACCATTGGTAAGCTCTTTGCCTACCGAGACGGTGGAGGCAAAAGTTGGGGGCGAGAAGTGCCCAAGATCTCATCCTTGGTCTTATGGGGATGTTAGAGAAGTAGAGGTAGGGTCTTCTTTGAGTATCGTTGGAGTTTTTTGTGCGGAGCAAGCGGTGGTTACCACTTTAGACCTGTGTGATACAACACAAGAGGTTACAGCTACAGCAACGGGAGTTGTTCACACTGAGATAGTAGAGCATGGTATGAGAGAGGAGAAAAAGCTTTTTGCTCAAGATGTTGTCATTTAGCAACCAGATACTACGTCTTCTATCTCTAGTGTTGATGGAAAGGAGATTTGGGATATTGAGATTGGTCCCAAAGTGACAGGAGAAGAAAGACGTAGGGTGTGGAGGTTTCTCAGAGTTTCAGAAACTGTTTTGCCTTCAGTATGAAGGATTTAGGCTGTTTGAAGGGACCTGGCGTACGGATTGATCTGACAACAGATGCACCAGTCTTCCGTCGTCCCTATCAATACAGTGATATGGAGAGAGATCTGATCCAAAGTAGGTGTCAAGACCTTCTTGAGGCTGGATTAGTGGAGATATCATATGGAGAGTATGCCTCTGCTGTGGTGATGCCAGTTAAGAAGGATATACATGGTAATTATACACATAGACGCATGTGTGGTGACTACCGATCTATCAATCGATAGACAAAATCTGATCGATATGTTATGCCTATAGTTGAGGAGATCTTTGATGCAGTTGGGCATGCAAAGGTTTTCAATACATTGGATTTACGAGGACTATATCATCAATTGCGGATTCGAGATGAGGATAAGGCCAAGACAGCCTTTTGGGCAATTAATTCGCATGGCAAGGATGTGTTGTATTAGTGGAAGTTCTTACCATTTGGGTTGAAGAATGCACCTACTGAGTTCCAAAGAGTGATGGATATGATCCTAGCCGGACTTGATTGTGCCCGAGCCTACATTGATGATATTCTAGTGTATAGTGCTATAGTGAGGGAGCATAAGATACATTTGCATGAGGTATTTGAGCGACTGATTGCTCATGGCCTCAAGTTACATCCTAGAAAGTGCAAGTTCTTTCAGGATCAGGTAGAGTACTTGGGTCATATCATATACCCAGGAGGATTGGGAGTTTAGCAAACCAAGGTGGAGGCAATCGTGCGTATTCCACAACCCTCAGATGTGAGTAGGGTGCGAGCCTTCCTTGGACTTGCAAACTTCTATCGTCGATATATGCGAGGATTAAGCACTATTGCCAAAGCCTTGACAAAGCGGACAAAGTTAGATCAAGAGTGGAGTTGGGGAGATGAACAAGAGAGAGCTTTTGTTGAGCTCAAGGGAAGGTTGACATCTGCCCCTATTTTGAGGAGACTTGTGAAAGGTCGTCCGTTTCAAATACATACTGATTGAAGTATGTTGGGTTTGGGAGCAGTGCTTACCCAACATGATGATGAGGGGAAGGAGTTTGTAGTGGCTTATGCAAGTCGTTCCAACAATGCAGCCGAGTCGAAGTATCGTTCTTATGAAGGAGAATGTTTGGCAGCTGTTTGGGCGGTAGCACATTTCAGATGTTATTTGTTTGGAAACTCCTTCACTCTCATCACTGATCATCAACCATTGAAATGGTTGATGGAATCAGACAAGCTTACAGGAAAGCTTGCACGATGGGCTTTTATCCTACATGAGTATGATTTCACGGTTGTTCATAAACTTGAGGTGGTGAACGGTGATACAAATGGGTTAAGTCGAAACCCATGTACAAGTCAAGTTGACGAAATTGGGGCTCGATGGCACGGTGATACTGATGAGGAGATGGTGCTTTGGGTTGGCATGCATCTGCCTTTTTGAGTATGTTGGCGCTTGAGAGCTATATGATACCTCTCTTGGGTCAGAGAGCAGATATGTTAGCCTTGGACGTTGAGACTGAGGACGGTTTGATGGTAAACCGAGACATCCATGATGACATGCTGGTGTTGGAGTATCTTCGTACAAGTGCTTTGGTGGGCACCTTTAGTGCAAAGGAGCAGGATCGAGTTTTACAGAGAGCTCGACGGTTCAGATGGGAAGGTAGACATCTTATTCGAATATGGGGAGATGGTAGCGTTCGTGTTGTGCCACTCTCATCTCAAAGAGCACAGTTGGTCAGACATGCTCATGAGGAGTTAGGTCATTTTGGAGTAAAGCGGACATATAGCTTACTTCAAAGTCACCATTGGTGGAGAGGTATGCAAACTGAGGTGCAACAGTTTGTGGCCAGATGTATGGTTAGTGATCGTGTTCGAGCATCATTCAATGTCCCTACACCACAACTACATCCTCTACCGATTATGGGACTTGGTTATCGCTGGAGCTTGGATTTTGCATGACCTTTGCCATTGACTATACGACATCATCGATATGTGTTGATCATGGTGGAGCATTTCTCCAAGTGGATTGAGTTGGTGGCCTTGCCAGACAAGTCAAGTGAGGGAACAGCTTATGCGTTCTTAGCTACGATCTTAGCCGATTTTGGTGCACTAGCGAAGTGTTGACCGATCGAGTGCGAGTTTTTGGGCGAGTTTTAAGCTTTGTGTGATCAAGCGTTGATCGATCATTGTACCACCTCAAGAGATCATCCCGAGGCTGATGGTCTAGCACAGAGAGTTTTTTAGATGATGAAGAGACGACTAAGAACGTTTGGCTTGGATTAAGGTCATCTGGGAGACTGGGACATCCAGCTACCATGGTTGGCCATGGGTTATCGATTTAGCCGGCAAGCATCTTTAGCGTCATTATCACTGTACTTTTAATTATATGGTAGAGATCCCGACTTACCTACAGCTATCCGTCAAGAGTCAGGTGAAGTCTTGGACTTGGATAACCCTGATGTTTGGGTTAGGGTGTGTTTTCAAAGGGCAGAACTCTTCCATAGAGTCATGCCCATGGCATTTGAGAACCTGGCTATTGCTCAGCATAGAGATACTTTGCGTTATGCTACCATCCGAGGAGATGGATTTCGACCTTCAATTCGCAGATTTCATGTTGGTGATTACGTTTACTTACAGCAGAGTGCACCGACCACATTGGATGTTACGGCTCGTCGCACGATTCTACGAGTACGTGAGGTTTTACCTTATAGAATTTTGGTATTGGAGGGTCGTGATGGTGTGATTTGGAATGATCATGTGCGTAATTGTGTGCCATGTCACCTTTCAAACATTGATGGTACTATGGATCCAAGCCTGACAGTTGTACGTGCAGGCTTGAGATGTATGTTATGTGGATCAACTGGTGGAGCAGTCAGTATGTTGATTTGTGATTCTTGTTCGAGAGGATGGCATATGTCATGTTTGACACCTCCTCTAAATGTGGTGTCTAGTGGGCAGTGGAGATGTTCTCGATGCGTTTAGCAGGCAAGCAGATCTGACCATTACATGATATGGATTGCAGATAGGCGACTAACGATGGGGCATTGTAGCACCCGACCTCTTGATCTTAGCCCCACGAAGGGCATATCATGTTATGGACTAGATGGTGTTAGAGGGACCTAACCGTCAGTTAGGGGGCCGATTGTGGTACACTTGTGTTGGTGTATGACGATCTATGTGTTTTGATATTTGATGTGATAGCGATGTATGTTTTGTGATGCGATATGTATGTGCACGACTTATGTAGTGGCATCTCTAGTTAGGTAGGTGCGGCGTATGCGGGGAAGCGAATAGATCGATCGAGCCGGTTGTGCGGTTAGCGCGCCGTTAGGAACTGATGTTAGGGCCGATAGCGCCGTTAGGGGTCCTAGGGCTCAAGGGGGTAGAGTTCGAACTAGGGCTCTTTGGAGGCAGTTTTCGAAGTTGAGCCTTTGAGAGTGTGGCTATGGTGGATAGTAGCTAGTGCGGGAACCTGGAGTCTTTGAAGCACAAAGTGGGTTCGGCTTGCGTGTTATCTCTCTTTTATGCTATGGTTATGAGCGGAGTGTCCTTGTGGACGTTTTGAGAGTAGAAAAGATTATATTGTGGTACACTTGTGTTGGTGTATGACTATCTATGTGTTGTGATGTTTGATGCGACAGCAATGTATGTTGTGATGCGATATGTATGTGCATGACATAGTCGACTGCAAGGCATATCAACGCTCCCTCCATTTGAGGTATCCACCCTTTCGCTCCATAACAAACACCACATCCCTAATGGCATCATGGGTAGCTATCCTCTGTACTCCAAATGGGCTGAGAGTCATATGGACACATGTTGCATCTAAAGCAGTGTCACACTCACACGTGAGTAATGAAGATGTAGATGGATGGACCTGTAATGGGATGAAAACTTACTGCATCCCCAACATATGTGAGGCTCTACATACTGCAAATATGTTGGTGCAATCCATATGAAAGCAATCGAGTTATGTGATATTTCTTCAGATGCTCTATTGCTAATAGACTATTTGACTTAGATAGTTCCGAAGTTCATTAGGACATATTTCTCATTGTGATGCTATTGGGGCCTAGCCCCATGTTACCCGTTTGGATTATCCTTGTTTGACTACATGGGCTCTTCCCATCCTTTTTGTTCTCACCTCCATAAAGGTGGTTGCGCAACACCGGACAGCAATGTAAGAATATACTAACGTGTCTGTAATTTATATACTACTACATGATCAACCGCATTGGCTTAACATGCAAGATGACCATCGTTCTTCGTGCCTGTAGAACACGATTCCGTAGACTAATCCTTTTTCACGGATGTGTGAATAAGTGCTTCTTTACTACATCAGGCATCGAACGATGTATGATCGAATGGGACCAAGATTGTAATCTCTGCCCTCAAAATCATTAAACGAAAGGACAATCCAAAAATGAAACAGAACTACACTCATATGAACTGTAGGTTCATACCCATGCATATTGGTGTGCGCTGCAGGTTCCAAGTTTGTGATAAACGTTGCTCTGGCACTCATCCATGACCTCCCAATTGAAGGTAGAGAAAATGACAACATTCAAACAAAGACTGACAAACATTGCTAGAACACTCAATATACACAAGTTCAAATAACTTTATTCATATGGCAGATTCAGGTGGAGAGAACCTTTAAAAATGTGGAGACAACATTAAAGCGCAGAACTAGTGGCTGCAGAGGTTAAACGACTTTCAAATCTCATCCACAGACGGTGAGATAGCAAGACCGCAATGATCATTTACTGAGTTACTACCTACTATGTACACAAACGGCCGCCATCGAAGTCCTCAAGCGGACTCTCAAGGTCAACTTCTTGCAATATTGTACTGTATATACGATGTGTTTCTGAACTTGCTTCATTGTCAATGGAAGCGTAGTTCAGCCTAAATGCGTTATTTTATAGGGCTGTCAAGGTAGCTAGCCCAGAGATGTCCTAACCCCAAAAATCACCGCCGTTTTCTCAACTCAAAAAAATTGAGAAAAAAATGATCTCGGCTATCGAAGCAGGCCCCTAGAACCTCACCAACACTGCATCTTTTTCTGCAATATCAAATTCATAAATCATAAGTAGCAACCCCGGACATCTGGTAAAAGTTCACATGCATCCGACGCACAGTCGACACAGATGGTCGTAAAAGTACTCGATATCAGGTAAAGACATGTCACAGCTCTTCAACCGCAATCAAGTTGCTATTCGTCAAACTGCAAAATATGAGTAAATTTCACGGATACCACTAAAAGTCATGAAAGCTTCATTGACGCTAGCTTTTAGCACCGTAGCTGAAGATACGAACTGACCATTTTTCTCCAAAGAAGGAACCTCCAAGGAAATTTGTCAAGCAACAGGCCCATGACTACGGTATATATGAAGATCAATACTTACCGCCCACTTCAAATCTTTCATTCGTTCCAGGAGGTCACAAAGCTCTTCCTGCTTAGATAGTACAGTCCGCAAAACCTAAGAAGAGTAATGGGAAAAAAAGTGATCCATAATGAGTCAATAAACAGCGTACACTAGTTCAATAAACAGCGTAAATAAGTTGGACTAAAATGCTTCACACAGTATTAGCACATTGTACTTAAGACTCCAGTGGTCGTAAACGTGTCTTGTGTGCTGGAAAGTATGACTGAAACAAGTGTGAATCATAAATAATCCATAAATCAAACCAACAAAACCGACTCACCTTTTTTGTCTCGGCAAGTTCACTCTCAAGAGATTTTATTCGCTCTGCAGCAGCAGGATCCGGCAAAACAACCTTTGGCGCTGCAGGCTCTGCTGTTTTAGCTAGCTTAACAACTTCTGACTCCAGCTTCTCAACACGATTTCGAATAGAAATATCAGGCAACTCTAAACTGCTAGGTGGCCGGCTTAACGGTTTTGAAACGTTTGAAGAAGACTTCCCGCCGTGTCCATGATCATGTGCATCATGATGGTGTTTTGTTGTTAACTCATCGTCACTCACCCTTCTCCAGTTTAATCTTTTGGGCAACCAGCTCCCAAACAATCCGAAAGGATAGGTGATCACTCTGAGTAGGAATCCAAAGAATATCGACAAGAAACGCACAAATTGTTCATGGAAAGACTGGCTTTCATCATCACTACTGTCATCAATCGCGGTACCTGCAGAACAACACCAGCCACATAAACCAAAATCGTCCAGATTTTGCAGACGTTAGCGTGCACTCTTGCAATGAACATTAATCTTATAGTAGAGCAAAGTCCTCGGAGACAGCAAGGCACCTCTAAAGTGGTTGAGACTTGTAGAGGGTTTTATATTGGACTCCAACCCGTTTCCGTAACCGTTTCCAACCCGGTCCACAACCTTGTCCACCATGGGGATGTACTCTAAGCTGTGTCCAGTCTGCGTGAACAAAGAGTACCACAATAAGCTGTCATTGTGGGAGTTCAAACATCCACCTGCACTTCATGATTCACTAACACTACCGGACTTTAATTGCAGATTTTCAACAGAGTAGAAACTCACTGCAACCATATAGCAGTCTAGATTCCCACCCATGACGTACTAACCTTCAAAGAAGGATCACAAAAACTCCTACTAAATTACGTTTGAACAGTGCACTTTTCAAAGCCACGAGCCTGTCTGAAAGAAATCTTGACTCACTCACTTAGAAACAGCACAAAAAACTGGACATTTTGAAGCGCAACGTCCAACCCGTACGGATCTGTACCACTCCCCCGTCACCAAGAGAGTGACTGATATAGATTTTGATAGTCTGTATGAATTGGCTTACATTTTCGCACAATCATAATATGAGAATTTTAGAAGGTTTTTAGTCATTTGAAGTTCGGTCTAAATGCACATCACAATCATCTTTACAAATTACAGGTACTTTCTGACATGATGGTCACGCCTATTTGATTTTGATTTTGAAAATCTGCGCGACTGACGTGGCGCTTCAATTGGACTCACCGGCATCAGGACTATTGTCCATGCTGCTGAACGTCAATTAAGCAACCCTTCATTCTTTGGGAAAAATAGGCAAAGAGAAAGAGAAGGAAAAAAGGAAGAGGAAAAAAAAGAGCATGTTTTTTGGTCGTCCCATCACAATGAATGTCTCCAAGGCTTGTAACACGAAAAAAGCGTCAGGCTGGACGTCTCAGCTAGTGATAGGATGTTGTGATCCTGAGAGCCACGTTAAACTCATCGCTTATAGGTGCACGTTATAGTCTTTATCTTTTGTTTGTATCCTTGTATCGTTCTTCAATCCAACCTTGTCAAGGACAGAGATTCAGGTGGCAGGGGTATTACTATAACGGTATTATGTGCGCAGCATAACAAGCATGCGCACTTTTTCAGTCACAGATCTAGTCCACCTAATACAACTCATCAAAAGCCTCAGATCTCCTAAACGCAGAGCTGCCTATGTCAAAGATTATTCCACGATATATATTGCATACACTTCTTTGTATCGTGAGTGATAGTGACTGACAAGTTAGCATTGAATTTTCCTATGTTGCCCATGCGTGGAAACCTCGTTCTCTTGAATCTACTTAATAAAGAAAGTTGAGACCAGTTTATCAAACAACCCTTCAACCTCACCAACGACTAATATTCTACCCACATTGGTCACCGTCATAACGGGAGACAATTACTACGAAAGTAAGTTTCAAAATCATTGTTCTATGACTTTCCGTTGTTCTTGAGCTGGTTTTTGAGAAGAATATAAATCACCTCAAGAACTGATTTATAACCTTCTCATAGGATTAACATAGGTTGGCCTAACGAAGGGAAGAGGTATAAATTCTGCGGAAAGTACTGCACAACGATGAAGCTTCAAAGTGATTTAGTTGGACAAAACAACGTGATACGACTTCCTTCCAAGATAATAAAATCGCACAACCTAAATGGATATGGATAGTGGAAACACATATCCTTTCTAACCAGATCCGAATAAATGCCGAAAGAAAGCAACCGCAGCATACAATAATACATTCAATACATCCACATATGAAAAAAAACACAAACAGATAAAACACAGGAATGTATGGACCGATTAGGGCTACGTAAGTCGATAGAGATCAAAATCTCTTTGAAAGCAGAGGACTAAATTCGTGAGTGTTTAAAGCAAAAGCTGGGGTGATTTGTGAACAAATCACCCCAGCTTTTGCAGTTATTCTCGCCAGAATTGACGAGAACTTTCTCGTAGACTGTAACCAGTAATCCTTGATATGTCCAAAATGAATCAACTTCGAGACATCCGCCAGAATGGATACGTGGTACAGAGGTGATCATACTAAGAGTGATCTTCAAAACTTGTTATACAAGGTGGCATGAATACTTAGAAAGTAAACAGAGACCGACGAAGAGGAAAACAATCCATGTTCAGAAGCAACGACAGCCTGACCTTTCCGAGAGTTTCTTCTACATCTAATACCTGCCTGATACCCACCCATAGTACCTGAGCGGAGTAGCTAATTAGGAACCTTGCTCTCAAGTGTTCTCACCTCTTCACGAACTGGCGTCAGTCTGCACATGTCGGACTGACTAACACCGTGAGGTGATGTCACATCCTCGACATCTGACCCTGATTCTGCTGTGCTAGAATCAGCATCCTTCCCCTGACCCAAAAATAGAGAAAAAAAGGAAGCCATTTTGTGTATTAGCTTCTTGATAAAAAGGGTTAGATATCACGTGAATGGAAGAGTGGTGTCTTTGAGTGTCCCCATTGTAGAAACTGAAACGAATTGATCGATGAAGTAGCAGAGCAGATCGTACCTTATGATGTCCTGTGCTAGAAGATTCTTCGCCACTGTGTGCTGGGAGAAGATTTGTCTTCGGGACAGCTCTTGCGTGACCTGCCTTCACGGCCTGCATAAAGAAATTCGAGACGAACTTTAATTCACAATGTTTTCCCGACAAAAACTAAAACATTTTGTACCAAGAACTGCCAATCCGTCATAGTCGAAATACTGACGTATTTCGACCGTTGACAACGACTCTATCGTGGAGAACGTCTGAACAACCAAACTTCAATCAACCATTGATTTAATTCCAGGGCAATCCATTCCATTCCTGAACTCAAAACCTGGAAGAAAGTTTTCTTTTACGTAGAATTCAGCAACGTAGTTTGGTCTGAACCGTTGCCTGGAGTATTTAGAGTAAACGATGATCTACTCAGCTCGTCCACGCGCTGGTTCAGACCAAACTTATAACATATCAACCTGGCTCAAAACATTTGTCACAGTATACTGGCTACGGCTGTACCTTGATAATATTTGGCTCCTTCCAGGGACCTTTGTCGGAACGCAAGCACCCGCCTTCTTCGGCACACGTACATGTTCCGCCCAAAAATTCTGGAAGTTCACTGCAAAAAGATGAACAATACTTGATGAATTACATCCGCTACAGCCTATTGACACAACCTCCCGCGACGAAATCAGTATTATACACATACAACTTCAGAGTCTAAGGGCCGACAAACTAGTACTCTGCACCACAATCATCAGAACAGTGGTGCAGAGACTCGAGGTGAGATGTACCTGGGATCGATGATTTCCAGGAGTTTGCTTTGGTATTTGTTGCCCAGTACCTGCGCAGGCAAGTTGAGCCTCACTTACAGCAGAATATGGAACGAGGGACCGAGTTGAAGACTCGTTGGTACGTTCTACACAATACTTGGTTTAAAAAACTAGAGGCCCATCGCAGAGAGACGGGAAAAAGCTACTTACATGAATCTTGGTGGTTGTCTTTGGGTCTAAAAAGGTCTTGATGGTGTTCCAAAGAAGTTTGAACCCAGCACCGGCATTAATGATGAACATCCGGTGCAGTGTCTGTGAAATAGTTTGAAGATGATATTAGCACGGATACGCAGGTACTAACATCCATCGCAAAAAATCAAAGTCTCGCATATTTAATCGATGGCAAAAAATTCCAGGCGTTTGCAATATAAAAATCACTAGTATTTGTCAAATGCTACTCCGCTGAATGGCCCGCGAACCGTCACAACCACTTACCTCGGGGTAGTTGTCGTTGTCAATCTTCTGAATCCCCACGATGAGATCCCGGGCGGATTTGATAAAATTCTTCAAGCCCTGTTATAGGACCCAAGAATCAAGGACTCGCCTCAAAACATATCAGTTTAACGTACAGAACTAAAAGTAACTGACGAATCACAAGGAACGGGAAAAACACATCCACAAGCGAGGTATATAAAGTAGGCATGTACGAATACAGCAAAACCGGGAAGTTTCTCAACATACCACACCCGCGACGTCCAGGATGGTAGTCGTCGAACATATGTGGCGCTTGGCAGCAATTGAACATGCAGGAAACTTCCAATTGAGAGTTTTCTCAAACTCCAATACATGATATCTAAGATATCTCTCCAGTGAAGTAACCTGCATGAGCTTGCTCGCATCCACTTTTCCTATTCTCTCGATGTAGACTGGCCTCCCTTCCTTATCTACTCCGTGATGCCCTTGAGGGTAGTACATCCTTACATCGTCTAATTCTTTGTAATCAAAATCCTGCATGAAAAAAAGAAAAGTAGAACCAAACAGCTCCGATGAGATTTCAGTTCAATTTGTGCACACACACTTTGTTCCAAAAATGTTGGACAGAGGACTGTCAAACGCCTTTGAAACTCGGCAAACTAAACAGATGAACGAGATTTGAAACATTCACATTACCTCTTCTATAGTGTCAGTGCCATACTCCTTTCGCCATGCCAGCATATTTGCCCACATTTCTTTAGCTTTATCTCTATCGCCTTTCCTGGCTCGTAAAAAGCTTAAGGCAGAAAAAAAGGTAAGAATTGCGCAAAAGCTCAGTGAATCTCAACAATCGACAGAATAAATTACAGCAAACAATTCACAACTAGGAAAGCAAAACATATGGCATCTCCTGAACGAGGTCATTCCAGAATCACTCAAACTAAGGAATTCGTAGCACCGGCTTCACAGTCACACAGGACCATTGGAACAAATCACATGCTTACAACAAGGTAAAATGCCTCCAGAGTGTCCTTTGTCTACACATCCACTTTTTATCCAGGCTCCGGGAAAGACGCTGCTATTTCCTCTACCCATTAAAGGCGACTAAGATCAACATTCTGAATTCGGAATCACGATTGGATAGGCGTACTCACCGCAGGAGTAAGTAATAATCATCGTGTCTCGCAGGTAATAAATTTTCTGATAGAAGTAAGTTTCGGAAGTCGTCAACTGCCCTTTGATCCTCTTCATCCCTGTCGTCGTGAATTTGAAGAGATGAAGATCTACTTTGCCTGCCCTTCCTCCTCTTTAAATTGGCTCTGAATTTGGTGGCAGCTACAATGGTTTTGAAAGCGCCCATCTTAGACTTATTACTATTTCTTTCATGATCATTTTCTAATCTATCACTATCTTGTCTTCTAGGGAGTCTATCATTACGCGAAGTAGAAGGGGAAGCAGCCCCAGAACCTGCAAACACAACATCAAGGTGAACATTAAACCAGGAATAACATGGGCAACAGCAAGTATATTTATCAAGGAAACGGAGACGTCATGCACATTGTAAAACGTCAACAGAAGCATTAATAACGCACTGTCACTGGTTATATGAGGTTGTGGGTCGTGCAAAGTAACATAACGTGCAAATTCAGCTGCCTTCATTTATGGTAGCGGTAGCGCCAATCGACTGATGCACTCATTCCCGCTACTAGGAATTTGAATGAGAAAGTCTTACTTAGTTCCTGCGAAAACGTTCGCAATGGTACGTCACTGAAGGAGACACGTTTGTTGTAAGACTCGTGGTAATTACCTTCCTTAGCCCGGTCTTTCCCCATATCTAATCACAATATTGATCAGTACCATCGGTAAGTTCACAAAGCAAGTCTCGATCGGCTCAGAAGATACTTTCATGAACCAAATTTGCCTTCGAAAAAGTGCAACAAAAGCATTAGCTGGCAGGAACGAGAGCATTCCCACTTCTAGGGGACAGGCTTCAGAGGTACATAGGAGGGGAAGAGAGCTGAAGGCAATGAGACGGATTTACAAGGAGAGAGAATAAAATAACAGAAAATCTACGGCCTGAGGACAGAATCGTCATCGACGGGAAATTGGGAGGCCTTGGGTGGGCGGGAAAATTCCCTTAGGACGCGCTCGGGTTCAATTTTATAGTTTCAAAGATCGAAAGATGAACAGACGGAGTACGCTGAACCTACCAGGAAAGCCGTTCATGGTGACTAGCTTGGAAATGACTGGTGTCGAACAAAATGCTGTTGGATGCAGCTGATACCGATGGATTACTGTGCTACAAGATGACTACACCTCAAGAAGTCTCGTCTCTGTCAAATTACAGTCACATCTTCCCGAATTGCCACTCCTCACGCCAGCTTCCGGCACAAAAATCCGCCATGACCCCTCTATGTCCTCTTTCGACCAGCCCTATAAGAGAATCGTTTATTCAAAACCTAGCTGACACTAGTCCGTCTCACGTCCAGACGCATTGTTATCCAGGTCCGCTAGCACACTAATTTCCCCGTTGGATATGCATGCACCGCATCACCGGTTCTCTCCAGGCAGGCAGAGGGACTGCGAACGGCTACCACTCCAAGCACAGACCCTCGATCTTCTTCTTCTTCTTCCTGTGCCACTGGCCCTCCAACCTTGGAACGCCAACACTCCGTTGGCCCAAATGTGCCAACTCCCTCGACAGACAATGCATGCGACAAACGGCCAATCCCGCCTCTATATATGCACTCTGGCCTCTCCCATTCGCCCCTGCTCCCCTGCTCCCCTTTTCTTCTTCACCATGTGTCCTTGCATCAGATCTTTCATACCTCTTTCTCGATTATAATCTGCTTTCTTATTACTTTTATAAGACCCCGCGGGCGACAACAATCTGTCCAGCGCCGTCGGACCACGTATTGCTGATGCCCCGACTCTCGAGTCCCCATTCAATGACAACGTAACCCGACGCTCTCCGTTCCTACCCCCGCTCCCCTACCCGAGGACACAGCGCCAAGATTGCTTCGGCCGCAATTCTTTCTCCGGCACCCGGCTCCTCCGCTTCCATCCGAATTCCCTTCACTCCCTCCCGTTCGTTCGTTCGTTCGTTCACTCACTTTATCCGTTGTCTTTGAAATTGTTGCTGTCTGTATGCGTCCTGTATCACATTCCTTTTACCTCCTGCTGATCCTGCCTTACGGCGCCCACGACGACGACGACTGCGACCTGTTCTGCATCGCCATCTCACGCCATGATGCAACCCCCGCGGCCTTCCCCGCTCCCGCTCGGGCTGCCCCATCGTCAATGGATGCATCCATCGTCTACCCTAGTTCATGTGCAGCCTTCTTCTTCTTCGTCCTTCTCGCGGACTTTCCCCGGCATCTTGCATCGCCGGCCGTCGAATCGCCCTCCTGACCGTTAGATGGTGGTTAGATTATCGCGGTTTCAGACCTCGGGGGGGGGGGGATTCGTCTGACCACGGTTTAGGTCGCCTTCAGCTGTTATCGTTCTATTCGTTCCTCTCGCTCCAGGATGTTTGTTAGACGCTTAATCAGAGAGCGCCGCGTGGTGGGAGATTCCACGTCACCTTCCCCCTTCCCCAGTCTCTTATGGCCCGACCCCCGGCAGGTGGTGCCGGTCGAGGGTCGACTAAAGTTGGAGACTGCTTTAGAGACTTGGATACCCCGCCATACGATCCGCCCTCGGGCCTCGAGTACGCCCGCAGACCCGGTGGCGAACGGTACTTTCAGATATTCGACTCTCCCGAGCATCCTCGGTTCCGTACAGCCGGATGTGCGAGCGGTAATATCCTTCGATGCGAGACACTGATCGGCGGGACAGTTGTCCACAGTCGACATCCAGGCTCCTATGCCGTGAGCTTCTGTGGGCCCCGTGTCTGCAAGGAGGGCGACCGCGGGCGATTGCCAGTCAACGAGATGCCTGAACGAAAACTCGATGGATGGATGTCGGTGAGGCCCGGTGGGCCCACGTTAGCTGGCCTTGGAGGCTTCTTGAAAAACTGCGAATGAGCGACTGCCAGCGCACACTGTGATGAGTCCTCGATTCCGTTCGTGACATCATGAAGGGACTTTGAAACATGGCCATGCATATGGAACCCCTTCGAGACTACTGTCTAGTTCTAGTGTATACAGTAATGTGTCTATGTGCGGTCCGGTAATTCGATTTTGGAACGACAACTTTTGCTCCACTGTGAAGGTGCGTACTTGAATCACATTGAGAGGTGGTGGATTAAATTAGAGTTATATACATCAGGTCAGATAAAACAATTTATTCGAAGTGAAACTTCATTTTTTCACATGCTCGATAACCAAGCAACCGACGGCTTGTCGTCCGAACTTGGCCCGTGCTGAGATGTACGGAGAATCCCACTTGTAAACCACTTTTTTCCTCCTTGCTAATTTACAACGTTTTCGTTTTCAAGCTTTACGTCTCTTTGATCTACAACAAAAGTAAACGCTGACAATACTCATGCTTTGTGAATTATGTTTCTAATGCATGTGTGTGACTTTACCTCGAGCTTTGTCGTCCTCCCTGTTATAATTTGAGCATCCAAGTTTTTTGGTCAATGATTTTCATTCCCACATGACTCTGTCCTCTATTCCGAAAGTAGGTAGGACGTGATTCCACATGAGTAATAATTAAGTAGAAATATGAAAGTGAACGGAGTCTCTGTCTTTCTAGTACACCCTCGTGATAATTCTGTGCATGAATGTAAGTTTATTATATTTTAGAGGATACGATGAAAAGCGTCAAGCCATTGCAAGTGGATATTTATTTGATGTGACGTTGCATTTAAAATCAGTACAATCTAGAATAATATACAAGTGTACAAAATCGAAACATTTCATAACATTAATTTTATTGCTCGAATATTATTGGTACGTTGCCATGAGAAGTCAACATCTTTCCTGCATATTTATTAATTAGATTTTGTTTCGGTTTTGAATAACATCGAGACAAACTGGTATTGAAACTATTTAGCTCTCTTATCACTTATTTGGAATTATCTGGAAATATATATAATTCCAAGTTCATTCTTTTTAATTCATGTTATCATATATTTTTATTTATATAAAAAAAATAATTATTAAATTTTAATAATTATTTATGATAAATTATAATATTTATTTTATACATAATTTTCGGTAACTTTCACTTGTCTCATACTTAAATAATTCACCAATGAAAAAGGTTCACTTGCAAGATTTATTTGCTCAAGTGAGTATTTTCATTTGATAAAAATTAGCACATTACAAGTGTTTCTGATAATTTTATTTCAAAAAAATTTCTTGTTAGTTTGGTAAGCGTGTAACCAGAGCCATGTAGATTTACAGATGTAAAGTACATCATATGTTGCAGTCTATAATTCTTTTATTGCTTTCGAATATTATGACACATGTGAATAATTGTAAAATCGATTGCACATACTTTAAATTTATTTATTGATATTTGAAACAAATTTAATTCATGCAGGATCAAAAGTAGAAAATGATAGTGTTGAAAAATAGACTAATGATTATGAATATAAAAAGTGATGCATATATATCAAAATATAAATATATTTTGATGAAAATTATTGTGAACTTGACTAAACATCATGTATAGTTAAATATGAAATTATAGACATATTTATTGAAACAAACTCAATTGATTATAAATAAGAATAGGAATTCATTTGTTAAAAAGGCAACAACAGTTAATATCTTTTAGAACTCATCATATACACCGAAAAGATTAAGCAATCAAACAATATTTTTTCGACTTTCAGAGTGGATGCATCCACTGTCATAAGTTGAATAAAAACACGTTTGCAGAAAAATTTATTCAAACCTTGCTACATTTAAAAATGTAATCTAAAACAAAACTTTTTACAACCTTGAAACCTCAAGAAAGCATTTATTTCTTTTTGGATTATTTTTTACCCAAGTTACTCTATTATAATTGTCTAATTTTTTCACTTCTTGCTCAATTTGCTTTTGAGTGAAAAAGAATATAAGAAGGTTATGTCCTCCAAGTACTCGATTGCAAATGCCCACCGTACAATCCATTGTATTATTTTTAAATTTAATTTTCTTCATGTCTTTAGTACCTGCACACATTATCACGGCCAAAATGCACAAGACTCGTGTGAAAAGAGCGATGAGTAGAGATGGTCATGAAAATTAAACTATACATATGTGGTTCCATGTTCAGTACGTACCATTGGGCTACATCTATTTCATTTTGAATGTTTTCACAAAATATTTCACAAAGCACATAAGATAATCATATTATGACGTATTTCCGTTCATTTGAATCAAACAATTTTCATCAAATATTTTTTGATAGATGAAATATTATTATTAATTGTGAGAGGTAAAAATTCTTCCAAGGTAAGAAGAATCGCATGGAGAAAATTAAATCTTGCTAGTAGATTTTCCATTTTATCCAAATTTAATGGTTCAAAAAATCTAAAACTAGGAAAATTTTCATTTTTCAGTACTTCGTAACACAATAGTATGAAAAAAATGTAAGCGAATTAAAATTTGGATCATTATTCAAAATCATCTTATAATCTTTCCGTCTGCTTCATCGATTTCATCGTTAGCATTTCCCGCTGCTGAACTACATTTTATTAGAACTTGCAGCAAATTAATATAAATTGAAGCTGTTGGTGTCGATAATCAATATAAATTACGTCGAGACCTTTCAATTTTGAAATTACAATTTTCCACAACTCTCTCTCTCTACATCTTTAAATCTACACTTTATAACACTTTCGAGTATTCCCCGACAAGAGTTTAACCCATGTATCCCGATCTCCAACTGATGAGAAATTGTTTCATCTAAATCATTATTTTAGATAATATGTTTCCATTGCTCTACAGAGAGCCGTAGCTAGTACAATCCATAGGAGAGCAATCACGTTAGGTGATGCTTCTTCGGATACTCTGTTGTTTGTAGACCCTTTGACTTAGATAGTTCATATATCTTAGGTGCTGTAAGACATATTTCCTAGTGTGATACTATTAGGGCCTAGCCCCATGTTACCGGTTTGGTTCCATCCTTGTACGCTTTGATGGGGTCTTCCCATCCCTTTTCTTATTATACTTTGTACTTTCAGTCCTTACAAAGACATGAAGTTTTGTTAAACCAGTTGTACCTAGGAGAATATTGTTGCTTGGAAATGTTTCTAACAAAGAAACTAGAATAATCTTATATGTGTATTCTAAGAGTTGTATAAAAAAGAAATAAAAATTCAATACGAACAATGAATTTCAGAACAGTCTAAATCACTCTTGCGTTTTCCTTTCAATACTCTTTTTGTTTCTTATTTACGCTTTTAAGTTTTAAGTAATCTTTCTAAAACCTCAAAATCTGTTTACATGACGTCATTCGAACGATATGACTCTTGAACTGATGTTTTTACAATGTTTCTATTTTAAACTACCATTTAAGTTATATACGGTTCCACAAGCCAGCTTAGGCGTGCAAACACCTACAGAGGATTCAAACTCATGAGATGAGATTGCCCGACGGAGTCTTGACAATACTCTGGGCCTGATGGTATGAGCTTTCATGATAATTATAGAAGTGTTATATAATTCCTTTAATCATAAGAAAAAAAACATGGAATTCCTTTCGAAGAACCAAAGTTATAATAAGATAGGTGCGTGATAAATCAAATCATTTTGATTTATCACGCACCTAGTCCCATTTGATAATGAGGAACACATTAGTCATGTGTTATAATATATTAAGAAATATCATCTACATACCTCGAAAATGATATCCAGAAGTCGAATACAATAGAGATTTATCTATTTTTAGAGTTAACCAAGATCACGGAGATTTTAATGGACGGGGCTCATTTAAACTGCTTCACACCCATAGCAGAGTTTTTAAAAAAAAATTGGCAATTGATAACTAAAATCTCCTACGGAAATGGCGTGTTCGATACAAAGAGAAACACATAAACAAATGTTAACTCTGACTAGTTTCGTGCAATGAGATGATCAATTGTGCACCGTCTATTTTCTTGGGCTCGCAATAGAATATCACCTGGTTTGGTTGGTGACTAGACAGCACTTTCTTGGTAGTTATATCCACCTCCCATGTTTGTCTATGTAATTGGCATTAGTATGTCATTGGTTGTCCTTCTTCGCCAAATTCACCCCCACTTATGCTTTGCCCCTTCTTTGAAGAGATCTCTATGCAACCATGTGAACCATCGCGAGGTTTACCAGGTTGTGGGACCGAGCAGATAGCCAGACTGGTTATTTGGGAGCTTGGTAGAAGGGTGATTCACACAGCTCGTGAATGCCCATGCCGAGTCAAAATATTATGAAATATTCTACCTTCAGGTGAAATTTGGTGGCGGCATCTAGGTGGGGGCTGACTGATTACCACTGACCCTCCCCCCTTGGTCATCAGGCAAGCATAGTAAAGAGGGGAGTCTCAAGTATGGCCTTTAACCTTTGGAAGGAGTCTCAATAATTGAAAGTAGTTGGCAAGGACATATTTTTGTGCTAAATTGTTATTGCAGGTTTTGATATTGTGTGTGACCTGCTCTAATAGGTTATAAATTATACCCGAGGTCTTAGATTTTGATGCCAACCATGGCATGTCCATGTGCCTCACTAAAGGGATTGCCACACTTGAGGATAATAGGCTATATATCATCTATGTTTTATTTTTAGTATTTTTATTTATTCTCTTGGGCTTGTTTGCTCTTCACATGTATCATGGCCTCCTCACATAGATCACAACCAACTCCATATATTATCTCTAGTAGTCCCACCCATTTAGAGATATATCATGCACATACACATAGCATCATCACATCACAACATACATCATTGTCACAATACATAGATTGTCATACACCAACATAAGTCTACCACAATCTTTTATACTCTCAAAACGTCCACAATGACACTCCACTATCCATCAAAGCATAGGGAATCTAATGGTACAAATACATACATAGTCTAGTATAAATCTAATACAAGAGAAGATTAAGTTCAAAGCCATTCTCAAGATGCCAATGGTACGATGCCACAAAAATGACTGCAAAGCTCATATTGACAAAATTGAATGTGTAGGGTGAGTTGTCCATATTGGAGCCACCTACGATTTGGATGTGCCACATCCATGTATCTTGTTAGACCCATGGATGTGTAACAATGTTTGTTATACACTGCATAGTGTCTTGTCAAAATCCTTGCATTGTATAACAAACTACAATAACTAAATTGGGTATTTATCATGACTTATGTAGTGATATCCCTAGTTAGATGAGTTTACGTTTGTAAGAGCAGATATAACAGTTAGAGCCGATAGTGCAATTAGAACCGTTTGGATTGGAATTACGGTTAGGACCAATAGCGGCGTTAGGAGACCTATGGCTCAAAGGGTAGAGTTTGAATTAGGGCTCCTTGGGATGTAGTTTTCAAAGTTGAACCTTTGAGAATGTGTCCATGCTGGATAAAAGCTAGTGCATGAAACTAGAGTATTTGAAGCACATAGTGAATTTGACTCGATTATAATGTCTCTTTTATGCTATGGTTATGAGTGAAGTGTATTGTGGACGTTTGAAAGTATAATATATTACTTTGAAAGAAGATTTCGTGGCAAGAATGTAAATTTTTGGAGTGTTGAAGGTGTTTTGATGAGTTTTGATCAATGGTAGCTTTGATCATTTTGTTGTAAAATGTGTAGGAAATTAATGGAGTGAAAATTGTGGTGGCGATCTAGTAAAGTTGATTTGAAATTGGTGTGATCAATTTCAAATTTCTATATTTTTTGTTTTGATGCTTAAAATCCGAATTGAGAATTTGGAGGGCAGAATTGTTGCTAAAAATTGACAAAGTGAGTATATGCTCATAGTTATCTTGGTGCTTAAAAGCAAAATTCACCCAAAAAGATTTGAGACATTAGTGCTCCAAATCTAAGATTTGGTATTTCAAAATTTTGCGTAGAAAATAGGAGTAACATGTTCTAGGATTATCATAGTGTTAGTTTGATATGAAATTTGATGTAGTTATAGATACATTGGTGGCTGGAAAGCATCCAACATAGGGAAAGATATGTTAGACTTGAAGCTAATAGTATCAAAATTATCAAATTTTGACATTTAGGGGTTCAAAATTAAAATCAAAGATTTTTGAAATCCCACGGAAGTTTCACACGGGAGCCATTTGCGAGAAAAATTTGCATTAGATAGAGAATTGAGAAAAATAAGTTTAAGGTAATGCCTTAAATTGAATGATAATGTCTAAGACATTGATCATCTAATGCTAAGAATCAAGCTTTAGATTATTGATGTAGATAGTAGAAGGATTCCAAAACAGAGTTTTAGTATATTAAATGCACTCTTGAGACTATGTCAATCCGGTAGGGGTTGGTTTGACCCCTTTGATGAATGATTTTGAGATGAAGTATTGTTATTTATATTTTTTTTATTGATGTACCTCCATCTTGATTTTCTATTTATGCACCATATTTGTTTGTGTTGGTGTTTTGTTGCTTGGAGTGTTAATGCTCTTGTGTGTTGCCGATAGTGAGATTGGATTTTACGTACAAGTCAAACTATCCATAATACTCCTCAGTGACAGAGAACTTGTTGACTTGTAGACTGTGGTGATGGTAGATTTCATGTTGCCCTTGTGTTAGCACCTTGTGGTGCCTCGTGTATCTTTTGTTGTGGTTTCTGGTTCTAGTTGGGGACTTATTGTTATATTGTTACGAAGGTGATGTAATGCTGTCACTATGGAGTTCTCCGGAGGTGTGAAGAAGAGATTGCAAGGGTTAGCAGTGGCTGCATCCATAGTGCAATATCAACCTTGGCTTTTGAGGTTCACATAAGACTCTAATTTGGTGTCAAAGATTGACGGAGCTAAGCTTGGTGATATATTGGAGTGTATCCCCACACCGTTATTATGGGATATGGATGATATCTATGGGACCACCAAGGATCCCAAATGATATTTGGATATAGTTGATATCATTGTGTTGAATGATTTCATACAAAAGTTTGATTCATGGTGTGATTTTTAGTGGATATGCAACTCTATATTGTTACTCCGTTTATGGTTTGGAAGGGATTATTCAAGCATTTGAAGGGTCTCTATTACTTTGGGTATAGTGTTTCGTGGTACGAGTTCATCTTTTGTACCTAGCACTGATGATACAGTTGGAGCTAGTCGAGTTGGAAAGAGTTTAAAAGTTCCAACCTTTAACCATATTTGGATTTTTTTGAATAGTTGAGGAGAGATTAGCTAGTCGAGTTGGAAAGAGTTTAAAGGTTCCAACCTTTAACCATATTTGGATTTTTTTGAATAGTTGAGGAGAGATTACCAAGGGGTGAGAACTTGCAAGCTAGGAGGCTTGCAAGAGTTTCAACATAAGATTGGGGAGAGTCTTCAAGAGTTGTATGCTAGAATGCGTCAATTGATTTGTGTTACCCATGGGGTGACAGAGGCACAAGCTGTCCAATATTGATATGGGATATTGGACAGGCAATTGAGACGTAGAGTGAGAGATGTCACCTTACTACATGAGATATCACCAACGTTGGCCATTGTGTTTTGTCTTGCAGAGAGTATTGAACTCAACATGAAGGAATAGAGATTGATGATTATTTGGTTTAGCAAAGATTCATCAACTTCATCAACTCCTTCACATTACTTGTCTACAACACAAATCCGAAATGGTTACGGTGGACATATGGGACATACTCTATCTCAAAAACATCCATCAAAGGGGTCAAACCAACCCAACCCGGACTGACATAGCCTCAGAAGGGCATTTAAAAACACAAAAACTTGATTTTGGAGGTCTTTTTCTCTTCGGATCGATAATTTGACACTGGTAATCTTATTATAATAGGTGTTGCCTTTTTCAAATTGTCTACCTAGCACATTTTTTTTTTCCGCAAATGGACATTGTTTGAAACTTCTGCGGGAGTCTAAAAATCTTCAACTTCAATTTCAGACCCCTAAACGTCAAAATTTTGCAATTATGACACTATCAGCCTTGGGTTTGACATCTCTATCCTCACGCGACAAACTTTACATCTCCTATCACCCCACCAAATTTCAGAACAAACAGACACTATATGATAATTTGATAGCTTGCTGCTTTTATTTTCGACCCGAAAACTTTGAAACACCAAATCTTGGACTTCAAGCACTTTTGCCCGAAATATTTTTCAACCAATCTCGAATTTATGCCCCAAGATAACTATAAGCATCAACCCACTTTGTCAATTTTCAACAGTGCTTCCGCCCTAAAAAATTCTTGATTTGGATTTACACTAAAATAGAAAATATAGAAATTCAAATCGATCAACTTTAAATCAATCAACTTCAAATCAACTCTATTTCTTGATCATCACCACGGGCTGCACTCCATCAATGCCTTGCACACTCAACAACCAACAGATCAAAGCTACCATCGATCCAAACTCGCCAAAACACCTTCAGAGCTCCAAGAACTCACAGTTCTCACCACAAAATCCAATTTGAGTTTTTGAAGTAATTTTTTCTACTCTCAAAACGTCCACAAGGACACTCCACTCATAACTATAACATAAAAGAGAGATTACAGTCAAGCCAAACCCACTTTGTGCTTCAAAGACTCCAGGTTCCCGCACTAGCTACTATATATCATAGCCACACTATCAAGCCTCAACTTCGAAAACTGCCCTCAATTCAAAGCAGCCCTAATTCGAACTCTACCCCTTGAGCCCTAGGACCCCTAACAGCGCTGTCGGCCCTAACGGCAGTTCCAGTGTGAACGGCGCTAAGTGCACAACCGGCTCTAACTGAGTGTATCTGCTTCTACATACACGCACCTTTCTAACTAGAGATGCCACTACATAAGTCATGACAAGATGCATCAGTGACTCATTTGACATGTTGTTCTTTTGGAGGTCATATGATTGTTATACACAATAACATTCATGATGTCATTAATGACATTGCACAACGAATGTACGTGATAACATCTACATATCTAAGGAGTATAGAGTTGCGGTTACTACTCCAATTTGACACACTATTGTCACATATGTCATGCTAGAGGAATTACGAATGGATATTGCTTAACTCCGAGAATGCCTTTTGCATGGACATTTCTTCACTCTAAGAACGTCAGAGCGCTTGGCGGTAGAATAACCCTCCTGAATCTCGTGTGAGTTGACAATCTCTTCTTCTTCTCCTCAACACTCCACATTCGAGTTCATTACAACAGGTAAAACTTCAGCGGAAGAAGATTATGATATTCAATGTTTGGACCAATAACTCTCGCCTAAACTCCACAGAAAATTACTCTAAAATTTTATTGTTCTCTCGGAAAAGTTTTATATGTTTCTCTCCTCTGAATCTCTCAGAACAATTGTCGAGTTACACACTGTATCACAAGGTGATATATAGATCCATGTGTACTAAAATCATATCACATCCCAATCCTTGATTCCAATTGCTCTCAAATTTCATGAGAAGTTCACTTATCAGACAAACTTCAATTGTGAAAAGTTTTACTGATCAAACTTTTTGATAGCAAAAGATATGATCGTTGTACTAACTTTATGACAGTCAGTGCAATCCTACAATTCTAACTGTATACACAAACTTCAACCTATCACTTTGTACTCAAAACTCATCCAATTGAGTCAAAATTTCAATCCAAACACAAGCATGAGTCGTAAACTATATCTCAATTAAATCAGATTTCTCAAAACCCTCATAAGATTTTCAGAAATACCCCAAATACACTCAAAGATTTAAATTTCTCTCTATCTTTGAATCATCATATCAGAGTGACAAACCCCTCAAATGCATCCATTCTTGAGCCCACGTCGTAGCTCTTTTTGTCTGCTCTCCAACCCTATCCCCAAATCTTCGAATGTCCCCCTTGAAGGTCTACAAAACTCCTCAAAACCTCGAAGAAGTTACCCAAGTGCCTTCATTGGCCCAAACTCCAAGACCAATGAGAATGAAGAGTGTTATTTTGATCTCTAGTGTGGCCAAATTAGCTCCATATTAACTTAGAGTTTTACAATTATCCTAAACACACTACTTAGCCATCATATACACAATATGAGTTGTCATTAATAAAGAGTCAAAATGACAAATCAAAACCGGCTAAGTATGAACGGAACTATAAACGGAATCGGGGAGTTTATAACTTGAGAATAATACTCCTCATCAAAATTCCTAACAATCAACTCCATATGGCTTGTTTTCGGTAAACAATAGTGATGGATTGCAACCCACGTGTTGAAAGCCACCATTACTTGTAAGTTCAGATCCATAGTCCCCCTGTAATAATCGGGGCGCAATGACTCCGGAATGACTTCCAAGATAAGAGATGTCTTCTCAAGACCTCTCCTTGATCTATATACTGTAGGACTAGAGGAGTCCGACATCCAAACTATGCCACATGGCTAACATACGTAGGTTGCATGTTTTGTTATCTTATCCTACCCAATTCCTAATAGACATCTAGCACACAATCTGATCCACCAATGCATGGTAGCCACCTCGTCATTTACCCTTTTGCTTTTTGGATAGTGCACATCACTATCTTGTCTTTTTGTGATCTAGTGACCACTCTACGCTTTGGCTAAACTAACTATGACTAACCAAGATTGGTTACAAACCTCCTCCCATTTAAGTCAACGCCCGTCCTCATTGCAAGAAGACTCAAAAGTCTCTACAAGTATCTTGGCATTTGTAAGATTTGCCAATGGGTTTACCTGCAGAAGCTTCATAAAGTGGATAACCTTTCCATTGGACTAGATATTCCACTTTGGGATTCCGCTGACCTCTTGTCCGTTTCTTGAGGATTCTCTCAACCTCATATTCCTCTACACCATCAATCATGGCTCGTAAGGAGGAGGTTGATGTGGGGTTGCCAAAGGAAGGAGATCGTGGGATACTTCCTCAAGAGAGAGACACATGAAAAACGGGATGTATTTTCATGTGTGTTGGCAACTCTAACTTGTAGTCAACTTCTCCAATCCGTTGGACAATCAAGTAAGGTCCAATAAACCGTGGACTTAACTTTCGAACCCCTATTAATGACAAATTGGTAGTAGACAACCACACCCGACGCCTTTTTGAAACTCCACATATCGCCGATGAAAGCATCGGCATATTGTTTTTGCCGATTATCGGGCAATGGCTAATTTTTGCTTTGCCTGATGCACTCCTCGTTGGACTCGTGCCACAAACTCGTTCACTGCTTCCACTTGGGTTGATGGTTCATGCATGTGACCTACACTCACCAAGCTAGATGGTGTGATAGGGTGTTCCACTTTTGTGGATGCATTGATTGAGTTATTATAAGCAAACTCAATCAAGGGTAAAAGTGCATCCCAACCTTCTTGTTCTTCCAAAGTGAAAGCTCTAAGCATGTCCTCAATAGTTCTATTTGCTCTTTCGGTTTCTGCCCATCCGCTTGAGGATGATAAGTCGTGGACATGGCTCGCTTTTGTTTTGAATAGCCCAAATAGAGTTTTCCAAAACATGCTAGTAAATTGAGTGCCCCTATCGGTGATGAGCACTGTAGCTAAACCATGTGGAGCAAAAACTGCATCCATATAAATTCGAGCAAGTTCAAAAGCAAGAATCGTCTTTGTTGTGGGCCTAATGTGGATCATCTTGCTCAATTTGTCAACAAAAACTACTATGGAATCATAACCCGTAGACGTCATTGGTAACTCACATACAATGTCCATACTGACGTGCTCCCATCTTCTAGAATGTGTTGGTAGAGGCTGTAGTAGACCTGCTGATTTCTGATTGCTAGTCTTGTTTTGTTGACAAGCCACACAACTTCGAACATAGCTGGTGATGTACTCTCTTAGTTTTGGCCAAAAGTATACCCTTTGGACGCCTTCAATGGTCTTCTCCACTCCTACATGGCCCTCAATAGTCAATCATGTGCCTCCTCTAACACTTCTTTGTCGGAGAAAGCAACATCTGAGGGTATCAAAATCTTTCCCTTATAGAACGCCAATCCCCGATCTAAATGTGCTCGACCCTGCTGAAGGGCTTGTGCAATCTCCTCATCCTCCTTGGTAGCGAGATGCAGGTTCTCCCACCATTCAGAGTGAATCTTCACCTCCGTGATGTGATTAATGCACATCATTCGTGTCAATGCATCGACAAGTTCGCTTCTTCCCTCCATATACACGATCTTCATGTTGAAACGCTTTGTCGCCATTCAAATTACAACAAATCTGCCGCTTTGAGAGGTCCTTTTGAGTTTCTAAATAAACCAAAGGCTTGTGATCTGTCTCAACCCCAAACTCCTTATCTCCGAGATAGTGCTTCCAATGTTTAGTAGCCAAGACAATGGCTAACTCCTCCCTCTCTGTGGTATGATAATTTTGCTCCGCCGGTAAAAGTTTTTGTGAGAAGAAAGCAATTGGGTGCCATCCATCTTTCCATTCCCATTTGTAACACTCCTCCAACCGCCACACCTGATGCATCCGTAGCAAGTTTTGTTGGTCTACTTGGTTCATACCATTTAAGGATTGGTGCATGTAAGAGAGCATCCTTCAAAGCCCTGAAATGCAATCTCTTGAGCTCATGCCCCATTGCCATTTCTCGCACTTGGCCTAAGAGACTTGTTAAGGCTTGAGCAATACGAGCAAAAGCCTCCACAAACCTTCTATAGAAGCCGGTTAAACCCAAGAAACTACGTAGTTGAGTCTGATTCTCTGGGCCAATCCAATTTTGAATGGCTTCCACTTTGTCACTCATGACTTGGATGCCATCAAAGACTAACTCTATGGCCTAGGTAATCTACTTCGCTTTTGCCAAACTCACATTTTGACATCTTAGCATACATCTTATTTTCTCTCAACACTTGAGTACTTCTCGATGTTTCGATGATCTTGTAAGGACTTGCTATATATCAACATATCATCTAAAAACACAATCACTGATTTATCTAGATATTTACAAAAAGTATCATTCATCAGTCCCATGAATGTGGCAGGGGCATTGGTTAAACCAAATGGCATAACTAGATACTCAAAATGACCATATCTAGTTCTAAAAGCTGTCTTTTGTATGTCTTCATCCGCCACTATGATCTGATTATATCCGCTTCTAAGATCAAGTTTGGTGAAATACTTAGCTCCATGAAGTTGATCAAACAAGTCATCCATTCGCGGTAATGGATACTTGTTTTTCACCGTGTGTTGATTTAGAGCACGATAGTCCATGCACATCCGCATGGAGCCGTCCTTCTTCTTCACAAACAATACTGGAGCTCCATATGGTGACACACTAGGTTGGATAAACCCCTTCTCCAACAACTCTTCTAATTGTGCCTTGCATTCCTCCAGCTCGTTTGATGCAAGTCGATAGGGACTTTTACAAGGAGTAGAACTTCTTGGTAAGATCTCTATCTTGTGATCCACTCTCCTTCTTGGTGGTAAACCTGGAGGCAAATCATCTGGAAAAACATCTTGAAACTCGTTCAAGATACAAGTTAACTCCTCATGTATAAAAGATTGCTCTTTTGGAGCGCTTACATCTCTTATTAGGCCCAAAAAACATACATCTTTGTGACTGATAGCGATTCTTCCTATCACGTAGAGAGGTAAGTTTTTGTGTCATGATCTAAGTCTATCTCCAAAGATCCTCCAACCGATGGTTTTACTATCTTCCTTCGCCAATCTACCTCGAGATTATATTTTTCCATCCAAGATACCCAAAATAGCATCATAGCGAGTTAGTCGAATTACTCTCCACTCCAACGATTCCTTGTATTGCCCAATCTTCAACTCCACTTTCCTAGGAATGCTCTCAATGCTCTCTGTTTGCCCTGCTTTGGCAACTCTACCTTTTCACTCTCATCTTTCTCTAAAGCTAATCCCAACTTTATAGCAATAGATCGAGATAGGAAATTTTCTCAGTAGCTCCTATAATAATCAATACTCTCACTTTTACTCCTTCTATCTTGCCATCAGTCACAATCAAACATGTTTCCTTCTTTCTCAAACCATTTACCTCATGTTTGTGCTTCCTTTCCTCGCCCTTCCTCCTTTTCATCGAACCAGTAAGGCCGCGAGGCAAGGTTACAAGTGCTAGTCGTTTCCCGGGTTTCCATCGGTCACTTCGTCTCCACCTTCAAGATTGTTGAGAGCTCGTCGATAGGGGGGTCTAGCTCCTCTTGCTAGAACTCGGGTATGGCAATTCATGGCAATGTGACCCAATCTTCCACAATTATAGCATTGCCTCATTTCTCGTCTTCCCTCCACTCCGTCTTCTCCTCTTGAATTTCCTTCTCGATGAGGATTCGAGTTGCGACGATCTCCTCCTTGTGCGTTCATTCCCCTTGGAATGAAATCTTCTCTCCTCCTTATGTTGCCCAACTCCATAGGCATTGGTCCATAGAATTGATTCGTGGGAACTAATACCTCTCCACCGTTGTGGTAGACGTTGAACATTCGTTATGCACAAGCAATAGCCTCGTTCAAGTTGCTTGGATTGTCCCGAATCACCTCATTTTGAATCTTTTTCTTCAACTCTCTCTTGAATAAATCAAGGGCTTCAGCTCCACTCATATCTCGTATCTGAATTCGAACATCTCGAAATTCCTCAATGTACTCCTCCACACTTCCCTTATGTTCAAGTTTCCACAACCTTATCCGTGCCGTGATGATGGGATCAACTACTTGAAAATTCTGAAGAAGACCTCGTTTCATTGCACTCCAAGAACTTTGTTGGCCCCGACTCATTGAGCTCCATCATCCAACCCTGAAACCAAGTAGATGCTTTCTCTAACAACAAAGTACGAACAAAAAGACCTGCAATGTGATCGTTGATATTGAACAAAGCAAGATGATACTCCATTCTCTCAATCCAACCTTCCAAAACTCCCATGGTTCGACTACCTCCGGTAAGGTTCTATCTTACAAGCTTTTGTCATCTTCTTAATCATGGATGTCCAAGATCTAGCTCTCTTGCTCGTTGTCTTTCGCTTGGGCTTCAAGAGCACGGGCTCTCACTTTGTTTCTTCACTCTCCACCATGGATGGTGATGTCTCCATCTCCATTTGAGTTTCTCTCATTCTCTCATTTTCCATTCCTCTCGTTTTGACTACGGTCAATTCTTGAGCTAACTCTTGTACTTGAGTCCGGCTTTGCTCAAATACGTTTCTCAAATCTCTCAACTCCCCGAATCATTTCTCTCAAAGTGTCCTCCATGATTCGCCTTTCGCCCACTCTCTCTCTCATAGGGTTAAGATGAACACTCTCCAATTTCTCAAGATTGGCAACACAAAAGGAATAGGTGATGCTATCACCTCATGGTAATACTCCTCTCCAAAGTTTCTAATAACTAGGCTCCGAAACATAGCTTTAGGATGATACACACAATAGATTTCACACCGTGTGTTGAATCTCACAAAGTGGTGGTCTATTGAGGTCCATCTCTAAACTAAAATGTAAATCGTGAGATCCCAAGTAACATCGTAGGTGACTATAGGAAAGATAACAAGATCTCAAGATCTCATCACTTGGTCCATGAAGTTGGCACCAAAATGATAAACCAAATACTGAGTCAACCTTGCTCTCTCAATGTATAACAATTTGACATGAAAAGGATTAAGAAATGGAAATCTCGGTACTATTCTATCTCCCCCATCCATAACCTGCACCCACAATAACCCCCTTCCACTACTTGCAGCTCAATGGCCACCGTCGGTATCTCTAACAAACACTCTCTCCTCAAATAATTGTACCAACCTAGACTATTCTTCCAAGAGGGGTGATCCACACTCATAGGAACAATAAGCCTGCTCTGATACCATTGTAATACTGAAGGCAATGACTCCGGAATGACTTCCAAGATAAGAGATGTCTTCTCAAGACCTCTCCTTGATTTATATACTGGAGGACTAGAGGAGTCCGACATCCAAACTATGCCACATGGCTAACATGCGTAGGTTGCATGTTTTGTTATCTTATCCTACCCAATTCCTAACAGACGTCTAGCACACAATCTGATCCACCAATGCATGGTAGCCACCTAGTCATTTACCCTTTTACTTTTTGGATAGTGCACATGACTATCTTGTCTTTTTGTGATCTAGTGACCACTCTACGCTTTGGCTAAACTAACTATGACTAACCAAGATTGGGTACATGCCCAAACTAAATCAAAACGTATACTATTAAGTCCCAAATCGCACTGTAGGAAACAACTTGAAAAATAATCGGGTCTGGAGAGTTTATCACTTGTTGCATAAAGTTATATACTAACCACGCCCGAAAATGATCACGATGAAGACACCGGATGTTGATCACAAATGGATTGGGCATCGGTACATATGGAGGATCATGTTGTCCTCTATCCTTGTACTACGTCGGCTCCACTTAGATCAGATATGCTCCTTAGTCAGCAAAGTGATGTGTCTAGATCTCTCCCATACCCTTTCCACCATGATTGCGCTTTATATGTGATAAGGTCCAAGATAATATCTCTTGGAGCCTTTTCAACATCATGGCCCTACAAAGTCGATCCAACGGTGGGCTCTTAACAACCTTACAATGCACAGTCGGTTATCCTAACCTAAAATATTGTCGTCATGACAATAGCTCTGAAGATAACACATGTCATCATCTTCTCATAGTAGCCGCATCACAACAGCGTCTGACTGTAAAAGAACTCTCCTTGCCCTCATGCAAATTGGTACTCTCTCTTTCACTTCCTCATCACTCCATATTCGAATCCGTTGCAACCGGTAAACTCCAGCGGAAGAAGATCATGATAATCAACAATTGTACCGTTAATTCTCAGACAAACTTCACATATGATTGCTTTGCAATCTTCTATAATTTCGAGAAATTTTCACATGCTCTTCTCTCCTAAATATCTGAGCACAAATATCGGACTATACACTATATCACAAGGTAATATGCACACCCATGTATACTAAAACCATCACAAATCCCAATAACTTTCTTCAATTGCATTCACATTTCACAATAAAGTCACTAATCATTTAAGCTTTAGCTTTGTAAAGTTTTATTGATCAAGCTTGTAGATAGCATGAGTTATGATTATCGTATTAATTTCATGATAGTGAGTGCAATCATACAACTCAGACTTTATACACAAACTTTAAACTATCGCTTTGCATTCAAAACTCATCAAATCAAGCTGAAATTTCAATCAAATCACAAATCCGAATTGTAAGCTACATCTCTATTAAACCTGATCTATCAAAACCCTCACGAAACATTCAAAATTGATCCAAACTCTTTTTATAGTCTAAATTTCACTCTCCAATTTCAAATCATCACAACAGAGTGACAATTTACTGAATCGCGTTCATTCTTGAGCCAAAATCGTAGCTCTTCTTATCAGCTTTCTAACCATGCCCTCTAATATTGAAATCTCTCCTTTGAAGGCTCCCGAAACTCCTCAAAACCCCGAAGAACTCGACCAAGTATTCTCATTGATCTAAATTCTAAGACGAATGAGAATGAAGAGTGTCATTTTTACCTCTATTGGAACCAAATTAGCCATATACTAACTTAGAGCTTTACAACTATCCTAAACATATTACTTAGCTATCATATAGATAATATGAGTTGTCACTAATAAAGAGTCAAAATAATAACTCAAAATCGACTAAGTATGAACGGAACAAACAAAAGGGACCGGGAAGTTTATAACTTGAGAATAATACTTCTCGCCAAAATTCCTAACAATGAACTCCATATGGCTTGCCTTTGGTAGACAATAGTGATGGATCGAAACCCATGTGTTGAAAGCCACCACTACCAGCAAGTTAAGATCCATAACGTATATATCAAATTAAAACGTATATTGTTAAGTCCCAAATTGCACCGTAGGAAACAATTGGCAGAATGAACGGATCCGGTGAGTTTATCACTACTTGCATAAAATTATCTCCAAAGTGATAAACTAGTCATGCCCTAAAGGGCTCGTGATGTAGACACCGGATGTTGATCACAAATGGATTGGGCATCGATACATTTGGAGGATCATGTTGTCCTCTATCCACATCCCATGTCGGCTCCACTTCGATCGGATAAACTCCTTAATAAGCAAAGTGACGTTCTAGACCTCACCCCTTCCCTTGCCACTCCGATCATGCTTTATATCCGATAAGGTCCAAGATAATATCTCTTGGTCCTTATCCACATCATGGTCCTAGGATGTCAATCCAACCCTGGGCTCTTAACAGCCTCACAATGAACCGTAGGTCATCGTGACATAAAATATTATCTCATCTCAACAGCTCTGAAGATGACACATGTTATCATCTTATTGTAGTAGCTGTGTCACAACAAGACAACGGAGATTAGCATTGATGCTAAGATCTCCAAGTATGAGCTCCATGTGATGTATGTATATTTATTCCACTTGCCTTGTATATGCACATAGCAACTATAGATAGTTTTTGTAGAGAATGTGTATGGAGTTATCATGATAGACATATTGTGTACATTTATCGATGTCTTAAAGCATGTGAGAGAAAGATAGCTTTCAATGGTGATGCTCGTTCTGGACCTCATGTTATCACCCGTATGTAAGAGACATTAGAGGTGCCTATGCAGACATAGTGATTTATCACAAGATAAATCACTATGTCTGCATAGGCAGTTCTTTTCTTGCATGCTTTGGCTTTGTAACTAAGTCAACGCATTTTATTCCATGCGGCTCCCTTTCTTTCTTATTTAACCTTGTACTTCCATTTACGTTTCTTGTTTATTGACGTACCAAGTTACTGTACAAAGTAGTACCTCTCCCGTGCTGCCTAAGTACATTGAGTGGCATATGAAGTAATGAATGCAAAATGACAATGACAATTGGTTGATATGACTGATGACTTAAGTTTGGACATGTAAGTACATTGCGTGACTGAGCACAAATTTTTTTTAGCCCTAGAGTAGCCAAATTAATGACACGGTATAATTCCTAGGAATAATACTGACCTAGAGCCCACTCATCTAACGTTTCAGGAGCTGATCCTCCGAGTTACCGTAACTAATTGTCGGGCAAGTCACGGAAACAAGTCAGGTCCGTCCAGCCAGCAGAATATACGAAAAGGGCGGACGAGAGCCTGAGACCAAGAAATACTTGCACCAACACACGTGTCTTTTGTTGCGTGCGAGACGGAGGAATGACTCCTCTGGAAAGGACGCCCTGAGTTCAGAACACGCGAAAGTCCTGGACGGGATAACGATTGAAGGAAACAGGACCAGGATCGAAGACGAGTGTCCTGGAGCAGGTAAACATCCCTCTCACGTGTACGGTGCAGTAGATACCGAGAGCATGCGGTCCGAGTACCGATCTGGGGAGGCCAATTGCATCTACTTTTCCTCTAATTGCAAAAAATACTAAATACCTGCTAAGCTGGAATTTAGTATTTTGCAACGGTCATTCAATGTAATTCAATTGAATCAGTTTCACACCCCAATTTTCGACCATGGTTCCTGAATTTGATAATGAGGTGTATACTGCCTGTCTGAACCCGGGACAGGCACTTGTACTAGGATTGGTCGAGTTTCGATGCCTGAGTTGTTTCCAGTGACAATCACCAGCCGAGATGGTTGCTGAATTTGAGTGCGTTACCCAAGGGTGGTTCCGGTTCTCACAACGTCGTCGCCATTGTTTGTTCTAGTGACACGAGGTGAGTAATTTTGCCGTACGTGTTCAGCAGCTCAATGTAAATATCTCTTAGTCCTCAAAAGTTGACCGCTTTTCTCCTTCACTTCGTTTCATAGTTCTCATCCATTCGGTGTTGGTTCAGATTTCTATTTGCAAATTGCAGTGTCGGTATTATTTGTGATTATTTTGAGTTTTTTCTTATCTTCCAGTCAAGTGTTGGCTTTCTTTTCTCTTCAATATGCTAAATATCTCGAAATCGTTGTTAACGTGTCAGTTGCAAAATAATTCCTTACTATGCACAGCTGCGAGCCATGGTGATGAATAAGAAGTTTGAAGGGAAGATCTGCAACTGGACGAAAGCTTGAAATGCAGCTGCCTAAGAATCACCAATTAATCATAATCTTATCTGCGCCTACTCACTGCACTTGTTGAGTTTGGGGTGTGTGCATACTTAATGCTACTAATCTTACAATGCTTGTATTTCTCTATCGGGAAAATGGCCTGCAGAGACAGAACTGCAGTCCTTGTTGTTTGCGAGGTCTTGTTGCCCAAATTAGGGAATACTGAGAAAAGCTTATTTATGAAATTAATTCACCTTAATGGTATACATCAACCTGGTACCATGTATCATGATACACTGGATGAAACCTTAGGACTCCTCAGACTGTCATGGCTCTCTTTTGGCCTTCCAATTCAGCATTTGGAAGTACAATGCTGGTTGGTCAATCAAATTCACGAAATTTTGTGCAGATTGAAATTCAAGAAGATAAGCAGAGAATCTCAATATTTGACTTCGTTAGCTGCTAGATCTAACAACTTCACTCTTTTAAGCATGGAGGTCAGATGTATGTAGTTTGCTTCAATCTCTTGGGCCTAATGTTACCTTTCCTGGTGAGCTAGTCATCGCCAGATTAGCAACTTCAAACAATGTGTTACGCCTTAAATGTGAGCTGGTACAGTGTTTCTTTGAAATCAAATTTTGCCAAGTACCAATTTTAAGGATTCTTATTGTGGTAGTAATACGCTTCTTTGCCATAACAGCTGTTGTTCTTAACATTCTGGAGATGCTCATATTCACTTCCTCTAGCTAGTGCCACACGAGCAAATTTGAGTACGTTTTCAACCGTTCGATATGATCGCACTAGTTAAGACATGAAAATAATTATGAGAGGATCTTCCTAGTGCAGTCAAACTCGTTCTTTTTATAATTTCTCATTTTAATGTAATTTGTCACAGAACTCATGCCTTAGAGTGTTGTACATAATGTGCGAGATTATGGAATGAAAAGCCAGCTAGTTGTCCCTGCAAGTGAGAAAACTTGCGCGTGTGGTTCTGACCGGATTTTGTAGAGTAATTGTTCAGCAAAGACCCGCCACTTTTGTTACAGTCATTTTCCTCCCGCCTCACTCAAAATACCTAACAGAATTTAGATCAAGGTCTGTTGTCTAGTTTAGGTCCAAGTGCTGCCTTTCTTCATGTATATCTAGCCTTCGTGCTTTTTTGAGGGAGTTCTCTATGAACTGACACACAAACATGTAGATCTGAAGGTCCACAGTTTCTGCAATCTTTATCTGAAGTATCTTCCCCTTTTTCTGTCATTCACTTGCTTCAAACCTAGGATTAGCAAAAACAGTAGCCAAACCTCTACCATCAGGGACTCCTGGGGGAAATCTTTGCAGGCTGTATTATGGAATTGGGTACCGGCGAAGTGGTCTTTGGTTGATCTACCAACGTTTTAACCTTGGTTCGTGTTTCATGTACTAGCTAGTATGCGGCTGGCAAATGTGTCGTGGAGGTCGCTCACTGGAGGAATATTTCCTGTTCCGTCCTCTGTCACGAAGGTTTGACTTGTGTTAGTTGCACCATTTTATGAGCTTGACAAACGGATTTCTCCATGCCATTCGCCACTAGAAAATCTTCATATTTCTTCTGCAATAAACTTGAGACAAAAGCAATTCCCATAATAATTTTATTGCCACTTTTGTCATATATTCAATAGTATGATCTCTGATTCAAGAGAATACTAGCACGCTCAGCTTAACCCGCACAAGCATATGCTCTGAAGAAAGTAGCTCAAAATGTAATAGATGTGATGATTTGAATACCTACCTTCATCTATCTGGATCTGTGTTTTAATATGCATGTGTCCTTATACCCGCCTGCAGCAGGTCATATTGAACTGTTTATCGTCTTTTCCATGAGTTTCACGCGAACCTGGAAGTTTCTCAACGTCAGCTGAAAACATGGGTCTATGACTTTATTCCCTAAGCTCAGATGCTTAGATGCTACCAACACTTAAGGATGAATATGCATTTGCTAGGTTAAATTGCTCAGGCTCTGAACATGTAAGTTAAGGTTGAGGAAAGTTGTCCAATATTACTAACCAAACTTTGTGTTAGTTGCTCAACACATGAACTGAAACTTAATTCAGTTCGTTCTTCTCATCTTTTGACCCAGATAATATCACCAGAAACTTCGAGAAACAATCAGTAAAAATGGCAGTTTTGTTGAGTCATTGCAGTCCTACGTGGACACTTGTCCTCGGGTTCGTGGAATTCCAATATATATTTACGTCAATGAACCGTATAGCACAAACCTGCCAGGTACAATCGCAGGGGCTCTAACAATAAGCGGAAGTAGACACCGCATATACGTTGCAGAGCATGGCATAGCGTTGACGAAATAAACATGGCAAGACTTAAGGCAAAGCAAGGCATGGCATAGCAGTGGGCTGAATGAACTGACAGAATATGACAGTGTAGAAAGCATGCAGGATAAGGGAGCAGGAAAGGAGCAGGCATATAACCATGGAAAAGGACGTATATGTCCAAGATGTAGAGGACAGGTTTATATAACAGAGTGCAACAGACATTGTGTAAACAATAGTGCAGTATAGTTCCTCGGTTCCGATGTGAGAGCGGGAACCAAGGACCATAAACAAGATCTACCGGATGGGCATCACACCATCGTCACATAATCCCGGCTGCTTCATCAGTGGATACCTGGGGGAATAGGATTCTGTACTGGACCGCGGGGGGGTTGAGATTAACTCGATACCCAACAGACGAAAGTATGTTGCCCGGTCCTATTGTAGATCATATCTAGCACAGGTTAAGAGCTAGAATCTATGGAGCCCTGGACCCTGCGGAGAGATGAGAGTCCTAATGAGGAAAACTGAATGCCTAAACACTATGCATATTGCGCCTAGTGCAATGAGAGGATCCTTGTTTACTTATCGAAAATTTTTGGAACATCTTTACTTACTTACCGATGCTATTGATGTTTGTTACTTGTTACCGGATGAACCATACCGCACATTGATATGTCAGTGCATATCAATGTGCGGTGCCTTCTAACCATGCTTCACTTTCTGCCTCTTAAACATGCACTTCTCATGGACTTCTGATACTTACTTTCTCCTTTTCCTCAATTCATCTGCATACTTCTGTTCTGGATACTCTATGCATGCTTGCCTTACAAACGTCGTCTCCTTCAGTTGAATGCTTTGCCATGTTTGAGTTCGCTTCTTTTTTGCTATACAGTTCCGTAGTAAAAGTCCCTATGGTTGTACCTCCCGGGTCTGTGCTCTTCGGTCCCCTTGCGTCTGATCACGCTTCACGTCATTTCAATTGTTTATTTTTTATCTTAATTTAAGCTCGAAGATTTACCTCAAATCTCCTGGCTGTTCTCCACTCCTGGCTTCATTGACGTCAAAACATTCCGTGGAACCATGGTTAAGCTGAATGGGGTATAGTCAAGCTGTGTTGCTGAGGAAGGACATTAGTATAGGGCATCGCATGTACCATGTTCACATCAATGGATCCAACCATGTACATAAAGTTTACACCGTTCAAATCTCGTTTTAGGGCTCACCTTTTCTGTACATACACACGAGCACGAGAAAACATCATGGTATTTTTGGCCATATTACGTTCAGTTATCGTCCTGTCCCCTCATCCTTTTACCAACTCTGGAAAATTTTCTGTTAATTCACCCGAGGTTCTGGTTTCTGTTTGCTGATGCTTTTATTATAATGTGCTGTTTACCTACTTCCATATATAATTTTGTTCATCCATTAGGATTTCGGAGTTCCATTGATTCTTACGGTGTTGTCCGGTTTTTTGTTCACTGTTCTTAATTGGTACATCGGTTTGCAATTTGCAGGTTCTGAAGTTTATCAGCATCTAGTTTAAAGGCTACCTCTAGAGTCGGCAGGCCTCCCTGTAACATTCTTAATTGTTTGAACTAAGATGTAAGTGACTGCTAATTGGACTTGTAAATGATGGGCAATTAACAATATACAGTTTCTTATTCAAACATAGTTATGACAGTAAGCTTTCTTACAACACAAAATCGTCACGGTCGAGCGTCTAAGCATTACTTTAGGAGGATGTGCCCATATAAGAAAGACCAGAGACTTAATTTTATTGTTGACTTGCTTGATCATGGGTGAGTCGCTTCCTTGCTGATAATTCGGTTTCATTTATCACAGGGCTTCTGCACGTCCGAACGCTGACCTCAAACAATATGGGTCATCCAGCGAAAGTGAGGACAGAAGGGCCTATTCGGAGCCCCTTCTTGCTTCTAAAGCTAGGAAAGAAGACATTTGTATACAGCTACCACACGTTGATGAAGTTGTTGCCGTTCGAGAGCGCTTGGTATCGTTGGATATCTTTAGGGGCTTGGCTATAGCGGTATGTCTCAAATCTCTTGAGCTGTTTCTGTTCGAGAAACTCTTGAAAAATAAATATCTCAAGGTAGTGTCAGATTTTATCTGTAAAAAAGCGAGCTCTTCTTTTTGTGCTTTGACTTCATCAATCAACATGTCCCGGTGATAGCTTTTTTCTTGTAGTTTAAGTTGATGTGAATCTGAAGGTTACTTGACATTGAGCGTATCATCCCACATATTTTGAAGCTCAAACTCAATGGAGACTGTATGATAGAATCCCCAGAATTAAGTCTTCGACTGTGTGCTACGTGCATAAAGGCTTGTTCGATTGTGTTCTTCGAAGTCAAATGTGAGCTTCATGCATGCAGCCAAACTTGAGTATGGACTATATCATTGAATATATCTGTCGTTATATGTTGGTGAAGTTATGTACATTTTGTTGATAGACTCAATCCACATCGCCAATGCACTAGCAAGTTTCAAGAACAAGCACATAGTCACCGAATCAACCTGAGATGCGAAGTAATACAATAAAGATTTCAGTTGTGGATTACTTTAGCGGGCTTCATTGCTATTCTGTAGTCTCTAGGAATTGATGTAGAAGCCCTTTTACAGATTCGTGGTTTAAATTAAAAGGTTGGATGGTATTTCCGTACGATATGCACATCACTGTCTAAACGCTAGCTCTGTCCTAGTCTGATCAATCAAATGGATGTTAGGTCTTCGGGAATCATTGAGATGTGTACATTTGTTGGGAGGTTTGGTTCTGCTCGCTGTTGCTTATTGATCCTCAGAAATGACAAAAAGTTGTGCAAATTATACCTCAGAATTATTTGGAGTAAAAACTTCTGACGTGGAAATCTTGGCCTTTTTTCTTATTTCAAGGAACGGAAATGCTCATCAGTGAACTCAATTTTCTGTTCAAATGCGTGATTGAGACTTTACACGTTGTTTGAGGGCTCAGATCTTGGAGTTTCAACCCTAACCCTTACCCTTTGTTTCGCATGGCTCTATGGTGTATGATAGTCATATTTTGATCTTTGGTCTTCACTCACACCTTGAAACTTGAAGAAATTCGGATGAAATTTAGATGGATTAGTATCGACTTTGGCTAATGTGTATCGTCTTTTCTCTTTCATGAACAAACTAATACTTGCGGAATTCCTCCAGTTTTTGAGCAAATGAAATATTCGTGGTTGTTACTTGATTCTGCAGATGATGATACTAGTGGATGATGGAGGTGGGAAATGGCCAGCTATTAACCATTCTCCATGGAATGGGGTCACACTTGCAGACTTCGTGATGCCTTTCTTTTTGTTCATTGTGGGGTTATCAATTTCTTTTTCATACAAGGTACTTTGCATGTTATGTCTCCCCTTGCAGAGTTTGTTACTTTCTTTCTGTTTTGTTGTGGGCGTATTTATTCCTCTTCCATGCAAGGTACTTTGTTGCCAGTACCTTTGTTACCACATACTTAACTTGGTTCTATTAGGTTTGTGGAAGGTATTGTGAGTGTCTCAGCGAAAGTTCCACCCTTCTCAGAATATCATCTCTCCTAGCTGCCTGCGCATGGTGTTAATTCAAGATGCATACACGTACTGGAAAGTTATTTTCAGTACTTGGACATTGCAATCATGGGTATCAATGCTGTGGTATTCAGTGTCTATTCGCAATCCTATCATAGACTTGAATAGATTTTGTTATAGTTCTGGAGGATCATGCCCTTGCGCGGCATCTTACCAATCTGCTACGTATCTTCTATATCATTGAAGTTCACTGTAAACTATGCGTTTTCATCATGTGTCTGCTGATCTTTAACTTTTTCTATGTAACTGTTTGTTGTTTGTCAATGGGATTGCATCTGCAGAGAATACCAAGCAAAGCAGATGCAACTTCAAAGGCAATACAACGTTCATTGAAGCTTGTCTTTTTGGGAATTATATTGCAAGGTAGAGATTGCATCAATGTGCGCAATATTTTATCGTGGAAATTTCACCTTTACCGATGACTTCGTCATCGGTGTGAGTCACTGGTCCTAATGGTCATGTGTACTCTACAGGTGGTTATTATCACGGACTCGATGATCTTTCTTTTGGGGTAGATGTTATACGGATCCGATGGTGCGGAATCTTACAGGTGCATCTTCACGAAGAAGACAAGACCTCGTCACTCAAAATCCTATCATGTCGATTAGCTGTTTCAGTTTGCATTAAGCCTACATCCTTTACTCTTGTGGAGGTGGGCTTGAAGGGAGGCCTTGTTCAGTCATTTGCCAGAATGTTAGCTCCTAAATTGCTGCCTTGAAGGTAAAGTGTGAGTTCGATTTATCCTGACAAGAACACAGAGGTGAATATTTTTTCTTTAGTATCTGCATAGGAGTTACAAATTAGCTGCTCCGTTCAAGTATCATCATAAGGTGACATAATCAGAAAATAATATTTGGAACACAAAAGGACAAGGTTCGCGCGAAGATGGTTGTTTTCATGTCAATTCATGCTTTATGTTAATGTTTGTGGGATATTTCAGAGGATAGCATTTGCGTACTTCGTGGTCTCTATATGCGAGATCTGGAATCCACGAAGACTTGGAAATACCCCACCCCATGTACCTCTTGCTGTGTTCAATATGTACTTCTGGCACTGGTAAGGCGAATCTTCAATATTTCGTTCCTTACGCAAATAAGATGCAATCTTCAGGCCTTCATTCAAGTGCGTCTTTACTTGTTACTCTGTTTTGCAATGCATTTATTCAATCTTTCACCCTATTGATCGTATTGACAGGGTCGTTGCTGGGCTGCTCTCCACACTCTATCTTATAATCTTATATGGCGTGTATGTTCCTGATTGGGAGTTTGTGCCAGCTTCAAGTCAATCGGTATCGCCTCTCAAGGTATGCCATTTCAAGTTTTGCTTTAGCTAGGAATATTCCACATCATTTAAAGGACAACATTAACAGTCTTGGTATGTGTAATGTTAGTTTGCGTGCATATGAACTGCTTAACATCTTCTAGAATTACTCTTAAGGTTTTGCAGTTTTTATATTTGTGGTTAAGAACAGTTCGAAGCCTATTGACCGAATTGTACGTACGTATTAAAGACACAATGGAAAATTAAATTACAGCATGTAGTACAAAGAAAACTAAGTATGTACTTTGATATTTTCTTACACCTATCTTTGTTAACCTCACTTCTCGAAATACTCATGGAATTTTCAGGTCACGTGTGGTGTAAGAGGAGACTTGAGTCCCCCATGCAATGCAGTTGGATTCGTAGATCGGTTACTTCTGGGCTTGAATCACATGTATGGTGCTCCCATGTATAGACGCACAAAGGTAAAGTTGTAGTGAGCCTGACTTAGTTGTTTATTTTTTCATTTTGAATTTCTGCTTCACGCAATATTTGACACCCAAGCTAGTTGCGCATCTCGGCGCTTCTCCTCAACCAGGATTGCAGCATCAACTCCCCAGACTACGGACCAGCACCCCCAGGAGCTCCTACTTGGTGTCGAGCACCCTTTGAACCAGAGGGCCTTCTTAGGTACATGGTTTCCAATATCCAGCACATTTAGGGCTTCTAATTGTGAAAATACTCGAAATCGATTCAACTTTTAGCATAACCACCAATCTGGTTCTAGACAATGCTCAGAGTGATTCTTGTGTCTAATGTTGAATTGTTATTGTACCATTATGTATCAAAGTTTGTAATGTCGTTTATAACTTTTTGATATTCTGAACTTTGTTGCAGCATTTCATTAGGATGTCTCCTAGATGAATCACCAGCAGTGCCTGACCTCTCTATTGACTCTCCTGGAGTAGCCATAGCTTGCTACTACTCTCCCTTACCCTCAGGTGGGCTATGAAGAAAAAACACTGAGATCAAACTCTAGATAGTACTCCCCACTCCTGAATTGAGACCAACTCGAAATTCAGCTAGAGTACTAACTCCACCCCCACTTCCCAGCAATCCAACACTCAAGGTGTGATCAATACCTGAGGCAATGACCATTGGCAAGGTGAACACTTGATCTAATTGCTTTACTAACAGACTAGCAATATATACACTTCTCAGGCTGAGCTTTGAGCCTGGTCACACAAATTCGAAACCCTAAACCATAGTGGCTGGAGACTCCTTAGCCACATGGTAACCCTAAAAGAAAAACCCTAAAGTAAATTTCTATTTACTGTTAGTCCTGAGTTACTAATCTGGTCTGACTCTGAGATTAATTCACAACATAACTCTTCTGAATGTTTCTTTGGAAGAGCTGCGGCTTTAATAGGAGACAGATCTCAACTGGTTGCCGTTGTTCAAATCTCTTTCGTCTAGACTTCATCGAGCCTTAAAATTTTTAAAAATGTACTGGATTTGGTGCTTGCAGCTCTGTATCTGCTGTTGGAAGCTGCTTCATAGGTTTACACTATGGTCATATCTTGGTACACTTGAAGGTGGGGAATTCTTTTTCTTTTAATTTTCTCATCTGACTTGTTGTGAGTGAGATCCATGCGTAATGTCTTCGCTATTTGTTATGTTTGAGTGTATATTATGTTAGACACAATGAATGGATGTTGTTTTTAATTCACCTTTTTTAAATCCACTTTTTTTAAAATCCGAACTTGATATTACCTTTGAGCTAATTTTCATGTCAAGGTTGACTGCCTTGATTGTACACTGTACATTATAATCCATTTACATTCCATTTCATTTAGGTAATCAAGCTTGGGTGATAATTTTATCCACCCAAGAATTCAACATCATATTGATTTTGAATGACCGTGCGCAGAGTCATGATACAAGAATGAAGCATTGGATGATTCCATCACTTGGATTGATTGTTTTTGGTATGACTCTACACTACTTAGGTTTGTTTCTCAACCGGCAAATTTTCAAAATATTGTAGAGTCAGTAGGATGCAATTGCTTTAAAGCTTGCGTAAATTATGAGGTTTTGAGCCAACAACATACGTTGTGTGCACAATACCATCTTCTGTGGTATCAGAATGCTGTGTGTTTAGTATATCAGTATGCACATCGAAAGTTTCCATTAAGTATAATACTAGTCCATTGCATGTAAGACAATATATTCCAGTGTTTCTCTATTCTACTAGGGACCCAAGATGGGCAAGGCACGGGGGTGGAGTGCCTATAAGAGTGAAAAAGAGACTTGAGGCGGAAACATGCTGTACTAGGCGGTTCCTTCGGGGCCTGCAATTGTTACCAAACATTAAAAAGTTCAATTTGTTTTTATGTTCCTTGAGCATCGGTAACAGTTTTGGAATATATGTAGGAGTGCCTCTCAACAAGCCAATATACAGTTTCAGTTATGTCTGCGTGACAGCTGGTACCGCAGGTCTCGTCTTCGTTGCTATATACTTGATTGTAAGTTCCTCCTGGTCAACCAGGGCTGCTCACTTCTGCTTCTGCATGAAGATAGAGCTATACGAGGAAAAAATGGTGCAAATTTGATGCCGATTTTTGTGTTATTTGAATACTCTTAAAGAGCAATATCTTCAACTACATAATAAATCTACTAATTATCACGACCGTATGACACAGGCTGATGTATGTGGTGTGACGTGGCCAACAAAGCTCCTGGAATGGATGGGCCAGAACTCATTAATCATCTTCGTCCTTGCTGCATGTGGCGTCTTTGCTGGACTCATCCAAGGATTCTACTGGAAAGAACCAGAATATAACCTGGTATTTGCTTCAATTTTCATCTCTAAGTTGTGCTGGAATGTTCTCAAAAGACGTCAACGTCGTTAGAGAATACACGTAAAGAAACTGAAGTAGGGTCGAAAAGTTCCACGGTTCACATTTGTAGAACGAAGCTATTCACATGGGCAAGAGTTTTTGTTCAAGGCTGAAAACGGTAAAAGTCCAACGTGTGTTATGTAAGAACTTGTAGAGACCTTAGAAGTTGGTGGTTACTCCTAAAGGGATGTTGTGTGTTATTACAGGTCACCTTCATAGCGGAGCATGGCCCATGGCACAGTCAGGGCTTTAGTCGCCATCACGTTTTAGGCATTTTAGAGCAATTTCAGCATTGAGTTTAACCTTTAGACTTTCGTCAAAGTTTTACTAAAGTCAGCAAGTGGGACATGTGATCAACAGGTGAATTTCGTAGAGGAGCATGTATTTCAAGCACTTTTTACTTCAGAAAGAGTCGCCAAATTGGTCTTTGTGCTATTTGAGATCATCCTTTGGTGTCTTGTCGCAGGAGCCCTTAAAGCAAAGGGAATGTTTTGGAAATTATAATCGGTAGAAGTCTTGTACATAAATCTATTCAGGTCTTTGATCGGTCTAGGCATTAAGATAAAAGATTGTTGATAGGTAGAAGTAGTAGTTGGGTTATTGATGTACTGAACAAAGAAAGCAAGAATATTTGCACTTTGCAAAGTCAACAAGATGTGAAGGAAGGATGTAATTTCATCTAATAGTCTTATCTCAAATTCAATAATTCTTCCTGTTACTTAAATCGTAAATTAGTATGTATTTATGTAAATTTTTTTTTAAATTTATATTCATACATTTTGCGGTAATTTTCTAGACAGTTGATTTATTCATGAATTGGGATGAAAGTGTGATTTTTGAGTAAACTATATGAGTATGTACAATCTACATGTCATCTTTATTAGGAATCACACACACACATTAAATATTTGTAATTAAATTTTACATATATATCAATAAATTGTTGCAATTTAGAAATTTGATCACAAACCGTTGATACAAACAAGCTGGTAGGATCTTTTAAAAATAAATCAATTTGAAACCAAGTTCATTTAACATAACATTATAATAATTATCCCTAAATGTGATAACCCTGAGAATCTCGCTGACGAGAGCAACCCTCGCTAGGTTTGGATCCTATATATAATAACCAGGTATCTTCGTTGAATTCCACAAATGCAAATGAAAGAAGAATAGACCATCATTGTTCCTAGGAATTGAATTAGTTCAGATCTTGATAGAGTTAAAATTTGTTTCACTCACAGAGTTGTAATTTATAGGATTTATCTAATTGTTTGTATGTCATGTATGAGACATCGTCACTTGCTTGTGGAAGCAAGGATGGAAATATGGTGGACTTAAATTATGAGGTACTCCTATGAATCATAGAGATTCATCGTTGCGTAATGATTCATTACACATTTTATTTGCGATGTGAACAATCTCACATCCACACAAGAAATCAATTACTTACTGATTAATGAAAATCTAACTATATACATTCACCAAAGCCCTAGCGAAGTTACAAAGTTTGAAGGTATTGCTCGTGTAATTAAGTGATATGGAATTGAAGTCAGGTATCAGAATCAAGAATCTTAATTTTAATTTTTTTTGTAATGTCTTGGATAATAAGTTTCAATGAGTACCGAGGTAAAACAGAAAAATGTCCTACGAAAATTTCACGTATGCAAGAGAAAAACCATGTCACACAAATCGAGAGCGTTTGGCTTTCGATTTTCTCCGTGATCTTGGCACGGTTGTTGCAGACGGTGATTCAGAAGATGGTGGACTGTTGGAATTTGTCTGGACTGTTTCCTCCTCTGTGCAGGAGTGAGTCGGAGATGGAATTGAAACCAATTCCTCTTCCATCGTGTTTGATGTTCCCCGTGTTTGAATTTTCCGTGATGGAAGTGATATTGCTGGTGAGATGTGGAGGTTCTTCCGTGACTTGGATACTCGTGTAGATGATGAAGCTGCTATTGCTGATTCTGCACGTTGCAATGCGGATTCTGGTACTGCAAATTGCAATGCGGGATGATGTAATACTGCACATAGACAAAAAAAAAATCAATTTCGTATCAATTTCTCATAAGACGTATTATTTCTGGTTGACATTCAAAAATTAACAACCTTGAAAAGATTTCTACTGGACCAAGTAGATGCAAGAGTGGAACACCATGTGGTATAGAATTGTTGTGAAATGTGCAAGAATGCAGTACTCACGAGATTAAATCCTTGAAATTAGACATATGTTAAGCAATATTACTCCTTGTAATTACCTTTGGAGTTGGATTCTTGTTCCTTTGTATATCGTCAATCAATGTATCCTTACCTGTGATGAATTAGGTCTACTCATCCAGCAATATATGCTTACTAAGGGATGTATGGTAGAGAAAACATCACGAACAAAAAGCTGGAAGTCTTATGTTGACTTGATTACACGCATTACAGAACAAGCTAAAACTCAATTAGCTAACCTTAGAGATCAAATTCCAGAATTTTCCAAACAGTTTCTGCACATACGCATCATGCTACTTTTCATGTCCCAAGTTATTCCACAACATATTGCTTACTCTTCCTCAAGAGACCTGACAAATTATGCGAGAAGTTGACTGATAACTATATAAACATGATTAAAGCACAGATTTCTCCATGAATATTTAATTTTTAACTAATTCTTAGCTAGCACTTTGGAATACCAAAAACATTACAACACATATTTCTTCTGTATGCAATGCTCATGGTGTGAATCTAATTCTATGTTAAACCTAACTCCAAAGATGATTTTCTCAAATAAGCTCCCAGAATTGTGGAACTTTATTTGGTTGTTGTAAAGTCCAGCTGAAAAATTTGTAACAAAAATTAAGTTGTACATTCATAGAGTTCATCGCATTTTATTAGAATACATTAAAGGGTTGCACCCTATCAGTTTCCCTTCAATGCTATTTTTCTGTACATGACCCAAAGTTCCAATTCCATATACAGTGATTGTACTACTTTGATTCCAAACCATCCAGAGGAATAATAGAGGAAAAAAATTTCTCTGTCATGTCATAAATAATGGTCTGGCAGGTTACCTCCCTCAGTGATGGACCAACAAAAAGAATCTTGTGATGGAGAATTCCTCATGGTTTTGAGAAAATTGTTTAACCTGCACCTTGAGCGAAATACCTCTCCACTTGGTGCTGTGAAATACATGTCTTGTTTCCTCGTCCCAGCCCGCCATCCCCAACCATCTGGTGCAATAGGTGCACCCTCACCACTTTGGTTTGCCAGGAGATTAGGACATTTTCGAGACATCCTTAGAACCCTATGCAACAGAACGGTGGTCGAGAATGAACCCGAAGGAAATGAAGGAAGGTTTCACTTCTCTCCACTGTTATCAGCACTTAAATACTCCAGCGGGACATCCGTAGAATTGGCCTACCGCGTACTCAGAGCCCGCGCGCTTTCAGCACGTTACAGAAGAAAGAAAGACTCACCGCGGCGCGTTGCCAATACACTGTATCAATGACCGCGCCCATTGTCGGGGCGGATTGTCAGAATTAAAAGGAAACTTACACACGGAACCTATGATCGTCCTCACTACTGAAGGTTACTTCTTTTCAATACCTCCAAATCTAATACCTTTTATGGTTAATTAAACCTTGAATTTGGTAACCTAGCGTAAGTCGAGGAAAAGCATATATTTAATAGTATATTTACCAACTTAAAGAGTGGTCAGATGGCAATGGCGTCATCGTTTGATCATGACTAACCTTACACATAAAATGGCGGAGTTACCTAAAGCTATCTTAGGGAGATTCGAGGAGACATCATTTACCTCTCACATACATATTGCATATTTAAGATTTAATTCTGATTTTCTAAAATTTATGTAATATGTAAGATACCTGACAGTTGGTGTAAAAACTAAACTGATGTTTCATTGATTCAAAGTTTTTAGAGTTGGTAGAGTTTAATGCACTCACTTTAAGTGCGGAGACATTGCCGCAAGAGAACACTTCCTAAAGAGAAATCACAAACTTAATTTATTTTTTTCCGAAAATGATCTCATTCTTTGCATGGTGATGTTCTTAGGGATTGGAAACCTCATCCTTATTATGTTTGTGTCCCCTCCAACTGACACCTTCTTTCATGTAGTAGAGGAGTTCAAATAAAAAACCATTTCAGTTTTTTTCCTCCTTTTCTTGTTTCCACCACTATCTCGTCCATGTTAGTTTCATCCTCATAATCTATATTCAGGCTCTCCATGGCTGCATTATTCTTTGGGCTCTACCTATTTTGTGTTGATGTTACTTTGGTCACATGTGGAAGGTTTAATTGATATATCAATACCTCCTTTTCTTACTTTTCTTGAGCAGTAATCTCTGCTTGGCTGGACTCATTGAACTTCTTGTTACATTGCTAAGAAGCTTGTTGACTGATATTTCTATCAAATCTATGCTTCTTCATTTATTTTTGCTTTAAAATGGCTGTTATTATTGCTAGTTTGTCCTCCAAAATCTTCTTGCTTTCTTCAGACGAAGTTAACGTGTCTTGTGTTGACCTTCTACATCCAATGCCTAGTCTCTTAGTGCTTGATGTGCTTCATCCTCTCCGTCTCTTTCAAGCCTTACTTCAACCACCACCTTGGCAAATGATCTCTTTCCTTCTCAAATTTTTAATAGTTCCTAGTCCCCTATTGCTTGATGTACTTCTTCTTTTCTCACTTTTTGCAGGTGTTGCTTGAACCAATGTTCTTAGGTGATCTTTTTCCTTCTCAAATCTTGGACGTATTTGAATGCTAAGTCTTTGAAATCAAAATCTGCTCAAATGCTGGCCAACTCTCCTCTCAAGATTTGATCTCAACAAATAGCTGAATGGAATAGTAACTTCTAAGTCTTTTTTACATTGCAAAAAATATTGGTTTTTAAATCTAAAAATGAAAGGAAAAATCTTATCTTATTTTATTGCCTTTAAATATCTTATAATGTTCATTTCAATCATTCAAGCAGAAAAAATTTGCATCATAATATCCTTGTAAAATTTTTTTTTTGTTAGTACGCAATCTTGAATGTTAGTATCTCTCCAATTGATATACTTGTTGAGTTGATGAGAACAACATTTAGATCTGCTGGAACCCCATACTTCTAATCGTCACCTCTTCAATTTTTTCCATAAGCAACATGATGTATGCATCCCTCACCTCCATATGCAAAATTTTGCCTAATTTTCTATTAATAAAATCATTGTTATGAATTTTTCTTAGAAAAAGAATGAAATTATTTAAACCAATAATCTATTCTTGCTCATGGTAATCTTTAACCCCGTTTCCAAGGTCCAATCAAAATTATCCAAAATAATTACCGTCTTAAAATCGTGTTAGTCAACTGGTAGCTTCTTGGAGTATATTGGGGGATCATCTTGTGCTTAATTTTGGAATCAATCAGTTAAATCTAGTTCATTTTCCACAACAAGTCTAACTCACCAAGATCTTCATTTAAGTATATCTTCATGTTACTAATGATGAATATTAGAATGATTGAGAGATCTCATACATCTGCATGACAAATCCAAAAAGAACATAGAAGTTCATGAGCTCTGAACTAGAATTTAAAAAAAAAAGAAGCTTACAAAGATTTGCAAGCTCTGGACTACAAAATACAATATAACAAAAAATCTTTCAAATCTTTACAAGCCTCATATAATTTTAAAAAACTTGTGAGATCTTGCGGACTTCAAATTTTTTTTTTAATTTTTTTTTTAGATTTTTATTTTTACTTAGGGGCTGACCTTGGCCTATTCGACTTGACAAAATTGCTAGATTCATGAAAGATCTTGTGAAATAAATAAGACCACTAGCATATTTGGCAGATTGGTGTGAAGACTTGCTGAGCTGATGCATGGATTTCATGCATAGAGAGTAAGGAAAGAGCTAGTAAAACTAGAGAAGAAAGACTAAAAATGAGAAATGAAAAGTGATTTTTTCATTTATAGATGGCTTCATGAAAGACTAAAATAAAAATAAAATAAAAAGGGACAATATTTTAGCAAGAATTTCAGATTTTTTGCTCTTGAGAGATAATCAAAATCTATCCTTCAATGTAATCAATCATCATACATAATTTACAATTATCATATCTTTCATAATCTCTTTTAATAAGAAGTGATTGGCTTAAAAACGTAAAAAAGTTGAAAAAAACCTTTAGTCTCAATCAAACTATAATTGATATATTTTTTTTATTACAATAAACAAGAAAAATTTGATTTGATATTTAGTGTTCAAATTGGATATTGAATGAAGTATTTATGCCGTTCTCATACGTGATGAGATTTATCAATATCTTTATATTTTAGATGAATAGCTTATTTTTATGTACATTATTTTAGATTCTACAAGTAAAAATTTACTATCTGACAATTGAAAAGATCAATTTAATTTTTTCATGAGTGAGATTTGTTTCACAACATGATTTTATTTTGAACCAAAATTCTAAGAAGAGTACAGCTATAATAAAAGGGCATCAATTAACATTAATAATCATAAATACAGAGTTTGCTATCCGAAATGGCAGCGTTCTTCATCAGATATTGCATTGATTTTATTGAATGCCAATTGCTTAGAGTTTGTCTCCTTTTTCATCTTTATATGAAAGAATTTCACTTAGACTTTCAAATTCTTAGATCTCAAAGCTTTCCATGTTGAATAAAAAATTCATTTTTTAGCACATTAATTATGTAACTATCTGTCTAAATTGTATATTCTTGAATATCTTATTGTAATCTATCAAGAAAAAATAAAAAATCATCATATATTTTTCTAAGATTTTTCAAAATTTTATAAAGTTTAATTTGAAAAATTATGAAAATAATGCTTATATTTAACTAATTATTTTTTAAATCTTGTTTATGGGCTAATCCTTTGTAATTTTTGAGATTGATTTTCAAATTTTATTTTATTGACTTTAGTGCTTTAGGCTTGATTTGAAAATGAAAAAATTTAAGGGTAGAAATATTGCTTAAACTTTATTTAAAGGATCATAAGGCATAAGCATTGTTGGAGAAGAAAAAGATGAATCTTTGATAGTATCCGACCATACTAAGTAACACCTTAATTTGGTCAACGTCTTCAAAAAAGTGAAGTCAAGGATGCGTGTCACCTTTTTCGGATCACCGTTATACCATCCTTGGAGATGATGTGCCCTAACAAAAAACCTTCTTCACATCCAAAAATGAAATTTTTTGGATTGAGCAAGGCTTTTGTTGTTTTCAATTGTTATAGAATTTTAATCAAATGATCAAAATGATCCTACTTCTTCCTGAACAAACAAAAATCATTTATGAAATCTTGTACAAACTTCCCAATAAAAGGTTCAAACACCTTGTTCATAAACTTTTGAAAAGTTGATGGAGCATTACTAGACCAAAGGGCATTACTGAAGACAAAAGTTCCTCATGGCGTGGTAAAAGAGGGTTTGAGCTTGACTTTTCCTCCATAGTAATCTTAGGATCAAACATGAGAGTAGAAAGTTATTAAGTAATCTTCTTCTCTTGTCTTGTCTTGTCGCGATCCACCTTTATCCTAGGAAGTAAATCCATTGCACCAAATTTCTAACCTATACTTGAACCTCATCATCCAAAGTGTCTGAAGACGAGATCTCCTCATTGGTCAACATGTCAGTTTCAACCTCTAAAAAATAACCACTTTCCTCACTTTTAGACTCCAAGTAATCACTAGTAGATCTATCTGAGTCTAATACTGCACCTCCACAATTTATTAGAAAAATCTTCACTCGATGATACTTTGGTCCTATACAAAGATAATTTTTGTGTCACCGATCAGTGTTCCTCACCGCCCTCAACCAAGATCTTTCTAATGATAAGGCATAACTAGCCTCCTTAAGCATTTGAAAAGAAAAGAAGGTTTGAAATCTCATCACATTTACTACCACCTTGTCCACCACTCCAATGAGTAGCATCTTTTGCTTGTTGTCCATCCCAACAATGATGGTGGAAGGTCTTGAAGGCTTCATCCTTGACTTCTCAATAAATATTTAGACATGGTGTTCACAATAGATCTTCCATCCATGAGTGCATCCAAAATATCATATCCATTAATGAGTACTTCAATCTTTGAAGCTTGAATACATACCTCTGAGATAGCGGCATCCATCACTCCTACTCCAACATTCATCAAAAAATCTTTCACAATGGATCTTTTTTTCTTGATTCTTTTGGAGCTTAAGCCTCCTCTCAACTCCTTTCTCAATGTAGGATTTAGATCAATCAACTGATCAGCAATTAGATTGATTTTTTATTCCCCATATCCTCCACCACGTTGTATTTGAGTTGGATAGACGAAATGGAAAAATCATCTATTCCTAACTTTTTACTCGATCCTTTTAGTTGACTCACAATAATGGATAGAGTACTCCAACTTGATTAATACTCCCTTTAATTGGACTGCTTTGCAAATCTTGCTCATTTCTTCTCACGTGCAAGAATATATACTCTTGAATTCATAGAGCTTTTTCCCTTTTCAAACATGCATTGGTGAGGAAACACATCAATATATGCTAGTTTTTTGTCCTTTGATTGATTTGGAGCATGAATAAGGTTGTTGTGTCTAACTCCATCATGATGTTGAGGATTAGGACAATTGTTCTAGAAATGAAGACCTCAATAACTAAAGTATAAAAATATAAAATTCCATTGTGTTGGATTTTTTCTTGGAGAATAATTTCCATACCCTCTAAAATCTCCCCTACACTTGATTCCTCCTTTCCCATAATTGCAATACCTTGATCTTGAGATCGGTGAGCATTTCCGTGATGAATTTAACTCATGTTGCAGATCTACCAATAAATTATTTACTACTGAAGATGCAATAATGATACGAGTTGCTGTTCTTACCACAATAGATGGTTCAACTTCTTTAACCACAAAGTTAGAATCATCATCGTCTAGACTTTCCTTCATTCGAATAGCCTTAACCTTAAAAGAGGATTTTTTATATATCAACTTATTTTGAATTTGAGACTTCAAACCTCCAATGAAATTCTGCGTCAACATCACCATAATCCCCACCATGGTTGACTCCATCTCGTCTCCATTCTTTCTTAAGACCACACAAAAATGTGATTCAATATTTTCACCATATATGACCTCACCTTCTCACTTTCACTTTATTTCAAGAAAGTAATTTCACACATCAGCTTCTTATAATTTTCATATGGAAGAAAGTTTTCAATAAGATTCTCCATCAAACTCTCTCAAGTGTATTCCTCCATGTATATCTTCTTGTACTCATTATACCACTTCAATGCAGAATACTCCAAGAAGTTGGACAAAAGGGCTTACTGCTCTCATTGTTTCCAATACATGCTCTCCTTGAAGTCCCTCACAAAAGTTTCTACATCTTCATACCCTCTCCCATAAAACACAAGAAGATTCTCCATTTTCAACTTCTTTTGTTATTATTGTTTGAAATTTATATAGGATTTACTAATATAACACAAACAAAACAAACTCCATTGTAAAGTAATTCATAAATAGCAAAATCAATGAAATTGATTGATCGAGAATTGACCTTATTATTTTATTAATAAAATTGTTAAATATTTTGATGTTATATTATTTAAAATATTTAAATAAAAGAATTCATTCACGTCAAATTTTTAAATTATGTAAAAAAAAATATTGAACATATTACATATATTCATATTTTCTTTTGTGTGGATGACGGGAGCGAAAGGAAGAGAGTATAATAGATTAGGAGGCGGGGATTAGTTCTTCATATATTGTAAGATTATACTTTGCCAAACATGAAGAATGAATATATAATTCTCTTTGTTTTTTAATTTTGATTTCATTATTACTTAAATTGAACACTATGGAGAATTATATAGAGAGATATTAATGATTTTTTATTTTTAGGGTTATGAGTGATTTTTTTTCAAATCAGACATATGGGTAGGGTGCTTTTTGTTCCAATCTTTTCCTTATGTTGCTTTGATTCTATTAGAACCTATTTGATTCTAATTGGAAAATTATGGAGATTGAAATAGAAAATTATGAGTATTTTAAGATTTTAGGAATTTGATAGTTAACTTTCCTCCGTGTGAGATGGGGTGTTAGGATATTGTGATTTTGCATGTGGGAGAAGATACATGATGGAGTGATATGTGTCCTTATTGTTCTCTTTATGCTAGCTATAGCTTCACTTCCCCCCATGGGGTTGTAGAGAATGGTGCGTAATACACCATGTTTGATGTGTCATCCTCTCTTTACCTCGCAAGAGGTAAAGACTGACGTGAAAAATATGGACAAAGATTATGACTCAAACCACTTGGAATACACACATGAGGAGGGCGATCATATCGACATCGATATTTATCACTTCAAAGAACACGCAGACTACATTGATTCCTTTGTTGATTATTTTGGGTATACTGATTTGGTCATGAGAGTGGTTAGCATCCAAGTTAGGTTCTATTTTAGGACTTATTGAGACTAGATTTCCATATCCACGTTTATTCCAAAGACTTCCTCGTGCATTTCATGACGACACTAGATGTACTTACTTTTTATCGCAAATTGGTAGGCACGTGATCCCATGGATGAGTTAGCGTGATTTTTATTTCTATTAGTTCCACGATGGTGTCTACGTCATACTAAGGAAGGGAGGAAGGGAGGAAGTCCTAGACATAGTGAGGCAACCACTAGATTTTGGAGATTTTGTGCAAGGAATTGGGCCACATTGTAGGAGGAGTCTATATGGATTAAGAGTACACACAAGTTAAGAGTTGAGTCCAGCCACATGATACTTATGATTTGAGTCGATTGCAATGATATAAAATCTTATACATGCCATGAAATATAGTAGGGCGCATGACCCTTCATCCTTTGTCTATGGCTAATCATACTAAGGAGAGTATTTACTCTTTGCATCTTTTACATCCATCCATGGGCGAAAAAATATCATTAGAGGTCTTGGAGTATCAGCTAGAGGAGCCATTATGTCTTGATAGATCACTTGTTGCCAATTCTCTATACATAATTCCATGCCTATTCTTTAGGGGGGCTTTCATGGATGATATATGAGCATCTTTGAGATTGCTTTTAGGCAAATGATCAATCTAGTGGTTTCACAAAGTTGTTCTAGGTGGCTACATTAGTTGCAAGAGGGGGAGATTCTATTGTCAGTTACTTAGGTGCTAGGTGCTAGTTGGCTTCTTGTGATGGAGAAGGACATTGAGGACATTAGACCGAATTCTATTGGGGAGGTCTTATTGCGACTTGTTAGTCGTACCATGGTTTTGCATCATCATTCATATTTCAAGCAACATCTTTGTCCACATCAGTTTGTAATTGCCGCACTAGGTGGTTGTGAGGCGGTATTGTTGGATATTGGAGCACTTCTAGATATCCATCCGGATTGGGTTGTCTTGTAGATTGATATTGAGAACACTTTCAATAGTGTCTTACGTGTATCCATCTTTAGAGAGCTAAGAGAGGCTTGTGGATCTTTATCGAGCCTCATTCCTTTCGTATAGTTTTTCTATGTTCACATTCTTTCCTCTTCTATCAACTTGGCTTTTAGAAAGAGGAAGTCATCGTTCTACATTCCGCCATTGGTACTCAACAGGAAGATCCTTTAGGAGGATCCCTATTTGCCATGGCTCATTATAGAGCTCTTCTGTCTATTACTTTGACTCGCTAGGTTGTGTGTTCCCCTCTTTAGAGGATGATTCACACATTGTGTGCCTTGTAGACCACATTAAGCAAGCCTTTGATTACTTGAATACTGAACTATATAGGCTTGTGAGTCAAGGTGTCATAGTGTAGGGCTTGGTCTTCTTTGGGCATTTTTTCTCATTTCCAGCTTCCAAAGGGATGGATGACATAGACAAACAACTTACATCATTCTAGGAGTAATACAAGGATCCGAGATTTTTTTCCCATGATACTTAGACCTTGCACTTGCCAAGAATGTATTGTATTTAGATGACCTTCCTCTACTATAGGATCCACAAATGATGTTTGGTATATTCTCTTCTAGTATTGCTCGTCGACCCACCTACCTTCTTCGCACAGTTGCTCCTTTACCTACATTCATATCACACTTGACAACCTTTGATATATATCTTTGGTAATATCATCAGACCATGAACCTTCGAGTGTGTGATAGGAGATTTGATACAAACACAAACATCTTTTCCGATTTCATGTGCATGAGTAGGCATATTATTGATGGAGGAGACGTCAACTATAGCATATTTGACTAGTTGGACACTCTTGGCATCTTTGTTATCTTCTAGATTTGTGATTGTAGATAGGCCATCCTTAAGATGTATGCAAGGGACGTGGATACATGATCATTTTCTTTATATGTATTATTACAACATGCGAGAGATACTTTATTCCCGGAGGTACGATAGAAACTCTTGTCTTTTTTCTCTTTGTCCATCGATTGAACTAAAGATCTATAGTTTACCTTGATGGATCAATATTTTTAGCATGCTCTACATTCATTCTTAGTGGATCCGGCCATTCCCCGTACTGCTAGGATTCATCTATACTGTTGCTTCGGCAAGAATGCAAGCTCATGGATCTTGGCTTGACCATGCATCAGGAATTTATGACTCGCACCAGCTACTGTAGATGCAACAAGTGTTTATATAATTTGTTGCCCATCTGGAGGGCAAGAATAACTACACATGATGTCATTAGGGATGTGATGTTTACTATGACGAGAGAGGATGGATACCTCACATAGAGAGAACGTTGGTATGCCTTGTACTCGACTAATTTTTTGGTAGACCTATACTTGGTTTAGGAGGACTAGGTTGTTGTTCAGACGTTATGATTACCAATCTACATTTGACATAATTTCAGAGGAGATGATTACATCGTGCACATGGGTGCACAATGATAATAATCCATAAGTTTTTCATGCCTCATTTACTGAAATTGGTTTGGATGATCGCTCCAGTGTTTTTAAGGGCTAACTTCACTTCCTTCCAAAAGATAACCCCTCTCTCTAATGTTTGTGCAAAGTCTCCTCAATCTCTTCGTGCATGATCAATGTTGTCACACTATATGCATCATTGTATATATGCTTGCTTGGTGAAAAGCTTTTTCTCCCCTCCCATATCTTTCTCCTCTAGCACTGCAAACTTGATCTTGAGTTCCTTCATCACACACACAATCTCCTCGACGGATGTTTCTTCTTTCATGCAGTTCATAACCAGAGCTTGAATGTTGGCCGTTGGAACTGTTTTTTTAGCAATAGATGATGGAGCAACAGAAGTAGCAATCTGAAGAGGTCTTCACACTACAATCTTCTCTCTCCTTCTCTCCCTCATTACCAATAGCCCAATTGCCTCTTCTACATCCTTCTAGCTACAAGTTAGCCCTTCTTCTTCATTCTTGTCCTCTAAGCAGTTCTAGCTTCTCTTGCAACTCAAAGTCTACAGCTTGAAGAAACAAATCAGTTTTGTGAGATTGAAAGTGATCTTTGCCAATCGAAATAATTGTGAGAATTGTTCTTCAAACTCTCTAATAAGCTTAGTTGCATGAAACTTCTTATTGGGTCTTTCAATCCACTCCATGAACAACTTGTTGATGATTATCAAAATCTTTTAAGAACTATTTGTCCTTCAAGTCATATGAATATGTTTTTCATCTCTCTCCAAATTACTTTTGTAAGGATCTCACACAATCTCTAATCTCCGACATGGCAACAAAATGAAACATTTCTACCATCTCTCTCTTTGGTACACAATTTGTTTAGACATGTACCATCTGCCTAACGTAGTACCTCAAATAATTCGAGACATCTCTCCCAGCTTGTAATGCCCTTGTGGTTAAATTTTTCATTCGATCATGCAATTGTTGTTGTTGTAGAATCACCTTATGTTCCTTACCTACTATGTTAAACCCCTCCCCACTCATTGTAAATCAGACACTAATCCATAAGATAATTTAGTGTCTCAAATTTACAGCAAGATCTAAGTTGCAAGCTCAGGTTGTGGATTGAACTTGAATGTTAGATTGCAAGTTTAAGTTTTGTTTGAACTTAAAATGTTGAATTAGTTAGAAATCAGATTTGTAACGACTCTATATTAATAGTTTAGCGTAGAACATTGAATTTTATGATATATCAAATACCAAGACTTAATCGTGGATGGGTTGGGAATCTAAGTACGGAGGGTCACTATTTGTGTTTGGATCCCCTCCATATTGCCTTCATATGTATGTGTCATGCTAGATTTGTGTGGACGTCTAATTGTATGTGAGTGCTTCGGACTTTGATCACCAGTTACCAATTTATTGTGTGTTGTGTATTTCTCTAGTGAGAAGTTTGAAGTGATAGTCAGCTCTCCCAAGAGTACTTGAGGTGATGGTAGTTTAGGTTGCCCAATCCATTAGGCACATACCACGGACCTCTAGGTTTAGATCAATGTAGATAAAGACAAAAGGCTGGATATTTGGTGGATTGGTGGGAGCAACGAACAAGAAGGCTTCATATTAGCAACAAGCTGAGTGATTGTTCATCTACCTCAAAGAATTCACGTTGAATTCAACACTTATGTTGCATGAACATTGCTTTATTATGAGACCGCATGAACATCTAGCTATTAAAGGACCTTTCTAATCCTTGTGTGAGTTGATATTTTCTTAATCTCCTCCTCACCAATCCAAATTCGAGATTATTATAACCGGTAAAACTTTAGCATAAGAAGATCGTGATATTTAGTAACTGGATTGATGAATCTTGCCCAAACTTCACAAATAATTACTTTACAACCTTGTTATTTTTTCAAAAAAATTTCTCAAATTTCTATTCTCTAGATCTCTTGGAATAATTCTCTAATTGTACATTGTATCACAAAGTAATATGCATATTTTCCTGCTTAATATCCATGTGTAATAAAACCATCACACATGCCAATCTCTCGCTCCAATTGCTTTGAAATTTCACGAGAAGGTTTTTTATTATCCAAGTTTCAACTATGGAAAGTTTTATTGATGAAAATTTTTGATAGCAAAAATTATGATCACTGTACTAACTTCGTGACAGTCAATGCATTCTTGCAACTCTCAGCGTATGCATAAATTTCAAGCTATCACGTGTAGTCAAAACTCATCCAATTGAGTTGAAATTTCAATCTAAACATAGAAACATTTGAAGACTATAAACTTGGTCTTCAAATCTCCAAATGGTCCTTTCGAACGTTTTTAAAACTCCTCAAAACCTCAAAAAATTCATCAAATATACTCATTGATCCAAACTTTACAACCAATAAGAATGAAGAGTCACTTTTTTGAACTCTAATGTGGCCAAATTAGCTCCACATTAACTAAGAGCTTTATAACTAACCTAAACACACTACTTAATCATCATAAAAATAATATGAACTGAGATTAATAAAGACTCAAATAACAAATCGAAATTGACTATGTATGAACAGAACTACAATTAAAACCGGGGAATTCATAACTTTAGAATAATACTCCTTGCCAAAATTTCTAACAATCAACTCCATATGGCTTACTTTCAGTAAAAAATAGTGATGGATTGGAACCCTTGTGTTGATGCCATCACTATTGGAAATTTTAGATTCATAATGCTCAACTAAATTAAAATGTATAATGTGAAGTCCCAAATTGTGCCATAGAAAAAAATTGGAAGAATAATCGGGTTTGGAGAGTTCATCACTTGTGGCATAAAATTATCTCCGAAATGATATAATAACCACACCTGAAAATCATTGTGATGAAAACACTAGATGTTGATCACAAATAGATTGGATTGCATTAGTTAGTGCTCTTTGTAGAGCAATGAAAATAAGTTGTCTAAAATAGGGTACACAATAAACTAAAGAGAATGATACCTCTGCCGTCTAATATGGTAGGCTTTCGCGCACTCTCTTACAAATATGTCGAATTAGGTGTCCATAGCTTCATATAACTCCAAAGCTAGAGGAACAAAGAACGGACCTCTCTAGATACCCATATACTTGGAAACATTGGTTGCTGCCGATATCGTGTTATGATGCGGCTATTATGAGAAGATGATGACATGTGTCATCTTAAGAGACGTTATGACAATGATACGTTAGGTGAGGAGTACTCTATGCTCATGGTAAGGTTGTTAAGAGCCCACTGTTGGATCTATTTTGTACGATGAGGATGTAGATAAGGCTCCAAGAGATATTATCTTGGACCTTATCGAATTTAAAGCGTGGTGAGAGTGGAAAGGGGAAGGGAGAGATCTAGAACATCGCTTTACTAACTAAGAAACTAATCTGATCAAAGTGGAGCCGATGTTGGACATGGATATAAGACAACATGATCTTTCATATGTACCGATGTCATAGGAGAGCAATCACATTAGGTGATGCTTCTTCGAATGCTCATGTTGTTTGTAGATGTTTTGATCTAGATAGTTTGGAAATCTTAGATGCAACAGGACATATTTCCCATTGTGATGCTATTAGGGCCTAGCCCCATGTTACCTGTTTGGTTTCATTGATTTACTACTTGATGGGGTCTTCCCATGCTTTTTGTTATTTTACTTGGCCTCGGGGCTATATTTTTTCATTCCATCATAAGAAAAGAATATATTCAAAAACTTATCTAGAGTGTTGATGTTTGCTCATATGAACCTAAATGTTTTATTGTCTTTATCTTTGTTTCAAGAGTTTAGAGTTTAAATCTTGAATTCATGTGATACAATATATATATAAATATTTTTTTGAATTTATTTTAATATACTTTCTGATTATTTATGTTTCAATCCTTGAGACAAGTATTTATTTTTATCATTGTATTCTTGAATTTTGAAACATGCTTTGAAATTAATGCATTAAAATGTATGCCTGTTAATTTTATAAAAAAATTAACGGAGTAGATTATTTGAAAAAAAATAATTTATTTTATTTTTCGATTCTTAGTTTTGAAATTTAATGATACTAGTGATATTTTTTAACTTCAAAATTTAATTAATATATCTAAATGTATGTCAATGTAAAAAAAGAAGAAGTTCAATTTCAATTCTGCTGCATTGAATATTATTTAAAAAACTTGTAAAGATAGATTTTCTATTATGATTTATTAAAATTGGAAGAAAAATTTATTTAAATGATCAAAATATTAGTAATATATGAATGATAAAAAATTTAATATAACATGAATTTTTAAATATAATAACATAAAAATAATGATATATAAATTTTTTTTTGATTAAAAATATGATGAAAATTTTTACAGAATTTTAAATAAAATAAAATTTAAAAATTTTAAATTTTTTTGAAAAATCTAAAATTTTGAATAGAAAAATATTTCTTATTATTTGAAGGTAAATTAAATTATAAATGATAAAAAAATTTATACATACATAGGACATTATTTATAAAATATTATTGGGATAAAAAATTTTGAACATTCATTGTTCTCATTATTTATCTTATTAACTTTGAAAAGAATAAAATATTATTCTATATCAATAAAGAAGTTTTTATATTAGTTTTTACAATCTTAGAAAATAGTTCATTTCAACTTTTTTATTAGAGCAAGTCTCTTGAAAAAAAAGGTGAACTTGAGTAAAATTTAAAAGGTTATATATATTTTAACAATCATTGAAAGTTATTAATAAAAATTTTATTTAGTTTAATAAAATTTAAAAATTAATTTCATTATATTTTTGTATTAAATAACATTACGATCATCAATGTTAGATAGTAAAGAGCATATATTGATTTTCCTATTATAGTTTCGGTACATATTTGCAAATTATTTTAACATACAAAGTATATTCTTATTTTTAATTCTATAAGTAATAGCTAGTTTATTCTTTATTATATCAATTCTTTATCGTTTTTTAGTTTGTGAGAGTTCCATGGTCCACGTTTATTTCCACATTTTCAGCGAGAAAATACCAAAAAGAAAACTTTGAATAGTAAACACTGATGCTAAATGAAGCCCGTCACGAAAATTGTCACATTGCAGATTGATGGAGAGGGAGCGAGGACCTGTATAATTTTGTTAGGTTCATCTCGTTTTCATTCTTGTTGGTGGAATAATTAGTCCATGTATCCTAATTTGACCATACAACGAGACGAGAATCTGGTTATAGGATTCACACATTTACTGCTGGGTGCTCATGTGTGTCCGATGATCAAGAAAAGGGAGACACATCAAATACAAACCGGTGGCGAATAAGAGATTGATGTCCCATGATTTTAAACATTACCCACATCGGTTTATGTGTGTCTGTCCAGTTTGGATCTCATCTATTGACATGTGCAATTGGATCCTGGTTACTATTACAGGGATGATTCTTGCATCTCGAGCATTTAATATTCTCGAATCCCTTGTGCCAAAATCGTCAAGAGAAGATTTGGTTGCAACAGAGAACTATTTAAAGGATGCTCCCATCAGCGATCCAGCAAGATCGACGATCAGTAGGATTTTCATTAAATAAATGACGCCCTGTATTAAAGAATGCTCAGAAAATAGAGTGTCGGGGTTTGGCTTCTGCGATGTCAGGTTATTGCTAATGGATCAAGTAGCCCCTATTCCCAACCAGCTGTTCCGATTGGCCCTCTCCTAGCCTTCCCGATTGGATCACCGCTGCCTTTGACGTATTTGCCACGTCTACTGCTGTTCCTGTAGACCTTCATAAACCTTCATAGGGTTTGCTGCAATCCGGGGACTCCAAACCCCTAAGGGCAAGTCGCTCTTTCTAGAAAAGCCCTGACTGGGCGACGGGAACCTTGGCCCTTCGATGAGGAAGCTCCAACCTTCACGGGGCTTCCCAATGCGCTGCCACGTAGTCTGCCCGCCGCAGCCCGGACCTAGTAGTTCTTGTGCTCTACGTAGGTCCTGGCTGCCGGGATCCAGCTCTACGTAGGTCGTCTGGATGAGGACCGGTGACCTTTACTGCGCTCAGATGAGGAGGTTCTCAGTGGTGGACCTGATTCAGTGACCGGATAGTCTCCTCTGGGGCTCGTCAGCTGTGGAGGCGAAGAGGCGTACATGGCTTTCTGATTCGGCAGAAGCGCTTTTTGTCGCCACGAGGTATGCCGATGCTGGTGCTGAGGTGGACTCAAATTTCGCGATCGATTCGGGAAATCGGAAAGTGGTGAACGAAGAACAGAGAGGCAAACTTGCCATCTCGTCGGTTACCACTGTCCGAGGTGGCAGACTCCATAAAACTTCGTTATTTCACGTTCTTTATTCACAGTTATGGTCTTAGCTGCTTATTACCGCCGTGGTTAGCGCAGCATGCGTGGTTAGTCTGTAGTACTCTGTACTTTCTCGAATTCCTCATAAACTCGGGGTTTTCTTTGCCATGTTTTCCAGATGTCTACGACTCTACGGTACAACGCCGCGTAACGTCCCTTGTTACCTTCGGTCTTGTCAGAGATTCGCATGGACGGGCAGCAGATAGAGAGGCCAAATTGACCTTCGCGCAAGTGGATGACGTTCGTCCCAACGCCACATAGCGCGAACGTGATATGACACGACCTCGGCCCGGAGCTAGGTTCTGACCTCAAATCCTTCCTATTGGAATCATTATCTTTCGAGGTCGAGAGAACTCCTTAAGTATAGTAACGCAGCTAGGGATGATCCGAGCTACTTCTGCGGACTGAGGTTTCTGTCGACGAGAACAAAATAATAAAAAATGGTAAAGACTTCCGAGTATGACGGCAGGGCCACGGATCTGCATGGATCACCATTGAGAGGCTTTCCGATGAGTAATACATGCAGATGATGGTCGGTGTGCGGTACGATGTGTGCTCCAGTCGTTTTTCCTGAATGCACAAATTTCTTATATGCAAAATCGTCCAACCACAGATTCGGGACATGCTCATGACTTGCTACCCGCGTATCAAATTGCGCTTTGGACTAGCCGCCACTGGTTGTAGTAATCAGTCCATGCCTAGGCCGTACAAGGGTATCACGTTTTAAATCATTTTTACTCTCAGGTCCAACTAACCAGCGGCCATCACTATCCTCCCCCTCCTGCGGTTGAAGCCATTCCCTGCAGACGTCTTACGAGGTTACCCTCTCCTCGAGGCCGGCACGATTGTAGCGTTGCCGAGCAGCTGGCCTCGGCCAGCTTCTGCCCGAAATCTCTACCCGACATCTGCTTTCCAGCAGCTCTGAAGATAGCAACAATCTCCGAGCTGACAGAATCTCTTCTGAAGCGCCCGTAAGGTAACCAACCATCCGCGCATTTTGTGTTGCCTTTGAGATTTCGATTCCAACCTTCAAACTCGTGTGATATCAACGTGAGGTCCATCGCTGACAGTTCTCAGCATCCCTTGCGCATCTAGTGAGCTGAAGAACTGTTTGGATCAGAGCAGAAAGGGTTTAGCGTCCTTGGAGATGGAAGAGATTTAGTCCAGGTCTAGTGTTTAAGTACAGCGTTTAAATAGAGGTGGTGCTGGCGAGACAAAGCTCTTTCCTCGTCGCGAGGTTTGCTTTCGTTTCTTCCTGGTCATGAGCTTAGAGCCCAGGGACTGACTAACAAACAATGTGCTCTTGGACTGGCTGCAGGATTCTGTCGTCCACTCAGTTTGCTCTTCGACTTGCCTTGTGAGGAGTGTTAAATAATTGTGGATGCGGTAGTGTGTTCAACATGACTAAATTACTAGTTTAAGTCGCGGCTGGAGAGTCACATGACTTGTGAGTTGCAGCATTTTTTTTCCCATCATGCTTACGGTCGTTTGATCGTGAGCACCCCACCCAACTGTGCAGAGTATATCTCCCCACACACGAGCTGCTCACATTGAAAACTCTGTGAACATAAATGCTCACGGAGTGAGAAGGCAAACGGAGCAGTCCCCGGTTTGTCCACCTCGAGTTCCTTCTCGGCTAGCGTAACTGAGGAACTTCACCAGCCACCATGTACGAATCTCCTCTTTTTTTGACCGTCTGTTGGGTCGTGAAAATTTTCGTGTCCGTCCATGCATTCGCAATCCAGGAAGAGTTCCAGGAATTCTATCGATCCCTGTATCGTCCCGTGCTGGCTTGCTTCCGATGCTCTTGACAGGGAGGTTTCAAGAGCAAGAGGCCAAGCAGCTGACTGCAGGAACATCAGAGGGTTCTCTACACCGACTATCAGTACAATACCGTATGGCGACTACTCACATTTCGCCCAACTGCGCTTTCAAGATCGGGTGGTTTCCAAGCGCTTGTCCGCCTGCCTGTGTGAACCTTTCCTCCTGCAACGGAGGTTTTCTCATCATCCCGACCGCATCTAATCTGCAAGCGAGCCAGTCTACACAACTGCACTTACATCCACGCCCAGCTTATTTTCTCAAGGGGTTCCACCAACGATGACACCTTCGCGTTCACTTCCGGATCAGCAAGAGTAAGCAGACCGTGGGACCGTGCGCTGCTTTAGCAGTGCCAATACTCGACTTGTCTTCTTTGCTCGAGCGTTGTTTGGAGTTCACGCCGCTTATTGAAGTGCACACGAGTTCGAAGCCTTGATCGTGAGATCATGAACACAAGCTTGTCCGAAGTAGTTTCTTGATGCAGATCGGCAGAGATTCCAGTACCTAACTTTATATTCTTATGCATGTAGCGCAGTGGAGCTTGTCGTGAAGAGACCTTGACATTGTACATCGGAATCCGACGTAAGCGTCAGGCACCTTCTTACATTCTAGAAATTGTTGAACAGAACTACAACTCCATCGACGAGGCAAGGCGTTGAATCTAGGCGGCATGATGCTTCATATCGTACACTCAACGATTAGACTTGAATGTGCAAGCCTTATACTTTACTGAGTATCAGAAGGACCTTCTTATAAACACATGCACTTCCATCGTTCATATTTTCTCAATTTGTGTGAAATTTGAGTTTAGAGCTGGTTGGAAAGGACCACCATTGCTTGACGCATGTCCATGTCTGTTGAATACGACTGCATGTCATCTGTTCAGTTCTGACTCTTAGTAGTGCAATGCCTTGAATGAAGGTCAGGCATGAGTGAGGCCATGTAGTTGTGAGCTCCAGCAAGAGTTACTGTCCACTCTGCGATGACTAAATTTTTTTCTATATTTGAGGTTGCTTTTCAGAGGTCGATTCTCCTACCCGTGCAAGCGCGAATCTCTTCTATAGAGCCTGACCGAAGCCAGTATCCTATCGAAAGTTATGCGATTCGCTGTTGCGCATGATCGTTGTGGTCAGAGCTCTCTGTAAAAGTCTAGACTTTCGAAAGAAGCTAAGATGTGATATCAATGTTCTTGAGAAATCTGGAGAGGGTTTGAAGTCCATTCGTTAGGCATGTCTGTCTTCTACCGTTCTGAACGTCCAGCTGCGGATGTTGTACATTAACGTGACTTGAACTCGATACGAACACCGCTAGCGACGTCTTTGCCCAACTCGTCTAGTATGTACTCGGGTCAGAAAGAGTTAGAAGGTGTACATTGAATGCACGAGTCACATTTTGATATTCATATTAAGCTTACTTCCTGTACATCTAATTTGATGGCTGCTTAATTAGCTCACTGACTCTCCTTTATTCCAAAGTTTCAATTTTCGTGCACCGACTATATTTTCTTCCTGATTTCGGAAAAGAGAAAAATTTCCTTCTCACTCGTAAGTGGTTTCAGTTTCCACGATGAGTTAAAGGCCACCTTTGCACAGACTAGTCTGTGAAATTTCAATTGGACGTGTGTTTGTGGATGTCGATTGCTAACCCATAGCGAAACTTCAGACCTCCAAGCGACGCCTGGATCAGACTGAAAGTTGCCGTATTCTATTGGGAATATTTATCGGACCGCATTCTTCAACATTAATACTCTGTCATGCGAGATCGTGGGTCGTGACATGTCGACGATGGAAAGGAAGGAAGTTATCACTGCAGTTCAGAGTTGCCAGTCAGGGCTAGCTTTCGTTGTCAGTCACCAATTCTCACCAACTCATCTACCTAGTCGCCACAGTACACCGAGCACGAATCAGAAACTTAGAAGCATGAGCTCATGCCCAAGCCCGGTGTTCAGGACCAGGACACTGTTTAAGAATCTTCTGAAGTGGCTGCGTTGTCACGTCAAACAAATGACCAGTTTGACAACATCCTTAGATCCATGAACAAGCTAGTTGATTGCATGTCGTGAGAGAGCATGCCAGGGAACATAGAACATGCGAATAGATCCATTCGAATTGATTGTGTGTCGTGAGAGCATGTATGTACTTCTTGATGTTGGCTCGGAACTAGTTCACAAGTCTGGCAAATACACGTGCATGTGTAACATCGCAACTGTCCGAATGGTCTGCAGCATTTATGCTTTCATTGCAATGCAGAGTTGGACGACGTAGGTAGTGAATGGTTGTCTGGTTATAGATCTAGTCTCCAGGATTCAAGAAATGGTTCCAGTCGCAATGAGACGGTGTCGGTGGAGGTACAACCTCCAGGGGAAAAACTTCTGCTGTTCGAGCTCACAGCTAGTCAGGCAAGTTGGAACGATCAATAAAAATGGAAATTCATTGTCATTCATTCGTGTCTTGAACTCTACGCCAATGGCCTTCCATGTCGATTCGGAGCGGATGCTGGAGTGATGGGTAAAGTTCGAGTTTTGTGTATTTATCATGTTTATAGTGTTGTATAGACTTGGAATTCATTGCTCTTCCTCCGTCTTCTTTACAACGTCGGACATAGATCTGACCGATGATTCCCGCGTATCTTACATCCAGATCGTTCAAACTCCAGCATTCAGACGGAAAGCGTCTGACTCAAGTCCAGTAAACACATGGAATCCAACTGGAACTCGGACTGATCCGATGCAGTACATGTGTGATAACAGACGTGAGGGATTGCCATAAGAAACCCTTTTGAAGGTTGATGTAACAGCGAGTTGACTGAACTTCAAGTTCCAAGGAATAATTTGCACACAAATTACAAACTTTCAAACTTCTAGGGGGGCAGTGGAAGCTTCTGATGTAAGGTATGAAAGCAGATTATATTTAACATGCATCATCGGTTGCATTTTCGGACTTCTGTGGATTCTGTAACGTTTCGTAAAATTTGAAGGTGTCAAAGTGGCCTTGTTCTCAATCCTTAGAGCAGTTATGGGCCATGGTACTTAAGTGGACCAACTTCGTCTTCCTTGCACTGGACTGAGACACACTTGGTGGCACTGAGTGGTTTTCGCAATAACATGGTTCTGCATATGCAACAAACCTGGAGCAAAAGCTAGACGCACTAGCGATCACTCATCTTCTGTCAAATGCAGAAACAATGTAAGACTACAGAAGGGTGCAGCACATCAACATGTTTATAAATGGCGTCAAAAGGCCACACTAATCACTACTATCTAACTCCCTTGAACGTTTGAAGCTGTAAAATTCATACGAAGAATCAACTTCCACGGTCCACCAGGATTGTAGACAACAAGCATACATTCGAAACTTTACGAGGCTCATCAACAGACTGTAATGCTACCTCTTCGATAATTCAGTAGGTACTAACCGTGCCTAGACTTGTTGGCACAAACTTTTCAGATGGAAGCTGGTAACGATGGTTGCATGACTCTGATTTGCGCACAGAGACTTCTGGATAATAACCCGCAAGGGCTGATCCAGGTATGGTATATCAGACCACTCGTTCAAACTCTGGTGGACCTATGCTATAGACATAAAGTCTTGAACTGGAAGTGACGCTACTCACGAGAAGTGAACCAGCGGAAGGAATCAATCCAGCGATGGAGCGTCATGCTTGCTTCTCTCTGACAGTGAGGTCGAGAAATATAATGAACAACGTGGGGCTGGTTCGAATCTGAGTCACCACTAGGGACGCATCGGCGCAGTGCGCATCTATGATCTGTCAAGAGGGATATAAGTACTATACAATGAGTTGGACGTACCTGCATAAGAATGAATGAGGTCGACATTGGTCCTCCGTATTCAATCACTAGCGTGGCCAGAATCGGCACCCTCAATCGACGCTATCGACTGCTCTTCGCAGTACAACAAGGAAGTTCATGGGCTGGGAAATGACTGCAGATCCTTTCTCACATTGCAGACGCAGATTTGGTGTATGTCATTACGTCTAAAGCCCGTAACAGGCCCCAGAATGAAACCTCGTATCCAAGTATCAGTCACCCAGAACGTTCTATGTTCGCCTAATAGACTCGAAACAGAAGTTGATTTCCTTACAAATATATATGGTTGAAGGAAGACCAGAGGTCAACCTCACAGCTTCTAGCAGACCCAGCAGCATGGTGAGCTGTGCGCACTGCACGAGGTTGGATGGACTGTAAGAGCACAGAGTTCCATGTCAAAAACAGGGAAAATAAAAACAAATCAAAAGTCAGTACATACAAAACAAGACACACGTTAATAAAAGGACTGTTTTCCTAACGGCCACTTTATTGCACCGAATGAGCATTTTCGTCCATGAGGAGAGACCTTTATGCATTGGTTGAATTTCTTTTATTGTTTAAGTGCAGTAATTTATAGTTGTGTAATGTACACTTGTTTATATGTGTCTTTCGTTACATTATTTTATAATGTTTGAACAAGAAACAATGATAACATTCCTGTCATGTAAGAGTTACAAGATTTATATAAAGTCGTTCCTTAAATAAAATATACAAAGACTTCTTTTATGCTTAATAAACCTCAGAAAAAAAGACTATTAAGGTTAAAAAAATATTTTCTATAAAACTTGCTACAGGCCACAAAATATTTATATATATCACCTATCACGGATTTTAATATTTTTTAAATATTCAAGATTACATTTTTGTATGTAGCTTATTGAAATCAATTGATGATCATAAAAATCTAAAGTTTCACGACTAGAATAATATTTTGACTTCCTAAAATTAATCCTGATTTTTGAACTCATTAGTAAGACCAGTAGCTTTGATTTTAAATGTATTTCTAAGAATTATATAAATTAATTTTTTTGAATTGCTATGAAAGAAAAAATTTTATGTTTTAATATTTTTATAACATAAATAAATCTTCATTTTTAAAAATATACATTTTCATTTTTCAATCTGATATTTATTTAAATTGAACAAATGTTAACTGGTTTTAAAAATATTTTGTATTATTATTAACTATTGTTTTATATTTAATTTTTCCAGATCAGTTGTTTCATTACTAAAATATGAATTTGATTTTAATTTTAAAAAAATCACAAATAAAAAAAGAAAATTTTTTTTAATAAAAAAACTTGATGGTGACTTCCCATCTTTTTTGTTATTTTACTTGGCCTTTATTTCACCTGTGTAAAACATAATCCACTTTCGCACTATGCAAAATCACCATCTACACATATTTTTAATTGAAGTGACTAATGTCTCACTTCTTCATGAAAATACAGATTTGAAAAGAAATATTTTTAAAAAAATAAAATGGATTTTTTAATGATTATGTAGGTAATATTTTAATATAATACATATAATGAGTATTTTTTCAATATTAAAATTTTTTTAAAATAAAAAAAATAATAAATCTTCAAATTGATAACAAAAAAATTATCATATAAATAATTTTAAAAAAAATTTATTAAAATTTTTTTAATTATGCTTAAAAATATTTAATATTTCAAAATTCATTAAATATTGACATTTTGTTACAATATTAACTTGTCAAGTTAATTATGATGGTTAAAAAGTTACAAAAGATAACACAATAAAAAGTTTCAAAATAACATAGACCCATATTTATTTATTTTTATAAATATGATAAAAATTTATTTTAAGATTAAAAAAAATTATCATCAGGTTATGAACATAAATTGTTATAAATCTGATAATCATTATATATAAGAGATAAAATAACCATGTAAGTATAGAGCACTATGATGTAAGACATTAAAGAAATAACCTAAACTCAAAACATATAAGCTCCATGAGTTGATTGCATACTTATAGATGCTAAAAGGTTTAATTTTTTAATTTGATTGTGAACCATACTCCCAAGATGAATGACACTAAAGTTAGCTAATTTTATCTATAAACAACAAATATATCAACATAAATCCTTATGTTGGTACAATCTAAAATGTTAATTTTTACTTTTAAATATGATAATCATCTTCCTATACATTTTCAGATTTTTGAACCTAAAAAATGTATATATTTAAATTACTTATAAATTATTTTTAAAAATTAAAATCATTATTTAAATGAAATGAAATATAAATATAAAAAATTTATAAATTTATTAAACGTATAAAAATTATTAAATATAAATATATGAAATATTTTTATTAAATATAAAATATAATTAAAATTTAAGTTTTTATAAATAAATTATATATATATATGTCATAATTGATTTAATAAAAAATTTAATAATTGTATATTATTAAAATTTAATGATAATTAAAAAAATTTTATATAAAACATGATTTTTAAAATATATTTTTTATTATGTTGATGCATAAATATGATTATTTATAATTTTATATGTATAAAAAATTAAATTAAAAAATCATAAAAATAAAAAATTATTTTTATTAAAATAAAATTTTATAACATCTAAGAAATGTAAGTTGTACAATGATCTATGAATTTTAAAAATTAGAAATAAATTTACATATATCAATAAAATAAAAAAATGCTACATGACAACAATGCTAATAACGGGTCAAAATTTATAAAATTAATAAAATAAATAAATAAATAAATATATATATTTATATTTATATTTATCATATTATTCATTTCATATTCAATTGAAATAATTTTGACATTTGTTCAACCAATTCTATTATTTTAATTGATCATTATTTTATTTTATTTTTCATAAAGATAATTTAAATATTATTAAATCTGATGAATAAAATATATTAAAACTTGCCATTTTTTTATTCAAATTATTGAAGAAAATTCAAACTTGATTAAATGTAAAGTCTTTGTCGTGCACATACATATCACATCACAACATACATTGCTGACACATGTCAGGATGGACAACAAGATGGACCACTGCAACCGTGATCTTTTCTCTGGGCTGATGGAGACCAACGGAGTCAATCAGCACTACCACGGCTACCTACAGATCCCATATGCAACGCAAGTTCTCGGAGATCAAACATCATAATACATAGATTGTCATACACCAACACAAGTGTACCACACAGTGTCTCATAAGTATTCCACAATCGCTCCCCTAACTTACGGTTAGATCTCTCTCACACCATGTAGTCATCTAGTACATTAACATGATATGCCTTTTGTCTGGCTAAGATCAAAAGGCAGGTGCTACAATGCCTCATTGTTAGTCTCATGTCTGCACTCCATACCATGTAATGGTCAAACCATCTTGACTCCTAATCCCATCAAGGATATCTCCACTGCCAACCAAGCATCGCATTGAGAGGAGGTGTCAAACATGACATATGTCATCCTCTTTAACAAGAATTACAAATCAACATATTGGTTGCTTCACCAAGTGATCCACATAACATACATCTCAAGCCTGCCAACATAGCTGCTAAGCTTGGATCCATGATACCATCAATGTTTGGAAAGTGACATGGTGCACAATTACACACATGATCCTTCCAAATCACACCATCATGACCCTCTTATACAAAAACTCTAGAAAGTAAAACCTCACGTACTCATAAAATCATGCGACAAGTAATAACATCCAATGTGATCGATGCACTCTACTGCAAGTAAACATAATCACCAACATGAAATTTATAAATTGACGGTCGATATCCATCTCCTCGGATGCTAGCATAATGCAAAGATATCTATGCTAAGCAATAACAAGGTTCTCAAATGTCATGGACAATACTCTAATAAAAAGTTCTGCACTTTGAGAATACAACCTAAAATCCAAACATTAGGCTTATTCAAGTCCAAGACTTTAACTAACTCTCGACAAATAGTTACACATAAGTCTTGATAACTATGGTGAGAATGATGCTAGAGATGTTTGTTGGTTAAATCAATAACCCATGACCAACCATGGTATCTAGATGTTCCAATCTTCCATATGAACTTTTCTCCAAGCTAAACTTTCTTAGTCCTCTCTTCACCATCTAAACCACTCTCTCTGCTAGACCATCAATCTCAAGATGATCTATGGAGGTGGAATGATTATCGGTCAATGTTCAATTAGACAAGGTTTGAAATTCATCCAAAAACTCAATACCATGATCAGTCAATACCTCCGATGGTGCAGCAAATTGATTAAACATTGAAACTAAACACATAAACTTCTTCATTTCACTTGTCAAGAAATGCCACCAACTCAATCCACTCGGAGAAATCCTCCACCATGACCAACATATATCAATGATGTCGTATAATCAATGACATAGGTCTTGCAAAATCCAATCTCCAGTGATAACCAAGTTCCATAATCGGTAGGGGATGTAATTATCGTGTAGGCGCATTGAATGTTGCTCAAACATGATCACTACCATACACATGGTCACAAACTGATGCACCTTAGTTTGCATACCTCTCCACCAATGGTGATATTGAAGTAAGCTATATGTCTGCTTCACTCCAAAACGATCTAACTCCTCTTGAACATGTCTGACCAACTACTTGAACATGTCTGACCAACTACGCTATATGAGATGGAAGTGTCACAACACAAACAATGTCATCTCTCCATACAGAAAGAAGTTGTCCACCTTCATAAATCAACTGCCAAGCTCTTTGTAAAACTCAATCTCACTCCTTGGCACTCAAAATGCCCACCAAAATATATGTACAAAGATACTTCAACACCATCATGTGATCATGAATGTTTCGGCTTACCACCAAACTGTCCTCAATCTCAATGTCTAAGGATAAAATATCCACTTTTTGATCCAAGAGAAATATCACATAACTCTCAAGCGTAAACACACTCAAAAACATAGATGCATGCCAACTTGATACCATTTCCTCTAGAACTTCCATTGATACAATACATTCTTGCCATTCGAATCAATTGTCAAAAAGGCCGTCTTGGCTTTATTTTCATCTCAAATCCGTAACTAATGATATCATGCTTGTTAATCCAATGTACTAAAAATCTTTGCATGCCCAACCGCATCAAAGGTCTTTTGAGGTTTAGGCACAACATATCAATCAGATTTTGTTTATCGATTGATAGATCGGTTTCCATCATACATGTGTATATATGTATAAGTGCCGTGTATATCCTTCTTTATTTGCATCACCATAAAAGAGCCATATTTTCCATATGATATCTCCATTAATCCAGCCTCAAGAAGGTCTTGATACCTACTTTGGATCAAATCTCTCTCCATATGATTATATCAATGAAGACTAATGCATCAATTGCCAAGTCAATCCGTATATCAGGTCATTTTAAACAATCTAAATCCTTTATATGAAAGGCAAAATATGTTTTTGAAACTCCTTAAAAATCTCCATATCCTACATCTTTCTCCTATTGTCACTTTGAGACAAATCTCAATATCCCAAATCTGGTTTCCATTGACACTAGAGATAGAAGATGTAGTATCTAGTTGATAAATGACAACCTCTTGAGCTTAAAGCTTTATGCTTTCTCATACAAGTTTCCACTAGTGTAGTGTGAACAACTCCAACCGCTCCAATTGTAACCTCTTGAGTTGTATCATAGAGCTTCGTAATGATTACCACTGTATGTTCCATGCAAAAAACTCCAATCATACTCAAAGAACTCCATCCTTCTCCCTCTAAGATCTCCATTAGACTAATGACGAGATCTTGGACACTTCTAGACCCCAGCTTTTGCCTCCATAATCCCAGTAGGTAAAGAGCTTACCAATGGTTTTGCTGACACTCATGTGGACTGCATGCATCTTTGCTTAGTCAATTCAAGGCTCACAATCCGTGTCAAACAATTTAGATCCATAGCCTGATCCAACATTTGACGTCGTGATGTCTTTGATAATGTAGGTAATATCGTACTACTAATGGAGGGATCAACACATATTTGACTAGTGTTTTATAGTATGGCATACAAGTATATCTATATTTGTATCTAGATAAGATGAGATTGTGAGGCGTGTATCAATACGTCATATGGCACAATTAATGGGATAATATCTAAATTTTCTACCATTATCAGCTGTTCAATGATATTAGCAAGCCTTGTTGTCATATATTTTATTTCTTGTGGTGCAAGATCTTGTTCGGCATAATACATACATTTGGTTATTTTTGGATGGCCATATCATGAACACACACATGCTAGTAATGGTCATGGATTAAATGATTCACAATCTTACATATTTTGAAAGATGTTATGTGTGTTACGATCTCCCTTCTCAATAGACTTATTCTTGGGCATACATTTTGAAGAATGTTCCCTTGTTGGATGATCCATGTGCACGAGTGATAACGAGTGTACATCATGGATTGGATCATCGATATTGTTGGATGCAATAAGAGTAAGATCTCATGCACATCATCCATATCTACAGTGGATAAAACTTCTTCCAAGATAGATTTTATTATGAGTATATTACGAAGTGCAGACACCCTCCCATCTCACAGTGAAAAGTTTTTTGGATGTGGGTAGAGACTCCCATGAAGTAGTCTATGTTAACATGTTATCCACTTTAGTGGTGAATCTTGTGAGGAATCCAAGAGCTGCATTACCCACATTGTTGAGTTATGAAGATTTCCATATTTATATAGAGAGAGGACTTGGACTTATATGGGATTCTTGCTTACAGTGGTTAATGGAATCTAATCTTTAAGACAACGGTTAGATTCCACTTACCACTGCAAGTGAGATATTATCATGCAATATCTGTTTTATTTAAAGGCTACAACATAATGGAAGTGGAAATAACCTCGTTCATCTTTGGGTCAAAAAACACTCCAAGTTTGATGTATAAGTTGATCTACGAACTGTTGTAGAACATGCATGAAGTATCTAGTGATTCATCCAACATGAATGACACTACTCCACTAAGGCATGGTATGATAATAACATCTTTTGGACATAAACTATCATGTGCATCTATGTTTCCCTCCAACAAATCACTAGACCAAGTAACATAAGTATAATATAACAAATGCCACTTTCGGATCCCATAGTAGAGAAAGGTCATATACATATAGTACATCTTTGATGAGAGTTGTGTCTATATAGTGTGAGACAAAATCCTTGGATCCTATTGACACTCCAAGAATGCGTAAGCCATCTGCTCCAACATTCGCCAAACCTCCACTTAAAGTGTTGAAACCGGTAATGACTCATTTGAGCCTCACAATTGCCAACATGACCAATAAGAGTATGTCTGCTCCCAATAATCAATGAAAACATCATTAGATATAACATGGTTGTACCCATCAATACATCTCAGGACTCTGGAAGTGTAACTACAACACGTGCTCACTTTGTCAAGCTATTAGTGACATGATTTGATTGCACTTACAGAGTCATCTCCATCCGGATGATGTTTGTTGACGGTGTATCATTAAAACCTCCAAGAGATGTCTGAATCTGAAATGGATATCCCTCCATATCGATCTTTTGCAAACCAAGACCAAACAATGCATCCTTACCCAATAAAAGTTATTGTGCACATGAATCCAACAACATTTGTTGAAGTCAATTAACCTTTCTTCAAGGTCAGAAGACCAAACAGAAGACACTTCTCTTGTTATCTAACATCACTGCACTTGGTGAAACCTTATTACGTTTGTATCCTCTCATCGTTGGTAAAACATCATTCAAGCGTGACAGCTTGTCAAGTTCTACTCGTAGATGTCATGATCCCATGATCAACATTACTAATTTTATCAATACCAAAATAACCAGTACATCCTCTTTGCTTTTGCAAAGTGTTGCTGCCAATCATAATACATGACATGATGACACCCCCAATGCCAATAAATCTTTGGCTGAAAAAAATAAGAGAATGAACAAGAGTCTTTGCCGTCCCCAATATTGTTTTGGATGCTACCTCATATGATGTTGATGGATGGGCCCTACTTGCTCCATCTCCAAGTACATCAACATTGGGTTCCACCCTCATCTCACCAATAGGTCGTCTAGGAGCCATGGATGATATATTCAGTGCCTCAAACAATATGAAAGACTAAGGAAGTCTGACTTGTCGGCCAACCTCTCCTCTTTTTGGATCCAACTCTATGGATGCTACTCTAGACTCAATAGTCTTTGTTGCACTACAAGTCACAACAACTACACATGGTTGTGTCACTAAACACATGAAATGTACAACGTCTCCATCATATGATGTGCATGCTGAGCTCAAAAATCTGACCTTTGTTGGGCTGTAGCCATACTTGCTATCTTATGCTCCAATTGCTCCAGCCGAGATGTCATATTTATCTCATGACTAGCCTCATGGGCTAACACTTGATTAGAGGCTGGTCCTTTACCACCACCCATGTCATTTTGAACTCTTCGTCCTCTTCAAGGGACTTCCATGGTAAGATTTGTTGATTGAAATTTTGGATAAAGATCAAAACATTGATATATCATGTGATCATGTATGTGACAATGTCCACATGATTTTGATCCAATGAGATCCACTCTTCAATCTTGAAATCAATCCTTCTTATGAATGTGAGCCATCACATGTTCAACATACCATCCAAATAACTAATTATTGACATGAAAATGATGACAGTGGTGTTGATGTGGCACCTTCATCACTCTATCCGAATGGTCAAGAATGTTGAAGTAATCTTTTCTACTCTCAAAATGTTCACAAGGACACTCCACTCATAACCATAGCATAAAAGAAAGATTACAATCGAACAAAATTCACTTTGAATTTCAAAGAGTCTAGGTTCCCACACTAGGTACTATACATCATAGCCACACTCTCAAAGTCTCAACATCAAAAATTGCACTCCAAGGAGCCCTAATTTGAACTCTACCCCTTGAGCCCTATGTGTCCTAATAGCGCTTTAGGTCCCAATGGTAGATCTAGTACCTACTATGTTAACTGCATTATTGGTTCTAACTATTGTATCCCCTCCTACATGCACGCACCTACCTAACTAGGGATGCCATTATCTAAGTTGTGACATTTGAAATGACAATAATGATGATCAATATATTCGTTATGCAAAAAAAAAAACAAAATCAAACAAAATTTATTCAAATTAAATAATTTTATTCAAATTATATTTAATAAATAAATTATATTTTCATTAAAACTGAATTATTTCATATAAGATATAATCTGAAAATTTATCACTAATCAATACCACATCTCAATACAAAAAACACTTTGTATCATATAACTATTTTAAACCATCAATACATGAACTAAAAAAAATTCACTCCTTCAGTTTTTAAAATATGATATAATGTTAATGGAGCAATCTATTTGATTCAAAAAAGGAGAAAAAAAGGATTGAAAAATAACATACATTCTTTAAGTTAATTTTTAAAAAAACTTTATAGGATGAAAATGTGAACAAACTCTACAATACTGAATTATTGTGTAAGTCTTTAAAACATGCATTTGATCATGTCACATTAAACATTGATGAATACTGAGAGTCATATTATATAAAAAAATGTTGATTACTTAATTTTCAATCCATGAAGTTAAAATATTTTTTTAAGAAAAATAGAATTTATGAATTTGTAAATGAAGACTATATATATATATTTATTTATTTATTTATTTGAAGTGAAAGTTCACAACTGAAAGATGTTGATGACAGTGAAATTTGTTGAATTAGATACACAAGAAGATTGATGATTGAATCAAATTTTTGTATGGGAATATCATGAAAAATATAATAGTGTCATAAAACACAAAAATTTAAAAAGTAGATTTCTTTGGAGGTAACCATTTATCCAGAAATTTTCATTAAAATTTTAAATCAACATACTTCAACAAGAAACTTTAAGAGTAGATTTTTATGAAAATAAAACTTAACTATTGCATCCGGATTGCAGATTATCAACAATTTGAATGGAGGTTGAAAATATAGGGGGTGCTGTTTGAATATATGGATTGAGATCTATGGATTAGAATACCATTCATGTGTTTGGAATGATGATATTGATCCATACTGTTGTGCGTATGATATAGCAGACCGAGTGCATATCATAATTTACATATACATATCTCGATATATTTGAATGACAATTTATTTGTTAGTGAAAGTGGAGAGATATTGAAAACCGAGAGGACTCATAGTTGTGAAGATTAAGAAATGATAAATTTGTGTCCGAGTTGTATATAAATGACTCAGCTACTTTCGATCAGAAACCATATGCTTTGTGACCCAATATTCTTAAAACAAAAGAACAATAACTCAAAAAACTAACAAAGTAATATTATAAAAAATATTTCTGGGACTAGCAGCGGGTAGTACAGGAATATTTGCAAGTTTTCCATCAACTGCGCCTTCCGGCCTGATGTTAGACCCTCCAAAGAGCAATAGACCATAGTAATCCAAACTGTTCTTCATTTGTGTGCTTCCAAAGAACCTGAATTTGAAGTCAACGTGCATACTTGGGTTTTCCGTTGCCTTCCCGCAGGCACAATATGTCAATGACATGCTAATACTATAATATCTTAGACCGGTATTTCCTGTCTCCTATTGGATCCAAATGATAAGGTACTTTCAAACGAGATTAATAAGCAGAGTCAGTAAAACTGCCGCGAATGAATCGCAGTATATTTGGCTTCCAGCCGGGACTTTCGGCATGTAAATTAACACTGACAGTATCAGTCAGACCATTGACGACTACAGAAATCCTCAATCCTGTTACGATTTGTCACCAGAATACCTGTCTTGTTTCAACAGATACCGTGTGATGGTCATCATCTCCCGGGGATACATAACAGGGAGTACAGTTAGTTTCCAGCGCAGTTTAAATGTAAGGTCCTAACAGGTGAACCCGCAAATCCGAAAATCAACAAGGCCTTCATTGCTAGAACTAGAAGGCATATCGAAAACCTTCAGAAATAATATTTTAACTGTATATTCGATATTTGAAGAATGATTGAGAATGAGTATCAGCGTGAGCAAGCTAGGCAAGAGCCGATTTCTGCTAGGAGATTCACTCCTCATGCCAGAGACTGTTTGAAAGTCGTACTGTCTTCTCCAAATTCTCGAAATAAATTCCTTAGTCGCAAAGTAAAGTTCAACATTTGAGAAAGGTTGAATCCCTCTTGAAGTCCAGACACAGTAAAATAACAAAAAGGATGGGAAGACCCCATCTACTCGTACAAGGATGAAACCAAACGGGTAACATGGGGCTAGGCCCCAATAGGTTGAATCTATGCAATGCAATTTAAAGTCCAGCGAAGATCCAACAAGGTTATGTCCAATTGCTTGCATAAAACACTGCCACTCTGTTTCGGAGGAAACTTATCAACAGATCAAAATTTTTCGGCCGGCCGATGCTTGGCTTAAATGAAAATGTCCTTCAAGCTTCTTGTATACTGTATATTCTCATGTGAATTTGTTTTTGCTCAGCTTTGTCGCTTGCCTGGGATTCTGAGAAGTCTGGCGTTCTGATCTATACTGCGAATCTGATACTCATGAGTTGGGCGATTTAGGTCCGTGTGTAGTTTGAACTAGACTTGACAAACTTCAGTCCTGCCAGGACTAAAGATCTACACAAATACCTCAACCCAAGAGCCTTTGATATGGAAGATTCTTTCCTATGAGAAGATCGAGCGAGCAGCAGCCGCCGAGGCTGGTGACTGGAGCAAACATAGTATATCAAATGTGAGGGTCCACCTTCAGATACAAGATAAGATGACACTTATATTCCTTGCAAACTGAAGCTGTGCAACTTCCGTGATGGGCACTTGTACATGTTTAAAGGCTACGTGTTGTTTAGCTCATGTCAGACAAGTTTCTGGTGGGCCCTGCGGTTAGGAACTCAACATTGCATTTGAGCTGGAAATTATCGTCTTATAAAGACGTCGACTTGCTTACCGGTCAGATCAGGTCAAAATTGAAGAGTGCTGTAAAAGAAATTCTTTGAAGAGGAGCGAGAGTGACGTAGGTCACAGTATCTGATATGGGCCCATGGAAAAACTGAGAAGAATCTCGTGCAATCAGCACATACAGAAAGGCACAAGAACGTAATATCCTCCGCTAAAAAATGCACCAGACGTAGCTTCGGCCAATATCACGTTGCATAAGCTCCCAAATTTCTCATAAGTGAACATGGTCAGCTGATCTGGTACAACAGTTGTAAAGTCAAGCTCACGCCGTTGTTCGCAGTGGAACTGATTCACCAATGAACAGGCTCAGCTGACCTGGTGCACTAGTTCGAAAGTCATCCTGACCTTCACTCCAATGTACGGAGTGAAGGTCAGATCTCGAAGTGCAAGGACAATCAAAGCTCCTGACGCCACTTGCCAGAAAAATCAAACTGATGGATTAAAATCTCACGGAGTGATCACTGATCATGAGTGAGTTGGAAGACTGCATGGAAGCGTATAGCTCGCGCTATACACCTGACCATAAAATCGCAGGAAATCGACAAAGAAATGAAGAAAAAAAGCAGCTTTTAAAATGGAGATGCCGACAGCTTCTAGCTCCCGTTTGCTGCGAGGGGTTCAATTATTCGAATCTTCGCCGCACTATGGCATGGTCTGAATCCCTCCTTTGTAGTCTCTTAGTCAACTTTACCTAATTATTCAACTTCTCTTTCAAGGAAAGGCAAAGGACGCTACTGTATTTGGAGCGATCTAAGTCTAGTCAAGGGTTGAAGACAACTATCTTCCTTTCGTCGGAATTTTTTCCCCGCTTCCTTCTCCAAGTTGGAGCCTTTCCCATCCTCTTGTTCTGCACTTGAAAGTCAAAAAAATTTGTTGATACAAAATTCCCTCTTGTCCGTCCCACCATGAAACTTGGTGGTCCCTGCGTCAAACATGAATCGTGTTCAAAGATGGCGGTCGGTGAAGAATGTTTCACTGTGACAGAAGGCTCTCAGCAAGCCAACAAAATGAGCAGATGATTGTTTAAATTTACCAACATGGATGATTTGAGAATTTTATTCAATCCACCTTTAGTCTGAGCTAGTGCTCTGCACAGAATAAGAGTTCACTGTGTCTGGCACGTGTGCAATACAGTACTTCAGGAATCGATTTGGCCCAATAATTTTCCCAATGCATCATTCACACAAACGCGCAGTTATTCGCGTGTTGCCTCTCCAGGCCTGTTTCACTCTTCCGCTTCAATAAGGAATCACTTCCATTGAATTATTAATTATTATAATATTTAATAATTACTATTATTTATCTCCAGGCCTCGTGGATTTACCTGATGAAACTCCTCGTGCTCCAGGGTCAAGAGTCATAACAGCAACTGTACTGTGCTGTACACAGTTGCACGTATTTTGTAATGCATATTCCGGTGGATGCCTAGTTTTCTTATTTCTAATAATTCTCCAATAGCATCTGCACAAAATAAAGTAAGAAGCATTACATCAGACTTACATTAGATCGAGTTAGAAGCAGAGAGAAAGAAGCTCTTGATATAAATGGCGGCCTATCCTCGACAACATAGCCAAGGTTTCACATCATCATGACCATGTGACAATGATTTGATCTCGTCAAAGAAGTTCGAAGAGAATTCTCCAGATTTAATGGGTGATATCTAGTCTTCACATGACATTGTGTAAAAGTCATTGTAAAACATAATTCTACTCATATTAGATGTTATCTTCTCATAACCTGTACATAAACCCCCGCCCTGGCTCAGAAGTGTAATTTTTCTATATACAATAGAGGTGCAATTGCACATCACGTCTAAAAATTTGTAAGCTTAGTAGAGGTCGAGTTCCACTTGTCTTAAGAAGAGCGTTTGCAGTTATAGAAAGTTGCAAAATAGGTAAAAGTGAATATGTATTGTGAATCTCTGTTCTGAATTTGTAAATGGTGAAACTTAAGTTCGCAATTTTCTTTCGTCAGTGCAATTTGCCCTTAATATCTAGTGAATAACAGCAGAGTGTTTGCAACCATCAAAAGTGCAAGTTGCTTATTCTATTGTAAATTTAAGCCGCAGTAAGATTTGGCCTGGAACTTATCCGGGGTTTGCACTTACTGACGCAGAACTCGTTGAGGTGCAAGTGTAAACCAGAAAGTTGGACAGGCTCGGAATTGAAGATCTACAGTACGAACTAAAGTTGGCTGTTGAGCAGCTGGGACCAAGGACCACTCCGGAATGCTCTGGAGCAAAAACAACTCTACAGTATTGCTTATTCACAGTGGGTGATTAAACATACCTCGTGCTTCCGGACTGTTCGGCACGAGTCAACTCCATACTCTCGCATGTGAATCAATGAAATTTCGCTTAAACACCCCACAGACGCAGATATAGATCTGGAGTTCTCATCAGCAGGACTGGCCTCTTCATGGAGACAGTGTTTCGACTCTAGCGGTAGCTCCGAAGGCTTCAGAAGCTAGTTACAGACCTCACGTCAAGAACACCTTCCAAGGTAATTCTGACGATGTGTTGAATTGCCTTTCTTTGCGTGTTGCAGCATTATGCCTGAACTCTAAAATCTTCATATTTGACATCAAGTTTGTACAATTCAATCTATACTGCTTTCGCCGCCTTCATATGGACAAAGACTTCTGTTGGCTGTGTATCTCAAAGGCACATTTAGGCTGCCGGGCACGGGTTTTGCCTTCAGGAAGGTGAACTCTCAAGGTCATGAAAAAGGAATCACACTCGGGAAAGAGTGTATTTGTCAAGGGATTTGGCGATAGATATGAAATCCGAGGATGGAATCAGCTTACGGATTTAATATACAGATAAATGTTTCACTGGCCGCAGGATTCTGAAGCCTGCTCAGTTACTGGAAAGTTCTCCGCGCAAACTTCTTGGACTCGGAACATAAAAATGCTATCGCTGAGCTTATTCCTAGGCTACAAAGCCTTCCAGAACAGACAGGAGAAGGAGAAATGGGAGAAGGACGATCAATTACCGGAGCAAGACCACAAGTAACGTCAAGACTTGCAGAACTAGATACGGATCATGCATGAGGCTAGTCGTTCAATAACATGGCAGTGCGTTTGCGGCTTGAGGCTTGGAGCTGAATTAAATATTTCACTATTTGTATGTGCTGTATGATTTTGGGTTGATCTGAAAGTTTATGGATTCACCTCAAACACTGACAGTAGTTGCTCGGGGTTGTGCTTCAGAAATAAGGAAGAGAAGCGCATAATTCTTGCTAGGCTGGTGGTATCAGTCTACAAGATGCACAAGAAAGCTAAGAGAACCGCTGCAGTTGAGCGCAATACATGTCTCGACAATCAGTTTTGGATGAATTTCAACTGGTCCGAAGAATGCTCTGATTTGTGGTCAGACAACTACGATCTAGTGGACTTCGACCTAGCACGTCTGACAAAAGTTCTGAAATCCGAAGATCGACTTCAGGTCGAGCAAGGTCTGGCATCAATCTTTAGTGAGCTATTTACAATCCATGCGCATGTTATAAGCCCAGCATAGGCCTATATCTATGTTCAATCTTCCGAATAACGAATCTAGTCATGATCTTTTGGCGCACCAAGTCTTCTTAAAATTGACAGGATGATTTGCCTGCTTCATTTTGCAGCGCTGGATAATTGTGCCAAGGATCTGGTCAATTTTGCTGTTTTTCATCGGAAAGAAGGCGCTCATGAGCTAGCTCCGGAGTGGGTTGTTGCGATTCGAGGGACAGCCACGAAAAGGGATATATTACCGGACCTGAAGATCTTCTTTGAGAGGTTGCACACCTCGGGTCTGGTCAAGATGCTACAGATCACAGTGAACCGCCTTTGCGAGGATTATGGACAGGATAACGTGTGTGTAACAGGGCACTCGCTGGGTGCTGCAGCGGGGTTGTCTGTCACTCGGAAAATGGCAGTAGATGCAGTCGTCCTGGACACACACTTGTTCAACCCTCCTTTCCTACCTATGGAAACCATCGCTCATTTTTCTTTGATCATGATCAACCCGGTATACTTCCTGGTGGCAAAGGCTATTTCGCCTGAGATCAAAAGGAAGGTTGTCAACAGCGTCAAACAAAGAATCTTCAGGGTTGTGGATAAGAAACACTATCAACAGTCCGAAAACGAATACGACGCTTTGATGGCTTGGAGACCGCATCTGTACGTGAACATCAACGACCCAATCTGCAGCGAGTACGCGTATTACTTCAGACAGCACAATTTGACGCAAGAACAAGAGGCGAAGAAGGGAAACAAACAAATGTGCTATTCTCTGGGTAATTTGGTGTCTCGTCTCGTATTCGGTTGTGCAGAAACTTTCCACTTGATCCCGGTTGCAACGCTGTGTCTGGACACCACATCCAGTGGGAAGAATCCGCTCAAGGCTCACAAACTGAAGAACTGGACGGCAACTCCTCCCCCAAAGTTGTGTTACAAGACTCGATTTGAGGTCCACTCGAAGGATGACAAGACCGTCGACCAGACTGGCGAGATCCACATGATTGTGGAAGGAGGAGATTCTGAAGAAGCAGTAGACCAAGTGAATCAGCAACTAGAAGCAGCCTCTGTCATTGTGGCAGCACGTAGCTAATGGCGCACACGCTGGGCAAGCTTAACCTTAATTGATACGGTATACTCAGGTCTATTCACATTGTGGTGAAACATGTGCCCCCAGAGCTTGTCTCACCACAATGTCACACAAGATCTGTGCTTGTAGGTAGTTCAACTAGTCGATAAATGTGGGTCTTCCGGTCTGCGGTACATGTATATGAAGCTCTTGTGAAACTAATTTCAGGCCTACGGTTTTGGGTATATGGTTTTAGTCTTCATCATGCTCTTCTAGTTTACCCATCTCTTCGATGGATATGCTCCTCTGAAATACTGAGACTTGTTTCGATTACAGATATTATTTTCTTATGGTTTGAGATGTGATCAGATACATTCGCGTGCCTCCAGCATAGAATGCTAACCCGAATCAGAATGGAAGTAACGCCTGTTGTTTGATACCAAGAGCAGATCATGTGTAAAATTAAAGCGGAAGTCCTATTGGAATGCGAGATGCGTATTGCGAATTGCGTCCATTTTCATAACTGTGTACAAGCATTAAAGTACTCCATGACTAGAATCTGTTGACATATGCCTACCTATTCATTGTTGTACGCTGTCCTCGTTGAGATTTGCACTACAGGCTACTGCACGTAGTTGAGGGGCAAAACCGAACAGGACGCTAGCTTTTTAATCAGCGAGGGGACTGTTCTTCTGGGATCGTTGACGCGCTGCAGTGTGCAGCTCACAAAGGTGGATGACGTTAATGCGCTTCAAGAGGTGATCATTTACACATCCAATAAACACCTTCAAATATAAGTATTCATCAATCACTGGGAGAGCCTGTCTTGGAGCTTTGAGTTGCAGAATCTGGTATTTTTTTCAATCTCTTGAGCTGTATCCCGAGAGAGATGTAACAGTCCCACTGGAGTTTAAAGCAGCTGGAAGCTTGTGCGGACTGGCCAACAGCTCTAAAAAAATCTCTATAAGACGATCATCAACACCGGCAAGTGAATGGCTTGCTGTCATGCTGCAATCCGAGTGCACTGGAATCACAGTCTGCTCTCCTCATGTGTTTTGAACATTAGCTTTTGCTCTTAGATTATTTGCTTCCTTATGGTGTGTGCCTCGCCTTGTCCTAGCTTTCGTTGATGGGACAAATTGAGGGATCGATTCGTTGATCTGGCCGTTCATGGGGGTATGGGCCCCCATGCTTTGTACAGTCTCGGAACCACGCTGCTCCCTTTTTGACTCTACCTTTTACGCCTCTAAAGCTAGCAACCTGTGAAAAATTGACTATCCTGCGGCCAGTGAACGACTTGACTTTACCACGTGCACACTTTGATCGTGATCATAGATTGAGCTCATCGGAAGTTATACTGGCTGAGTTCTGCAACTTCAATGTGGATTCCATTTCACACTAATCTGGGGGCAAGCTCCAGTTTGAGCTAATTGATCAGTTCCACCATGGCCAAGCCCGTGTCCAAGAACATTCGGGTTCTAAGTAGAACTATCATGGGGTATAGCAACTATAATATGATAACTTGTAACTCAGACCCCCTCGGTCAATAAAATATGTATTGAATACTTGAATCTTTCGATGGGTTGTTAAAGTGAATCTACCTACGAATTCGTTTTTGTATCAATTAAGAGAACAAGATATTTATTCAAAACGTTTTTCAGACTTCGATATCCAGAATTAATTAAATTCGATCAATAATTTTCATCATGATTTGGTTGATACCTCATTCGATTGGTAACGAATTAAAAATATCACAATATGTACTTTTATGATATAATTTGTTTGTCATAATTTTCTCCCATATTTTATATAATTCATTCAAGATTGAAAATCCATCCAAAAATAGAGGTCTAGTACTTATAGTTAGTAGCGTTTTACAAATCCATCGAATAACCTGTAAGATACTAACGTTATAAAATTAGGGCTCAGAAACTCGCAGTGTATGTGAATTCCTTTAAACAATTATCTTGTCTATATCGTTTTTCCTCGCCCGAGAAGTGGAGTGCAATCAAATATGCTGAATATTTATTGGGGCCTAGCCCCATGTTACTCGTGTGGTTTCATCCATGTAGGGGTCTTGATGGGGTCTTTCCATCATTTTTGTTATTTTCCTTTGTCCCCTTTCAAGGACCGAGTGACACATTGGGAAAAAAAAATTACTGTAAAACTTGGTACCCATTTTTGCTTTTTAATACTGTAGAACTTAAAGACAGTGGTGGCACAGGGGTCAGAGGAACGATTTCGAGGAACGAACTTCGAAGCAGCCACTGCAGTCCCGGATTCTCGCATTGTGATCTACACCCTTGACTTTGCATGGATGGTCCCACTCCCACAGAGGATGGCAGCTATGGCTGCAAACAATGAATTATGAACGGCAAAATCTAGCTAAGGGAGACTTCTTCGGAGTCAAAGATCATGTTGATTGTATGGAGTGCTATTCAACTCCCGCGCTCTGAGTGGCTCAGTACCTTCGGAATATTCTGCACGAGTTCCGGAACACAATTCCTCATGCGTGTAGTGGAGAAGGGTCTGGTGTGTTTCATAAGAAAATTGAAGGGAATACGGATTTCATCATTATTTTTTCTTATTTTGGAAACCTAGTAATATAGGGAAAAATGATGGGAAGACCCGGTCAAGTCTTACAAGGGAACCCAAAGGGTTAGGATGGGGCTAGCCCCAAATTTCATGTAACGCTCATACACCAAATGGTAAATATGCAATTACTTTATAAATAAAACAGATTTTATCACTGATAGTAGACCAGTAACGTATCTAATGTGCCAGAGTTGTGTATAAGGAGAGGAAACAATTGAAAAGATGACTCGGTACGCCATGTTCCACATATGAACAAATATGAGGCTACTACATGATAAAACACTCTAGTTTCACTCGAAGACTAAGACAATGTTGATCAAGCTAGTGATTTTTTTGGTATTGATTTTGTAGAAAAACACTGTAAATAGATGTGTGAAATAATGTTGTTTCTTACTGGTCTAAATTTTCAAAAACCTTCAAATTCAAATGAGTTTATGTACTGACAGCTTACAACCATGACACATGCTTCAACACATGACTGTCACCTGGATCTAACACGAGCAAACCGGCAACACCAAATTACACCAGAGAACTTCACTCTACTTTGAACCTGGATAATGAGTTCCGAGACCCGAGACATGTGAGACTGAAACTGAAACTTCCGGTATCTCTACACTGTACCACTCTAGCTGAAACTAGCCGTACCTTCGTTTCAGACATATGCACTGAGCTTTGACACTGGAATCACCGCTATTCACAATCTAAGATTATAATCTTAGATTCACTTGTCATAACGGTACACTATGTTTAACAGTTTTGTGTTAACATTAGGGGGTTCCTACATGGACCCATAAAATAATCTAGCAATTCCCATAAATCCAACTCCACCTTCCCATAAGTTTTTTGTAGCTGCATTAAACAGGTCCATACAAAATCATTATGGATATATCCAAAAAAAAAATATGTCTTCTTGTACTCCAATTCGGAGAGGAAAAATATATATATTTGAAATGTCTATACTCACCAAAATTGGTAGGAAAATGGTATATAACCCATAAAATTTATGGGGTGCCTTTTCAGGATCCAGTAAGGAGCCAATCTTAATACAGTTTCAACAAGGATAGAAGGAGATAACAGAAAGGATGGGAAGACCTAATGGATGAAACCATACGGGTATCATGGGGCTAGTCCCAATACCATCACACTCTCAAGGACTCCGAAATTGGAAAATAATATCAATGGATTCTCTTTCTCCATATATTATTATCCAAAAGATACAATATAGATAATGTTCCACAACCACCATCCATCAACTCCTTGTGAATCTAGGACATGATAGACATCACTATGAGCATACTGATTGCTAACATATAACTCAACTAATACACTAACTAACACATGAGAAACATAACCTAATGAGTGCACAGATTGTTGATGTGGGATCTTTAAATAATCCACTAGTAGTCAACTCAAGACTATATATCTCCATATTGTATAACCTTTACTTTAGTTCTCACCAACTAAAGATTGTTAAAAACGTCCCTCCTTTTAAGATGCAACGTCTTTGTTGCGCATACGTTCAAAATCTTAAACTGTCATTGGCTAAAGATGCATTGGCTAAATTGTTAGCAAATACTCAAGTTGACTCATTTGATGAATTTACTTTTTATTAAGCCAAATACTCAATTTTAGAATATTAGGGATTCCAAATTTATTTTTGGAGTATCTTTTTCACCTCAAATCCTTCATGATCTGTTACCATAGTATGTAAAGGACTACGTGCTAATAAATTTGTGAACTATTTGGTATATATTTTTATAATCGTGACACATGTAATATATGGTATATTTTTATATGCAACGAGAGTTCCAACTTATGAAACACATCACCAATACGTTTCAACATCAAAAAATTAATAATGAAATAAGGATTTTAGTGTTCCCATCATCGACAAATTGATCATGAATAATCAAACTTAATATTTTATGTGAAAAATCAACTCCATGCAATGGGCATCTACATACTGTTTCTATCAATTTTGAACAATTATCAACTCCTCTTGTTTTTGATGTAATCTTTTGTGTATACGCTTCATAAATCATTGACCACCTCAACTTTGGTTGAAAACTTCTGCCTTATATAAATTCTCGTCAAATAAAAATTTATCAAAAAATAATCATCATATATCAAATAAAATGGAGACACGTTTGTAGATGTATTAACATAATTATTATATGAAAATTTCACAAAACAGAATGATAAATTAGATGGATAATATGATCGATATCATATTTTTTTCTTGATTGACAAAAATAAAACATGAGGAGATATGCATTAAAAAAATTTATAAAAAACATGATTTTATGATTTTTTTACAAGTTAAAATTTCTGAAAAATATTTGTTTTCAAGGATGTAGTGGAATTCGAATATAAACAAGGTTAAAAAAACTATGAATTGATATACACATCACTTCTTTCAGAATTTTCTGTAAAATTTGATGGTGAATGGAAAAAAAAATTCATATGGTATTCTAATTCATTTCAAGATAGTGTAATTCTCCATGTTGAAATAAGAATTAATGTGTTAAAATTACTACATGGTTATCCCTACTTAACCTAGACTTAATTCAAACTAATCAACTTTGTGCAAATCATGGTCAAAAGAGCATTGGAAAGTATTTTATCTTTCTTGCATATGTCAATTGCGAAGATTCACAAACTAAAAATTTTAATTTTTATTATTTGGAAATTTGTGCAAGATAATATGAATCTGACATTGATAAATATAATTTACATGCTGATGTTTAGCTAAATAATGAAAGTTGTTGGCATAACAAATCCAAAGCATGTGCATGCATCATGATAAGAAAAAAAAACACATGACAAAAATAAAAATTTTGCATGGAATTCTGTTTTTTAAGTTTGAGAAGTTCACATTATGAGTCAAAATTGAAAAAACAATGTATTTTGTTGGTTTATGGTATTGCTAGGAACAATATGTTTGTTAAATCTTGTTGTGTTTGACAAGCATAGAAGTGAAACAAATATCATTTCTTTTGTCAACATTGTTGGAAGACTTTGATGTTAAAGAAAGTTATGTGTCTGGATTTAAAACCTTGAACTTTTAAAATGACCCCAACATCACGAGATCTGATTTGTAAGACCCATGGTCGTACATATAGGATGAAATATGAGTACATCTAAATTGTGACTAAGTCTATCTTAGTCATGATTATGTTTAGCTAGTAATGGTTAAATTGGAGAAAAATATAGAGTAGCTCCTGATGAGAACAACTATTTTGTTATTAAGTAGGAATCAAAGAATAAATTGCATCACATGGGTATCTTGATTTTCCTTGACTTGGATTAGTTTTCATTGGTTGAACTTGGTGAAGACCTTTAAATCTAGAGGCAAGATTGACTTGGTACACTAAAGTCAATTGGAGGATAGTTGGGCTTCTAGAAGATCCAAATGGACCAATTGCATGTTACCATGTATCCTTTTCATTGGAGTTTGTAATCTCTACCTCGATTAAATTTGGTAAGAGAAGGTAACATGGTGATTACTTATAGTTACTAGGGTAAGATTCTAAGTAGTATAAATAGAGAGGTTGAGAAGCACCTTTCAAGCTAATTTTGTGATGTTAGTTTCGGATAGACTTTATTTTGGGAATTTTGGTTTTGATAAGTCATGTTAAGGTTGGAGCCTTGATTCAATGAAGACTTTTGATCATCAAAGTATCCCTTCCTTTTGAGTGATATCTTATTTTTTATGAGAATTTGCATCATGGAGTTTAGAATTTGAGAGTTTGTGTGAGAATGTGCATTAGACTCATAGTTCTAGGGTGGGAACAAGTCCTTTAAGGTTCATTATGAACTTCTAAACAGCCATCGGAGGTAAAACTGAGTGACAATTAGCCCGGAAGTCGCATACCCTCTTGTACAAAGCTTGTCTTTAGAGAAAATTTCTATCTAAGGATTAAGAAATCTTGCTTGAAGGAAAAAAAAGTGATGTATATATCATTAATTTTATTTTTTCATGTTTTAGGCCTTGACTCCATATTCTTGAACTTTATTTTTTTACACTAAAACACTCACTAATATCACTTATGTGTTGTTGTTGTCAAGAGGTATGTGCGCCAAAAAAACTTCGCTTTAAAATTGGCAGATGATCTTATGAGAAGAGATAAAATGATGAAGAAGTTGTATCTCTTTTGCTAATTGTACATTGTGAGAACCACCATAAAATCATTCAACATTTCAAAATTATCACATGAGACAAAGAGATTTTTTCACTTTATAAAAACTTTGGATTATATTATTAACATTAGCATGGAAAGGAATACACGCAATTCCTTAGTAATTTTTGGAGGTATCCAAGTCTCTAAACTTTTTTTTTTTACTACCTCATTTATTTTTGAACGTGATCGCATCATTTCATGGAGCAAGCGAGAACATGCAAGTTACATGATGGTAGTATGGAGTTTTTTTTAAAAAAAGAGGTGTTGACAAAGAGCCAACCAGCCAATTTTGACATAGGAGTCATATTCTGAACAATGTAACCGATGTAGAAGTTCTAGACATCACTCATGAGAACTTGTGAAGGTCCGACATAAGTGATTGTGTGTTTTGAAAATTCTTGTGGAGAGGTGGATTTAAACCACCTCTCCACAAGGTAGAGGCCTTGGATTAATACCTAAATGTGGAAAAGAGAAATATTTTGAGAAAACTATGCAAGGAAATGAGCATGCAAGATGTCTATTTAAATGGAAGGATTTACAAAGTCCAAGAATTAGCTACATATTGTGAAGTTATCCTGAAAATTCCTCAGCCTACTTCAAGTATGCATCTCTTAGCACATTGGTCAATAGATTGGTCTCAACCGTATGATGAGGTGAAGGCTACTCATTATGGGCCATCTCTGGAGGATTTTTAATTAATCCTTTTGACAAAAAAGAAGATCTAGCAGTTTGTGGAATTGGTGGAATGACTCTAGCATGACAACATGTGCTTAAATCTTCCTCAAATATTCTAGCATGTTGACTTGGTCCCGCAATATCTTCACATGCTGAATAACTTAGACCTTCTTTTGCAAACTCCTCAAAGATGTCCTTGAGGTCTTCCGGAAGTTTGTTTGCAACTTCTTGCTATTGTCATCTTCATTTTGGTAAATGATGGTGCACTCCTGAAAATATCAGGCCAGACAATTGTCTTGAACATGTCAACCCACATTATCTTTGATCATGGAAACAACCACTAAAGTGATTTTTCCAGAAGAGAATTTATTTTGCATTGGCCAGTTCCAGGGTGGTATCATGTGGTTGTTAATTGGACTGTTCCCGTTCTGGGTGCTTTTTTTCCTACTCTTGTAGCTCTCACATGTTTCATCGACATCCAGGTCCTTAGGTATCAACTATGTTGTTTGAGGGGAGACCATGAAAGTATTTCTAATCGTTGTTATAGGTTATCGATATCAAGCACTTGCAAAAAATTGTTGTCATGTAGAGGTTTGAGCTTTAAGGTGTCATTTTGGCTGTATAAGGTGTCATTCCGGACGGATTAGAAGTAGGGGAAATTGATATGTGTATCATAGCTGAGATTGCATGAACGAAAATAAAGAACATGAACAAAAGAAATGATACATGTAGCACTTCTTCATTGATGAAAATAAAATGAGGATGTGGGGAAGAAGTGATACATGTATCACTTCTTCAATGATGAAGACTCACCAGATGTCACACTTCATTCTAATGTTGCACTTGTCACGTAGCACCTTATCCACCATATTCCATTGCTTTGTTGAGTGGAACACAACCAAATGTTAGAGCTTGGATGACATTGATTGCGCAAACTGTTCAATGAAATTACAAAATTCTTCCTCCAAGAAATGCACCTCATTGTTCTCAGTTTTGCACATTTTGAAGTTGTATGGGATATCACTGATCTCCAATGTGTACTCCATCCTTGGGAAAAATTCTGAAAGATGAAGATAGATTTTTTGAAAAATCCCCACAATGTCTTCATATGCCCACCTTGTGAGAGGAATTTAGAGAAAGAGATGACTCAGTGAACTCCTTTAGTCTTCAATCTCAAAAATCCCTACGCTCTAGTGCTCAACGAACAAAATTGCATAAATTGTTGGACAAAATAGTTACCAAATCTCAAAATTGGTATTTTTCTTCCTCCTCCTTGTCGTGACAGTTCCTCTTTCTTTGACCATCCTTCATCTATAGAGCCCAAGGAGCACTACATAGTTAGTGGAAGTGATACATGTATCACAGGTTCAAACAAAAAGCTTAGACTCGGTAGTGAGGAAATAAGTCAAGTGATACATGTATCATTAAAAGTTCTACTACATAGTCATAAAGAAAAGGTGCAAAAGACATTAAATCCTAAATCCTAAACTAGACTCCAGTTGCATTGGAGTTGTCTCCTTTGGAAATTTTTTCTTGCATGTGCTCCAATCTAGTTGATTGGCAAGCAACATGAAGAAAATCTGAATCTTGTACATATACTTGATTTGCATAGACTCCTTGACAATTCTCACGAAGGATAGCTCCTTTGTACTAACACTATTGAAGAAGATGACAACATCCATCTTCTCTGAATTTCCCTAGAGTGTCCTCCATTTGACGTCCTTCATAGCTTCATTATTTGTTGAGGAACATCCTTAGATATTTTCTTCTTTGGGAATGAAGTTACCTTCTTCCGCCCTTTAATTCCAATGTAGTATGAATCATAAAAATCCTATCCTAAAGGAACATGATCCATATGTGGAATAGGATCCATGAGTTGGAAAAGTCCATCATATTTTTGGACACTTTTACAATTGGCTTCAACAAAACAGGAAATCATGCATTTCCGTGTACACTCAAAATACAACAAAGAATCTTGTTTCTCCTCCCTCCTTAAATCATAAAATTTTATGACATATCCAAATCTTGTCAATCATTGTCATGTTTTTTTGATACACTTGGTTGAGATTGTGCTCCAAAGCAAGAGTCCGAATATTGTCTTCCGTGACTCCGGAAAAAATCCAACAATCATATTCTAGAAAATCTAGATTGCCATAAGCTTTGAAGAGCTTCTTGCATGCCCGATCTTCATGATGGCCACCAGCAATGTAATATATGTAAATCAAATAGAAACAAAGACCAGAAATAGAATGCATAAATAAAAAAAAATGAAATGAAACGGATTTGTGTTTGGGCAATTGATACACTTATCACTTCTCAAATCAAATAGGAATTGAAGTAATGAAAGGTAAGAATTGATACATGTATCACTTCTTCTGACTAAATGAACCTTCAATACAAGTGAAAAAGTGTTGTATGTATCACTTCTCCAAGTAATTCAACCCTCAATCAAAGAGAAGATGTGATACATGTTTCATTTCTCTAAAATAATCACTAGTTTGTTTTCACGTATACACGTATACACGTATACACAAAGAGTGATTTCTTCAACTCAAAATGCGCAACATTCTTATAGTCTTCAGGGTCGACTATGATGATGAACAGAGCTATCAAAGCTCTATTGTTCTGCTTCTTTAGGATTTTGATGTTCATGACGTTGATCATGTTAGTCTCCTTGATACATATTCTCAAACAATGTGCATGGAGCAAACTTCTCTTGATGAGTTTGTGAGAAGTAAAATTGGATGACATTCATGATGTATGTGTTTTTTGATCATTTGTATGTGCTTGTACAAATGATCAAGTCTCTTTTTCTTCTTATCTACCGACAACACATGCTCCGGAAAAATCCTCTGAACTATTGATGTCTTCATCGATACTACCGACGGTGCGTTGGCTTTATGGCCAATCGGTGTAACGGGCAAAGAATCATGCTTTTTCTTACTTGCTTTCTTCTTCATCCTCAAGTTCATCTTCTTGTTGTTCGATGATTTTTGTTGCTCTTCTTTCTTCATTTCCTCATTATGTTGTAACATCTCTTTACGCTCTATCGCTCCTCCTGTATGGCTTACATCTTGCACTTTTGAAACTTTTTTTGCAATATTTTCTACTCCAATCTCTTATTTAACACATTTTCCTTTGCTACTTTCTTTCTTGAAATCTTCTGAATCGTCCGAAAATCTCCATTGGGGCTTCACTTGGACCTATGTAGGAAATTGAGGGAGTGATGGACTTGTTTTAATTTAGGAGCACCTTCATTGACCAGTTTGGAAATAGCTTATTGTACTTCTTATGAAATTTGGCCAAAATAATTAACCAGACTCAATTTCCTACATGGGTCCATCACTCCCCAACGGAGACGGTAAATAATTAACCAAGCTTCACTTGGATCCATGTAGGAAATTGAGGAAGTTGCTTCTCGATTATGTTGATTATCGCGTCAAATTACCTGTTTGGTTTTTTCTCCTCTAAGGACATGATCTCGCAAAGCTTGTCCTTCGCCTTCATTTTTTTGGTGTGATTCCACATGAATTTCTTTTTGTCCACCACATGGAATACAAAATTCTCGTATCCCCATACACATATGAATGTTCACACAATCTTCTTGTTAAAATTGAATTCACATATGCTAACAATAATTACTTTCTTGTTGACCATTTGTGACTTCATGTAGAGGATTGGCAATTGAAACTCAATATTCTTCTCTTTACATGAATCTTTCATAAACTAAGATATGTTTGTTGTCATGAAGAATTTGTCGATGGAAGACACATTGACCTTCCAAAAAAGCTCAACGCACATTTGCATGGTAGAGATGTGCTTCTCAGTCCATGCACCTACAAAAGTAAAACAAAATTTGGACATGCAAAAGTTAAATATGTGCAAAGAAGAAATGCAAGAATCAGAAGAAATGATATATGTATCATTAAAAAAACTTTCCGGTAGCCATTGAACTTTAAGGATTGTTGTTCGTTTCATAAGAAAAATGGTTCATGACTAAAAGAAATGATATTTGTATCATTCCTTAGACTCAAAACTCTCATTGCAATGCTTTAGGATGCAACTATGTTGCATCCTAAAGCCTCAACCTTTCCTTCTAAAACAAAAAAACTCTTAATTAGAATGAGCACACTCCGGAGGGAAGTGATACAAGTATCATTTCTTTTGAATCCAAACACAAACAAAATAGTTCATTTAACTTCTACAATAGTTTTGAGCACCTAGATGAAAACTTTGTGAACATTTTACTCATTTTTCCTTTGAATTTAACCAAAAAAGAAGTGGTTTTAAAAAATTTACTCAGTACGGGAACTAGTTCGTTCATATTTGCGTTCGGAATCCAAAGAAGTGATACATGTATCACTTCCCTCTTGTGTTTTCACATTCTAATGAGGAGCCTTGTTTGTTTCAGAAGAAAAGGGTGAGGCTTCAATATTCCAAAAAATGATACAAGTATCATTTCTTCTGATTGGGCGGCGAGTGGAGCGGCAGCAGCCAAGGTCTCCAAGTATAAAGGTATGCAGAGAGGTCACCTCTTTGTTCCTCTAGCTTTGGAGTTATATGGAGCTATGGACACTTCGACATGTTCGTGAGGGAGTGTACGAGAGCCTACCATACTAGGCGACATGGGGTATCACTCTCTTTTAGCTTCAGATATAGCCTATTTTAGGCAACGTGTTTCCATTGCTCTCTGAGAGCACTAGCCGGGTGCAATCCATAGGAGAGCAATCACGTTAGGTGATGCTTCTTCGGATGCTCCTGTTGTTTGTAGACCTTCGACTTGGATAGTTCAGATATCTTAGGTCTTTGTAGGACATATTTCCCAAGCAGATACTATTGGGGCCTAGCCCCATGTTACCGGTTTGGTTCCATCCTTGTACAATTTGATGGGATCTTCCCATCCCTTTTGTTATTATACTTTCTTGGATTTTATATCTGATTGAGAGGTAGAGCCCAAAGAAGTGATACATCTATCATTTTCGTACGAAGTGAGTTTTGACTTTAAGGAAGTGATACATGTATCACCTAGGAATTTTGGATTTTCATTATAATCAAATGATCTGCTGAAATTTAACATGCTACAAAATTTTCCCTACGAATTTCAGTTTAAACTATCTTGGTTTGTTCAAGCCACGCAACTCTCAATGTGGTTGACATGCACAATGTGGATTGCACCATGTATTTTTGTTGAACTGACAGAATTCACGGATGGGATGTCTCGATTCCTAAGTGATTTTTGTAAATAATGTTCAAATGTACGGACCCGGGACCTCGCAAAGAAAATCTTGATTCAAGAAAGAATATTCAAGTAATGCTCTTGCGTCACTAAGCCGAATGAGAAAGTGTGGACTTTTGACAATGACATGGTCTAGAGTTAACGCTAATAGAGAAAAAAATTCCTAAAACCAAAGTAGATATAAAATACAAGATCTCGACATAATTCAAAAAAATTTAAATGATCAGCTTTTCTTTAAAGTAAAAATTTCAGCAAAAAAAAATTTACAAAAATGTACATGAAGCAAATTATGAAATAAATAAAAGGAAGAAAGTTTTAAAATGTACCAAGTCAAAAATTAAGACATTCTTTATTATAACTTCGTGATCATGAAAGAGATTTGAAATCTTGACATATTTTTGAGATATGTCAAAATATATTATTATATTACATATTGTATAAAATTTCAACAATCTTAAATAATGAGATATAAATATTCTTAAATATGTGCATATATGTGGAAAATGAATAAAATTTCCAAGTTAAAATTATGTCATTTTTTAATTATCATTCAGCAAACATCTTTTAATTATAATTGACTAAGAGAATCACAAATAAATCATAACTATATTATTAAAATGAGATGAAGGTTGTACATTATTTGGTAATTGGACTTTGCTCAAAATGTTGATGCATGGACATAATTCTTAAAAAATCATACAAACAGTTGTAATATTTGTACTCTTCTCAACATTTTGACACATGGACATAATTTTAAAAAATTGAAACAACCATACTTAGTATTTGTAATGTCCAGAATATTTTGACATGTGGACATAATTCAAAAAATTTCAAACAAAAAAATTTAGTATTATCCTTTCCTTAATATTTTGACACTTTTACATAATTTTAAAAATATTCAAACAAAAATTTTATGTAAGAAAATAAATTTTAACAAAATATAAAATATATAAAAATTCATATGAAGTATATTGTCAAGTTAATAAAAGAGAGAAAGTAAAAAATATATAACTACTGAAGGCGTAAAATGTTCATCATATGTTCAGATAATTCTCACATGTTTTGTTTAAAGTTTAAATAGTTTGTAAAAGTGAGATATCTTTAAATCTTTCAATTATAAGATTTTGGTGTAAAAAGGGATCATATAAAGTAAAAACAATAAAACTTCAGAATGGGTTGTCTACATTTTACAAAAAGCCATTTAAGATATAGTTTGTGCATGAAAAAAATGAGAATTTTAAAATTTTGAAGTAATTTGTAATATTTTCAAAAATAATTTGACATGTTTTTGACATAAATGATGCTATTTTGAGTTTATATAGTCAGTTAAATTGCGGATGTGAAAAACTATTACTATTCTAAAATTTATTATGCGTGAATGTGAAGCCCTAAATTGTAAGATTTTAATATTACAAAAATACAAAAAAGTCAAAATTCTAGAAGTCAAAATATGAGATCTAACATGATACAGAAATTATTTTGATGTATAGTCTTGGTATGAGAAAAAATATTGAAAAAAATTAATCATATTTTTATAATAATTTGACATATATTTGAAACTTATGATATTATTTGGAAATTTTGTAGTCCATTCAATTTCAACAAGAAAAAAAACAAGATGTAAATGTTTTAAACTACACACTTTAATATGGAAAAAGAATAATATTTTCAATTCCAAGGCTTTGTATGCAAAATGTAAATAATTGGAAGCCAATAAAAATGAACTTTTTGAATGAATAATCATAATGTTGGCATGATTGAAAGGAAAAAATGGTGTGAAAAAATTTGTGATTACATCTTAAGACTATGACTCATGTGTTGCAAAAAAAGTACAATGTATGATTTTTTAAAAATTCACTAACAACTTTTGATGTATTTGAATTGCTTTTCATGATAATTTTTGATTCTTTTAATGTTTTTTTCATAAAAAATGTTTGATTAGCGTTCTTCAATATTTTGTTGCAAAGAAGTGATACATGTCTTTATCATTCCATGTAATACTTTTCTACCAAGGAACTTAGAAGTGATACATATATCACTTTTCTATCGACAACTAAGAAGTGATATGTGTATCATTTCTCTCTAAAATAACTTAGAATGATATTTGTATCAATTCTGAACACGTGTATCTTTGGAACAATGGAGAAGTTAAAATTGTATCATTTTTTAAGTAATAAGATTAAAATTAAATATTTCTTTGGAGTGTGATCTGAGTTGACACTTTCTATAATGTGACACTGAATAACAAGGTCTCCTGCCTTTTAGGCTATATAACCCATACAAATTAGAGATAAAAAAATTAAGATAGTTCAAGTTGACACTTTACTTAAGTATCATTTCTCTCAATGCTTCATTACAAGCATCATGTTACTAACATGTTTAATATGAGAAGTTTGATTCCAAAAAAAAAAATTGCTTGAAGAATAATTCATGCCCTTTGTTCTTGCATCTAATCATTTTATTTCATTCAAAATTTCCAAAAAAAAATGAAAAATGTGGACTTTAATATCAAAGTCCATCAGACCCGGTTGTATCTCCAGAAGGGAAACGTAGACTCATAACAATGAGGAGATTATGCAGTACAGCCTTTGGCTGAGTATACAATACTAGAAACAAATTAGAAATGGAATGAGCAGACATACTGGGCTCACGATGATTCAATCTATCGACAATCTGACCAAACATGATTGAACAACAATATCTTCCAATCTGAGAGGAAGATTGGAAAAGGTTCATTCCAAGGTACATTATTTATGAAGCCAACTGCACCTATGTATCGGCCAACAATTTTTACATACTTTGAGACAGATGTAAAAACTAGATCAAGGTGACCGACATATCTAAGAAATTATCCTGAATGCTTTCACCTCCTATTTGAGGATGAATACTTTGTGATAAAGCTTTTCTTTTTCGTCCCTTTTGACTGAGTGTTTGATAACATGTAAAGGAAAGGTGGGAAAGCATATTCAATAAAGTTCGTACACCACTTTATCATTTCCTGGTTGCATTGGTGGGTTCTCGTTACATGTGCCTTGCTTTGAACGTTTTACTTACTGACTGAAACAACAAAATTAACAAACCAGTAAATCGTAAGGTGGATGTAATGCTCATAGAAATGAATCGTTACAAAATTTACGTGAACACGTACAAAATTTTACCAATACTTAACAAGCTAGTATAAAACATTTATTATTTAAAATTTTTAATTTATATTAATAGAAGAAATCTCTGTGTTGAGACTTTTGAAGAATATTGAATGCGAAAGACCTCGTTACTAATTGCACACAATTCGAGAGTGGTCTATTACAAAGTACAGGAGCCAGGCGCAGTCTGATTCGCAATAACTGTCAGAGACGTGCATGACATTCATGTGCAAAACAAAGTTTAGTCCTATTCAAGCAAAACCAGTTAAATGATCTACATATACTTGTGAAAAACTTAGATCTGATTGAGCCATATCGGGGAGAAGGGCTATCGCATCCATTTAAGTGTCTTGTCTCTGGCCTGTTCATTATCATACAAGTTTGAGAAATGAGGACAGAGTTTGTCTAATCAGGTAGTACAGCTGTAGTGTGTCACTTCAATTAAGAATGCAAAGAGGTATAACGCCTCGAGGAAGCAATTTTTCTGTATGCATCGGAATAAGTCCCTATCTCAAATCAGAGAAATAACACAGAACGCACAGGAGGTTCTCTGGAGAGATGTTGGGTCTCACCAGAAGTCCGACAAGTACAATCTGTACATCTAAATTTTCTCTTTGCAGAACACCTGGATTTCTCAGACTCCTTAGTCGGGCTGCAACGGATTGTTATAAACCTTGTGCTTTCGGTTTGTGGTCACTTCATGCTTCTTAGTTCATTTTGTTGCCCAGTTGAGACCGAAGCAAAAATCTATCCATTCTCGTAGAATATTCAATCGGAGCTGCCTGTGCTTACCTTCCAGTTGCTCGATACGATGAAGTTCGTTGTGGGAGAAATGGCACACACAGATAAATCGTCAATACCTCTTGAAAGATGTCCAGAATCGGTGATCCTGGTGAGCTTGAAGATGCGTTTCTTCCTGGCTGTCCTCCAACCATCTGCTTTCTCGTAGCTCCTTCAAGCTCCTCACAATCCTCCTTCCTTCCAACGATCGTCCACGACTGGTAGCAAGGCACAGTGTTCTGCTCATTGCTGTACTGCTCTTGTTTGTTTTGTGCCAGCGTCTCGTTTTTCAGTTGTATGTGCGTCTGGCGGATATACAGAAGTATATGTGCAATGGATTTTGGTACTGGACTTGTGGTCTCCTCCTACACCGGGTCTCACCGTAGTGAACCATGATAGAACTTCAGCTGGGCCTCCAATCCCTGCAACAGATTTCCAATCAATTTGAAGAGATAAGCCAACAGAAGATTTCCGTCTGCGGAGACGAGCAAGCAATCATGATCGTGGACAATGAAGTTCACATGAGCTGGAGCTGGCAAGCCTGCTTCAAGGTTCAGTCAGTTGCCCTGGAAAAACTTGTGCTGGAGAAAGCACCCGCCTCTGACCAGACTCAATGGCATCGATGCAGGAGTCCAGGACTTCTGAGCAGTCGATCAGCACAATGATTCTTGCTGCAGACTTGAACTACGAGATCTTGCAAAACAAGGGGGAGAAGAAAAATGGGAGGAGGTAGATGATCTACCACATGATCATGGGGAATCACGGACTCTCTGCTGAGACACACAAGACTCATGGGCGCTCTTTCTGGCCTTGGAGTTGACTAAGGTCAACAAAATTGTCTCCTCCGTGTGAATCATTTTGCAAAGCTGAGGACGTTAAGGATCAGAGCACAAAAGTTTTGTGAGCTTTCTTTCTGCTGTCGAGGAGTGTCACCCTCTGCTTTCGGATTCTGGGATGCTTACTCCTCTGGCTCGTGGCTTAAGCTCCATGAAGGAGAAGCGGGTGATTCTCGCAAACCATGTGCGAGGAGTGTATATGATGCACAAGGAAGCTAAGGAGATGGCAAAGACGGCTGGACAAAACCTGGAAGCCCTGGACTGGAACACGGTGACCAGCTGCACCAAGTTTGAAGGACAACTAGTACCTGCTAGACTCCGACCTAGCACGCCCGAAGCAGACCGTGGACACCCAAGAACTGCAACATCTACAGGAAGGTCTGATTTCGCCTGAACAAACGCCACTTGACGTGTGCATGTTGGCACCTTAGCTCATTCCCGTTGTCGGGTATGGAAATTTCTCTTTTATGCTAAGCTATGGATGGTGACTTGTTTATTAGACGTCCATTACCTCTGCAGAGTTGGACTACGCCGTGAGTGAGCTCGTGACATTTGCCGTGTTTCAACGGAAGGAGAATGCTTCTCCCCCGGCTCCGGAGTGGGTCGTTGCAATTCGTGGGACAGCGTCCAGGGAGGACTTTCTGAAGGACCTGGCCATTTTCTTCGAGAGATTGCATGAGTTAGGGCTCGTCAAGTTACTGCAGCTAAGTGTGCAGAGGCTTTGTGAGGGCATGGGGTGGACAATGTCTGCGCGACGGGCCGGAGCAGCGGCCCTGTCAGTCACTTGAAGGCTAGCCCTGAAAGGCACCATCCTGTTCAATCCTCCCTTCGAAACGATCGTCCACTTCGCATTGATTATGATCAATCCGGTCTACTTCGTGTCGCCTGAAATCAAGAAGAGTGAAACCACGTGAAACAGATCTTCGCAGTGAAAGACCACCAGCGCTACAACCAAGCGCGTATTCAGTACGCAGCTCTCTGCATCTGGAAACCGCACCTCTACGGAAATATCCACAATTGCCAACCAGTGCGCCAGATACTTTAGACAGCACAACTTGGGGCGGCAAACCCTAACACAACGCTATCGGCAACGTGGTTTCTCGAGCAATCTTCGCATGTGCAGAAACTTTTCACGCAACACCTAAAGCAGTCTTTTGCGTCGACACCAATACCCGTAAATCCTTGCCGCTGTCTGCCCACAAACTCATTAACATCACGAAATTAGCGACAAAATTGCTCATGAAGACGAGAGCAACCCGATCACCAGCTTAGAGACACACCGGTGACGCGAGTCTCACCTGCATGCTGCAAGAACATGATGGCTATCGATGCTATCGAAGGCCTGCCTGAACACGCTGTAGAGTAATCTAAACGTCCACTGGGCGGGTCCATCTGTAGTACAGATAGCATGAAATCGAAGATAGGATCATGGGTTATAGTTCGTACGTATCCCGTGAGTTATCAAATTCGCGGAGTTTCCTAATTATTTGTCGATGCAGATTCGACAAAATGTACAGATGTGCTGTAGAGTGATCGAACAAAGGAAAAAGAAGTCACACCAAGTGTCTAAAGTTGGCGGTAATCGTACGAGGGTTACATCAAAGGAGTACCCACAAGCCACGCGATGAGGACGCAAGCAGAAGAAACAAATTAGAGAAAGAATCTAATAAACAGAGGGAAGTGGATTAAAGTCCGACCTATTGCAAATCTCAAACATCAACATACACGCAATGTGAGTATGTTACGTGGCCTTAGGTCAGGCTGGGTTTCTGTTTCTCAAGAGCAGTGGCCGTGGAAGAAGGAAGTGGAAGGCAGCCTTGAGATAACGGAGGAAGCACAGCATGGACCATCCATGTACGATTAGAGCGGTGCCTTTGCCTGCCATGAAGGCCATTCGAACCCATTTGTCCCAAAAAGCTAGTCAACGATGACAGAGGAGGGACAGTATTCATGGTACATTCGCCTCAAGTTGCCTGTCGAACGTCATCAGCCATTTCATCTAGTGAAAAACTTCCATTGCAACTTGTACAAAAGCGTTGCATGGGCCCTTGCCGGTACAAGTGGTTTTGAGAGCTGTCGTCTTCCATCTCATGCCACTCTTGGCCGTCTTGCACATGTAAGCTTGCCGAAAGGTGTTGCTAACGGTCTCGCAAGGTGATAAGACCAACCCGGCTGTGGATCAATGCCAGTGGGTAGGGATTACTTTTTAGTAGGGATGCCTTTGTCATTCGTGTAGTGTTGAGTTATACTCAAGCAAATAACTTATTTTCAACTCTGGAATTTAATCCACAATTCTTTCAGATTAGTGTTGTGAGACAGATTGATTTACCATACGGAAGGAAATCTTCAAATGCTTTGACTTATAGGCTGTACAGACAGATCGCGTTGGTGGAGGTGAAGAGTGTATATAAAGGTGTGTACACCAACTGTAGTTTGCAGGTGAAGTGTGTATATACGACGAGTGTGTAAGCCCGGTGGTGACTCCAGTAAGTGCCTGGAGTCGTGAACGTAAACAGAAACCAGATGGTTACACCGAACCTTCTCTGGAATTTATGTGCTTGGTGAGGTCATGGAAGAAATGTGCATGATGAACCCAACCGTCCTCTTGGATTTTAGCAGGAATTCAATTTACTGAACTGTAGGAAAAAAATTGGCATTGGAGTAAGTCCTCAAAACATGGCAGAAAGTGCACAAACAAGAGCTTTGAAACTTGCGTCTGCGTGACTGCAGAAAGTGCTCACACGGCTTCGAGAACCGTTCATTGTTGTAAAAGTAACGATTGTACAGGATTATCAGAAGCAGCCAAGATGCAAGGCTTGTCCTCCAATATTAACACACCACGGTATCAATCCATCAAAATTTGACAGGAGAAAAAATAATGAGGAAGGCAGGATTGATGACTTACTAAGCTCAAACTAAAAAACATTTGAAACCTAATGTCATCTGGCCTGCCAACGTCACGTGTCTGGCTGCCTAACCTCTTCTGTCGTCTCTACATTATCTCTTCATTTGTACATCTAGGAGGAATGGTAAAAGACCAGGAAGACACTCCTTTTCAGTTCAATCCTGCGAATGTGCGGAACTCATCTACATTTGCCATGTAGTTTTCTTTCATGCATGTGAGTCGGAAGCTTCATCGCACCAACGACACATGCAGGCATGGAAAATCGATGAGCTATTCTGTAGATGAGATCCAATGTCAGATCAAATAGAATCCTCTAGGGCATGGTGTCAGCGCTTCAATGATTTTCCTTAGCCACGATGTAGCTTGGAGACGTGTACAAGTCGAAACCTGGCGTATCACCTTCTGCCACTCCGAACAGATACCGGACTGGAAAGTCCTCAAGATTGCTTGAACTTTTCCAAGACACATGCTTGGAAGATTCCTGAGAGCGAAGATCTGTAACATGGAAACATTATGGATTAACCTAGGCACAAAGTTCCGAACTGCTATATGCATATGCTACAGTGATAATGTTCTGTCTTGATGCATATCCCAGAAATGGCAGGAAACAAGTACAGTACATTCAAAAGGACGATCATGCTTGAAGAAGTGCTCACCAGTGCTGGATCTTTCTGAACTCGGACAACACAGGATAAATGTTCTCAAAAGCCTCGTAAATTTCGTCTCTCACCTGTGCAAATATAGGCAGTCAGGACGTGATCAAAGTACTTGTATAACTAATGAAGGGTGCCCTTGACACGAAAGTTAAAAACAATAGCAACATGTGGGAGAAGCACATTATACTATACCTTAGCACCAGTCAGGACAATCTTCCCTGACACAAAGATTAGAAGAACAATCTTCGGCTGCTTCATACGATAAATCAAACCAGGAAACAACTCGGGTTCATACTGCACGTGGCGAGAGAAAGAATTAATGGCCACAATCAACCAAAAATGGTGTATATGACGTCAGTTGAACGTTACACAAGATGAATATTTTCCAAACATCTGGGATATATCACAAGCCCCACTGCGTGCAGTTAGGAATAAATGTGCCACTATATATTTTAGACGAAACGGTAGCCACACCGTACACCCCGTTATGCTAGATAGCAATAAGACCGCAGTTAAATTAGTAAGACCGAGGAAATCCCGGAAACGCTAAGAATGTTAACCATGAAAAGCAACCAAAAAAAAGGGCATATGGCATCACTCACGCTGGAAAAGTGTCCGTGGGCATACGCCAAACCTTCCAGTCTGATCGGAAACTTCACATCGCAAGAGGCGACAATATTCTGAATCTTGAAATCCTGAAAATGTGAAAGACAGTTGTTTGTTACACGTGCTACTTAATCCAAGAAGTTAAACCGGGCTTTCTTTAAGGGCCCTAGCTCAGGGTCCTTCATCACAGATTCGGCAATAAAACATGACTGGTCGTTACAAAGTGAATCCAAAGTGACCTTCCCACGTTGCAACGTACAACTACCAAGTGGCATGAACTATCAATCTCCTATATACATTCTTCCCAATACGAAGGAGCAAATATGTAACGGAATAAAACCCATATATTGGACAGAAAGTACTAACAAAGTGAATAAGATATCTTTCATATGAATGTCCTAATCCCGGGTAGCTCTCAAAGGTGAACTCGGATTTACAACTGGTTTTGTCCCAGAGAACTGCAAGCTGGGGCAGGAAGAAGTACCTTGAATTGTGCAGGAAATCCAAGCTTCTGGATGATTCTCGCATACTGCAGCCTCAATGGCAATATCGGGGTTAATACTCGAAAAAGCAGCTGAGGAACCTCCCAAGAAATGAAAACTTCCTTCACAATCTTCAAAATCAGCAAAAATTTATCACACCTTTCTTGCAGCAAGTTTCGACTGCTGCTCACTCTTAGCACCAGTGCAAACCTGAACCCCACCAGCCCACATCTGAGACCGGATGACAAACCAGGACATATTAACCAGCTATAATTGCAACTAACAACGTCAACTACGACATGCGGTACTGCTGATACACAAGAATCTGATATATATATCATCCGTACCATCTTCCCTGAGGCGAAAATAAGAGCTGTCGTCTTAGGCTCCCTTATCCGCATAATGACAGCGGCAAAACGCTGTCTCCATAGGGCATCCACATTTCATCAGTTTGAAGTAACTTAGAGGCTGCTGAATCCTCCGAAATATTTCAAACTAGATCACCACATGTTCAAAACCAAGTTGAACTGAGCACCTCGCATAACAAACCTTTGGGTTGTACTCGGCATTACGAGCATGCAAAGCTATTGTTTTCAGCTCCAACTTGCAATCCATGTTGACGGTAGAGACAACATTCCTGACACATGCAACTCCTTACATCAGCCCAGGCACGGAAGAATGCTTGTGATCTAACAAGCTGCTAGCCCCAAAACCTTCGATCAAATTGAAACTCTGGTTGTCTGGAAAGTGTTGGTTACACTATTCCAGATTGATCCCTTCTCACTCTTAAAGAGTAAATCACATCAAGTGCTAAATGCACGAAAATGGAGTGATATCCACCCTAATAACTGTAAAAGGGTATAACATTCATAAGACTGTAGTCTTTGGCAAACAACAGAAACTAATCATCTTACGAAAAATTGTTGCTATCCTCTTATTTATAAAGTAATCCATGAAAGTGAGGGATTCAACTTGAAACTGGTCGCATGCTTGAGGACTGACTTGAAAAGTACAGCGTCAGGGGTTTAAAATATTAAGAAGTTGCCCAAACGTCGAGTAACCAGAAACTTTGTTTGCCGACATGTAACATTGAAGGTACTGCAGAAAAAGGATAGCTGACTATCGTCGTTGATGTTCCTAAAAGACCATAGACTATATGTCACTCACAAAAAGCCATGTCTTTGTTAAGCTGTGCTTTTACCTACAAGAGGAACCAATGTACGCTTCTCAATCACTGAAGCGACCCATGACCTAGACTCCCAAAAGTGTCACCTTAAAGAATGCGCCACATATACAAGACTGATTAAATATTACATGGACAATGACATATTCACGTAAGACTCCGAACCGAAAACAGAATATAAGAATCATTGTGAGTTCTCCTGCACGACTTGCTCAATCACATGCGATTTTGGTTTTGCATAAACACTGGAATTTAGTATTTAGTATTTAGGAACATCAGCAATTCTATGAGAAAGTAGCTGAGCGAAAATCTTTATTGAGGTTCTTGATTCGTCCAGGGACGATTCAGATTAAAACAAGCAAGGCTATACTTGTAAATAAAGAATGATTCACAACAATCCGGACGATATTGTGCTTACTTATCAAAACCATGATGAACAACAAAGCACAACGACTGATGCCTAAGGTGAGCTTGTAAAACCAAGGACATGGCAAGGTAATCCTTAACGAAATCGGCCAAAATCATGTAAATCCCCAACGAAACAGCTTAAGCATGGAAGGTGGAACTTCTGATTGATACTGCTGTATGAGGACAGATCATTATCCTTTCTATGATTCTAATGAAATAACTTCATACGAGGAAATTCCACGTGGTAACTGAACTTCGCGCAATCACAGCATTCACATTAGATATATCGTGCTTGCTCGTAGTATAAAATGGGTATATATTATCCATTACAGTATGACCGGCAGGCCTGCTTAGAAGTATGTACATCCAAACTAGTTACTGCACGAGCAGCCAACCATCTTCACTGAGGGCATTCCTACTACATGTAATAAGAGACATAGTGCGTTGAAAAAATCTTCATGTTCTCGAAACAAATGGTCACACGTTATTAGAGACGAAGGGTAGTCTACACGACCTAAAACTGAGTACAAGGGCTTAACTGGTGATGGTTGTTGAGTGGGATTAAACTGCATATATAAACACAACTCATTACCCATGTTAAACGACTGCTGACACTGAAAATCGCGTGCATACTTACTGGAGTGTAGGGATAATGCCGGAAGGATGCTTCACAAGATCCACGGGCTGGCTGCCTTCCAGAGTTAGCTCTGCCATGGATGTCGACGGATTTGTTATCTTGACTCTGCAGAGGCAGAACCACAATCAAAAAGTGTCGTACAAAAGGCAAAACAACTAATTGGCTTCACCCACAAAAACACGATGAGAAAAAGCGCCTGCAACAGGGACTCTTCCGGTTTTCTCAAGCGATTGGGGTCTTAGGGTAATATCCACACATCAGAGGTCCAAGAGGTAAAAGTGGGTGTTCCGGTGGGAAAAACTCAATTCCTCAGCTCAAGATGCGAAACGCAGACCTCCATTATGATCTCGTGGCAACGTAAACCAAGCTCTCAGTTGAGCAAAGGATAACCAGGGTGGTATGCAATTTCAGGCACTATGTCACCCAACCCTCGACGATGGCGTGGGCAAGCAAGCACCCTGACAATACTAGCTGTTCCAACTCATTAGACAGGTTACAACTGCCTCAGTCGAACAAAACAACTTGTGCCACAGCCACAACATATTGCAAATTACCACGCGCGAAAGAGTCGGACACTCCGCTCAAGGCCGCGTCGTGAGCAATTGACAATCAAGTGTTGATGACTGGGACCTCCACTCCAAAAAAGCCCGCAATCTCGGACAAGACAAATCCGCGGGCTCCGTTCAGAAGTCTTATCTCGACTACACCCGCTTCAACTCGTGACAGAAGAATCTCCACCCTGGTGTGCACGAAGCCAGCAGAAAAAATACCCTCCCCTCCCTGCTCTTTCGACCTTTTGATCCACACACCAGAATATCTCTCTTCGAGCAGGAGGATGCAGGGGACAAATCCGCCTGTCCTTTCACATCAAGATCTGCGACGAGGAATTCAGTTCAATCCCCAAGTCTCGGACGGTGCGCAAAACCAGCCAGCGCCACAGGCTAGGGCACGCAAGCGAGCGACCGCTCCAGAGGGAAAGAGCAAACCGTCCGGCGCTCGTCACTTCAAACTCCCAAAATCGATCGAACCCCAGTCAATCGATCAATCGAACAGCACGACGACCCAACGGCCCTCTCCCTTCCCTCTCTCCCTCTTCTTCTTCTTCTTCTTCCAAGGCTTCACTTATCCACCACTGAGGTGTGGCAAGAGAGCACAAAGAATGGAGCTCCTCCGGCCTTTTAAAGCTTCAACAGCTTAGCCACAACTGAGCATCTGCGCGAGCGTTTCTATATATACTGCTGATGGCGTTTGTCCGTGTCTGACTGACCGTCGCCCTCCTCCTCCTCCCGTTTCTCTCGCACCTTCGCCCTCTCTTCTCCTCCCCTCTTATAAGCGTGTCGCAGGCCGCTCCGGGCACCGGCCCTCTCGATGTCCAGGGATGGTCCGGGGGAGAGCTGCGGTGCTGGAAGGGAAAAGGGAGGGCAGCAGGTGATGGGCGCCTGAGCGGAGCGGAGAGGGGAGGAAGGAAGTCTCAGGAGCCGCAGACGAGCGGAGGAGTTTGGGAAACAACCCTCGGGCCGACCGACGAGTATATATACGCTTCCCTCTCCCTGGAGGCGGGCTGATGCGGTCAGCCAGGGGCAGGGAAAAGGAGGAAACCGTCCCAGCGTTGGCCAAGCAGCCCCCAGGCCTGGATTCGACCTCCACGTGCCTGTGGTTCTCGTCTCTCGTGCGCTGCTTCTCCTTCTGACAGCCGGTATCTGGCTGGTTCTTTCGGGTCTTCCGGGAATCCGGGCTGTCCACGTGGTGACGGCTGAGAGGAGTGGACGGGCTTTGATGTGAGGCTACTGCAGATCATCACGCGCGACTGCATTACTGTGACGTGACCCTGCGTGTACCGTAGTGGGCCTCCGTTGGTTCGGCGTGGCGCTGCTTCTAGGGTAAGACGCAGGCCCGACCCTGTCCGGTCGGGTGACTCGGGTGTGGCTTGGAGTTGGCTTGCTTGCCTCCATGTGGAGCGGAGGCGTCCTGTCAAAGGAATCGAGCTGTGGGACAGTGGGACCGGAACACACATGTCTGATTGATGTTTGACCTGCGAGATAGAAACGGAAGTTATTCCCCGCCGTGGACACGAAACGTAGGTAGGGCTTGTGGGGGTCGGTGTTGCCCGTCGCTGCCTTAGGTCCCGCGTGTACGAGGCTGAGGGTTTGATTTTGGGGTTTTGATCGATTGATTTCGATCGAGGTTTTGCAAGTTGGGGGATTCGATTTTGGTGGTGGCGGAGAAGCAGATGGCGAAATTGCTGGTACCATCGGCGCGGAGGCTCGTGGTAGGAAGCCTGCGGCAGGATGTGGTGGGGATTTGTAAGGGTGCGAGGCGGGGTTTGAGCACTTCAGCAGCGGCCCTTGATGCGAGCGGCGCAGAGGAGAAAATTGTTGCAGCTGTGGTGCTGGAACGTCTCCCTGTTGTCTTGCCTCCCGTTCCGCCTGCTGTCTCTGAATTCAAATCTTTCTCGTGAGTGTCTTGCATTGGATCTTGACTGGATCGGTGACCTCTTACCGTTCTCGGCACTGATGGATTACATCTTGGATGTCGGTGTAATATCGATACTTTCTGTGGACTTATGGCGTTTTGCGTCAATGTATATAAGACAACTTACTCGATCTTCCTGTCGATCGCTCAGATTTGAATGGCAACAGCAATATCGTCGCCATTACCCCCAGGAATTTCTGGACGCCTCCGCCAACAGGTTTGGGAGAGTCAGAGCCGTTGTTTCCTCCTGCGCGATTTGATCCAGTTCATATTTGTTGCAATTGGTTACGCCATTTGAGGAGCTGTAGTGGTGAACTGTCATAGAGTTGATGTACCGTGAGCGAGAACCTAGGCTTGGAATCGTATTTTAGGCTACTCCCTCTTCTCTTGCACCGAGCTCTTCCGCCTAACTATAGGTTTATGCATTGTGATGGTGGATGCTGATCGTGGTTTGTGATCTCTTCGTAGAGGAGAGGACGACGAAATTGGCATTTATGAGCCTGCTCCGACCGTCACTGAAGCTGACCAGACTAACGATCAGAGGTCAGTGTACTTCGTCCGATCACTGCCCTACCTAAGATGATCGCGCCTCAGACAAGTTTATCCTAGTAGCAGCGGGAACAATTGCCAGTAGCAGGCCATTGTAAATAGCCTTCCATTTCAATGTCTGAGTTCTTCCTTTTTCCCTTCACAGCTTTGTACAGAATTTTCACAAATGAAGTTACAGAACCTTACATTTTGTGAGGGTCTGTAAACTGAAGACTTTTAGTATGGGCCCAGCAGATTGATCCCTCCATTTGTGTCCTGTCCGATCTCTTCCCATTTCACCGCTCCACCGGATACTTCCTCTGACCTAGGCCCCTTTGACCTTGGTAGTTTCCACCGCCTGTCCAGATATGATGGAGTGCTGAAAAAGCCTCTCACTGATGCTTGACGCCCAATTATACCGGATAACGCTTGCATCCTAAGTTTCACAAGGTTCGAATGGTTCGGGATGAGAAGTCTTTGCTATGTGGGTTTTGTCCACTTTGAAGTCTGCTCCCACAAACTTCTTGTAAGCAACCGATAGGATCATTCTGGGGCCGAGCTTACATTTGCAAATTCTCTGCGAACTATTAGGGTGTCTGTAGGAGTCAAGTTGAAGAAATGCGGCTGCTAAATCTGCCCGCGTTTATTAAACAGGTCATTGAAGCGAGCATACGAGAAACGGCTCTATCTTATAGTGCGCGGAAAACCTTTTGGAAAATCGAAGGGCGAACCTGCTTGGCACTTTCCTGAGAAGGAATACGCTAAAGAGCCAAGTTTGCGGCAGGTATGCAGACTGTCCGGGGTTTAGCTCACTTTCGGCAGCAGCTCTGAAGCAGAAGTTCAGAAGTTCATTTGAGTTCAGTATTTGTCAACTTGTTCATTCGTATTTGGAAATAGAATCGCAACTATTTTAGTTTTACTTATCTTCAAGCATCTGTGTCAGTAGTGTGCAGAGTTAGCATTGGGACCTATTTTCGAGGACATACCGAAGTCAGTTTATTTCGTAGGCAATGCCCCTTGTGGTTACCTGCCGTCCGAGACACCAGCATTTAAGGTACCGTCGTATTTTAGTCAAGGGTAGATTTGTGTCATTCTAAGCATCCTCTGCCATCAGTTTGTTTTCCCCTAAAATATGTTGTAGGGTTTGTTTTTCATATAACGGCACAAGGAGGTAAATGAATTCTATTGTTGGTATTCCAACTGCCTGCCTTGCTTCCTTTGCTTTCATCCTTAAACAATCATGATCTCGCAGCCCTCTGAAGAAAAAAACTGGCGTCGCGCAGAAATTTTTTTTCAAATCTCAACTGCTTGTCAACGATCTACCGATGGATGACCTTAAAAAATACAAAGATTTTGCCTGGATATCGAAGTACGAAGTGTCGGATTATTTTGAACCCGCTGAAGCGGAGTATCTAAAGAAAATGCTGCAGTGAACGAAATGACGGAATTATCAACTGAGGCGATTTTGTGATGCTGCTCAACTGGATTAACGATATGTTGTGCATTCCATCACGAATGGAACCCTAAACACTTAGGTATGTTTCCCATGAGAGATATGGCTTAACTTGATTGCTAGTGTGACGGTTTTCTGTTTTTTTTGTTGAATTTTCGGCCGGAGACGATTGCGGATGGTTCTCTGGTGTCGATTGATGTAAGTCTCAGGAACCCGTGAGAAATTCTTCGATTCAACATCAGCCACTCACATGCACCTCTAAACTTACTCGTGCATGCAACAGGTCGGTGTGATAAAGATGTATTATCTGAACCATCAAAACTGGCCAAGGCGAAACATGGTACAGAGTTTCGATGCGCAGGAATTAATATTGCTGTCCGGAGAAAGTTAGAGGGAAGTTTTTTAGTCGGGTGTGTGGAGACACCGCTGTACCATTGTCTATGAATACACGAATGCGGTACTGATCATTTCTTCACCTTGAATCGTGATTAATAGTTTCTCAGGGGCTGCAGAGTACCTCCCTCGTAGTGACAATTTAATTGCTCTCAAATTCAATGCAAGTTTTGCGATTGCACAGTTTATGAAAAATTTGTGTTCACGTTGCAGTTTGATTACAGTTTTTGACGTATAGTCTAAAAATGGTTAATATATTTCAATTTTCTTGTCTCCCATATAAATTGTAGGTGAAAAATTAAAAAATTAAAAATATATAGTTACGAGTTTCTTCCCGATTTCCTATCTTCATCGTTGCTGCATTTTTCAATCAGGAATACACACGCCACTCGCGGTTGCAGATATTTGGTGCAAATGTTTATCTCGTTATATTCAGTTTCTTTCATCCTTTCTATCATTTTCATTTTATCCGGTAGTAATGAATGATCTAATGGCAATTATCCGTCTAAACTATCATTTCTCACTTGCTCTTGCTTATAGCAAACTTCTCTTCCATTCTCTACAGTGACCAAGTTTAACCTCTGCAAAAGGATCTTACTTCCCTTCTAGCCAAAATACATTACTCAATCACAATTCTCATACATAGGCAGATATCAGAGTGGAAAAGAGGCTACACTCTTTCTTCCTATATGTTCCTAGAAAACAGATTTGCTTCCTAGAGTGCGATTGCAAAAAATACAACACTATCGTCATCAACTCTGCTTTCCATCTGGCAAAAGCAGAAAATTCATATCGGAAATTCGAATACAAGACGATGGACAGAAAAAAGACGAGCAACAATTCATTCAACAGATGTAACCCATTTACTTCGATAAGCTGCTAGTACACAAAATTCGGTAATCATTAAAAACTTCACTCGGGAACAACAATATTCACTTGCATCACTGTTCCGAGATGATGCACATCCGCGTTTCAGAATTCATGATTCTCGAGGGCAATGAGAGGTCTAGTAAATACTTGACCATCCAGCCTGGGAAATCGCATGGGCGGAGGACGCAGACACTGCTCTCAGTGACCATCCCATAATACAACTCGAAAGAGCTTTCAGATCGAGACTAGTCGGAAGTGATAAGGAGGGACAATTCACCGTAGGGCTTACGTACGATCCCAAAAAGTCCTCCTTTCCAGAATTGAACACAACCTGACAAGAATGTGATGTGTTTACTACGTAAGTAAAGGCAACCTAGGTCTCTAAAAGAGAGATGTACCCTTGCCCTTCTTGTCTCCTCCAATCTCAAAATGCTTGCATCGCTGCAATCAAGAAGTCAAAACTCAGTTAGATCGAGTGTTCTAGTAACAGTATGTTTAGGACAAATGAGTTTGGTAATGACATCTGAGTTAATCGCAAGAACATCGCAGACAAAAGACAAAAATTCATTCGAATATTCCATGTCAATTATCTCATGTAAAATGTTCTGCGAAAATTATGAAGAGTAACACTTAGGTTTCTGCAAATTAAGACAATGACACTAGCTCGACAAAGATATACGACATCTACCACAGTGGGAACGTACAGTATGACAAAGATTTGGCCACAGCTAACTTTTCTGAAAGACAGTAACGCACTGGATGTGATAATACGTGAAGACCATATGTGAGTGACCTAAACCAAACACAGGACCTACAAACCGCTGTTTATCTATATTAGAACTCCGTAACCATTGAGCATTGCGTCACCGTTTTTGGAACGTGAACTGAAGAATATACAGAGAATAGAATTTTCTCATAGCTGATCGAAACAGGAGTGAAGTCATGACAGAGGTTACTACAATAAATATGTATCAGATCAAAATCAGACAATTTCAATCATTCGGGTTGAGAAGTGGCTGCGCGTGCAGGAATCTTTGGTAGTTCGTCGACGACCAAGGATGGGCCGGGTGACTGGACAAATGGATATGCACATTTGACAATGCGTGAACACTTAAATACATATGCTTACTCGAAAATATCGCTGGCAAGACTGATGGAGAGATAACACACGCATTGCAACTATGGCCTCGTTTACAAGTGGTTAAGATGACCAGAGTGTAATTAAACGGCAAGAAACAATGTAAATACCTGCAGGGTATGAATATCCAGTCGGAGGAATAGAATGAATTGGCAGAAAAGCGCGGTGATATACAGGGAAATCATACATGCAGAAGAGATTGAGAAGCAATGGAACACATTAAAGTACTTGATCACTGCCGTAATAATTGTACAAGTCCAACAAAAATAGAAAGGAAAAAAGCAACATAATTCGAACCTTGATGGGATGTTGAGTCACATGCTTGCAGCCCTGGCACTGCAACCTCAGCACGATCTTCTTGGTGGTCTTAGCCTTCTTGTGAAAGACGGGCTTGGTCTGACCTCCGTATCCTGATTGCTTCCTGTCGTAACGTCTCTTACCCTGGGCATAGAGACTGTCTTTTCCCTTCTTGTATTGGGTAACCTTGTGGAGAGTGTGCTTCTTGCAGTCCTTGCCACTGCAGAAGGACTTCTTAGTCTTCGGAACGTTAACCTGCAATGAGTTTCGAAACATCCAGTTCAACACTCTCACAACCTCAAAAACTCCAAAAAGGAAAAAACCTAAATTGATCCAAGTAACCAATTCATAACCCAATTTAAGTCCTCAGCAGACCGCACATTCACGCGATGGGCAAATCTGCGAGGATTGCAGACCCTAGATATAGCACATTTCAAATTGCAAAGGTGACAGAATGTACCATCTTGACGACGGAGCGTGCACCTCTCCTGAATATCTGTTATCAGATCGAGAGAAACGAAGTGTAAGCTCCGAAAGAGAGAGAGAGAGAGAGGGCTGCTGGGCCGCGACCAAAAGACCGAAGCTCGCATTCCAGCTCTGCTTTGCCCTCCCTGAGATTTCTCCCAACGTACGCCTCAGATTAGCCCACAACTTCAAGCATTCCCAGGCCGTTCGATTCGGTTTAGGGTTGTCCTTGCCTTCGGACGTCCAGTCAATGAGAGAATTACAGAGTCGGGCCCGCTTTCAAAACGCAGAAATAAAGTCCGGGCCCTACTGCCAACTCCAGAGAAAGAAAGTCTTGACCCTGGTTAGACAGACGCAGTGTACACTGCAGTATGGAGACCACGGTTCACTCAGGTTGAAGATTGAGAAAAAATGTTAGTTTCTGATGCCGTAACCTCTGTGGCAGTATTATAGAGTGATAAATTTTTTGGTACAAGGTGATAAATTTCTTGAATCATCATACTCCTATAAAGGAAACATATTATGATTTAGATCATACAAGGTCATGTATATTTTATTGATAGCACTAGCTACTTTCTCTACGGCGGATAAGGTTCCGTATTCGCTTGGTCCATCCGTATATATCTTCATTACTCACATATGAGTGTGGTATCATTTTAAATACAACATGTATTCATATATCTCATTGTCCATTCGGAGTGCATAAGAAAGCTACCCATGATGCCATTAGAGATGTGATGTTTGCTATGGCGCGAGAGTGTCACGACTTTGACATATTCGTGAGGAAGTGCATGAGAGCCTACCTTACTATAAGGCATGGGGTATCAATCTCTCTAGCTTATTGTATAGCATATTTTAGTCAATGTGTTTCCATTGTTCTACAATGAGCACTAGTTTGTATATTCCATAGGAAAACAATTCTTCGGATGCTTTATTATTTGTAGACCGTTATAGTTCGGATATCTTAGTTGCTATATGACATATTTCCCAGTGTGATGTTATTGGGGCTAGCCCCATGTTACCGTTTTGGTTCCATTCTTGTATAATTTGATTTGATGGGGTCTTCCCATCCCTTTTGTTATTTTAATGTGTCACTTAATTTTAATTTTATTGATGGAGTTATTTTAGTGGGACATAGAAACTTCCCTAATCCGAGAACAACCTCAAGAAGCTCCAATTTGTGCTCAGGTAGAACTCAGAACATTCTATATGACCCAAAATTGATATTAAGATATATGCCACATCCAATTGTTGTGTGGTAAACCTGCGGATAAAATATGAACTGTTATGCGTATGAAAAGAGAACGATTCTTGCTGGAAGTTTTTAAACTATGGGGAAAACAGTTAAAAGATTGGATTCGCTAGAATGGTGAACGGGCATATTGAATATTGTTTACCACTATTTTCTCTTCTTTGTTATATCGCCTGATCTTTAATCCAAAAAAATATTAGTGGAGCAATCTGTTTCCAAGGACCTGGTCGGAATTGCTCTCAAAATTCTTCCAATGTAACTAATCAAAGCCCAGTCTACACAATGGCAGGCGAGGGACGTAACAAGTGTTTTAAGAACTATGTCCATGCGAAATTAAAAGATGATAGAATCTACAAAATTCATTCATTCTCTCGATATGCAGTTCAAAAAATTCAATTGACTTCAATACTAAAATATATGAAGAAATAATTTTGCTAAGAAACAAAATTTTAAAAATTGTCTTTACAAAATTTTCCAATTTATATTCCTGAAGTAAAAAAAATTCATTTTTCCATATATCTTGTAAAAGCTTTGTACGTCTTAAAACATACAATTCTTTATTATGAGCAAAACATGTTTAGTAAATCATGTTTGATTCAAGAAAGAAGAACGACAACATAGTAGATCAGGAACATTCTTTTCAAACTAGTTAAGCACAGTGAGTTCACGGAATGAAGATTGTTATACGTTTTTTTCCAAATTCTACAAATATTGTCTCTTTTCCGTAAATATGTTGTTATGCATAAGTTATAAAAATTGGACTGTAATCGGTTGGAGGTTTACGATTATGTCAGATTCTCAATCTGACACAGTTTGCACAGACTATTATAAACTTGTTTGAAAGCCTTAAATTTAGATGCACTCATCGGTCTTGGAGTCAGTGAAAGATTGAGAGATAGAAAGATTAGTCAGTGGATACTGATTGCAGTCTTCTGTGTCACACTTTGTTTTCTTGACGTCTACGTCACTGCAAGAGGGTAAAGCTTACGGCATAGATGATTTTCCGTTACTTTGTAAGAAGCGTCGCTTTAGGAGAAACACTTGGAGATAATTATTTTAGCTCCTGCTTTCTACCTTAGTACCCTTCACCATTACACGTGTAATTCAAAGTTTGAGGAAACGAACGTCTCTTGGTGGCATCATGCAGCTCTTCATGGTTCTCAAATTGTGCACGCTTGAAGTTACACGACCAAAATCCATATATGACTATGATCGACTGAACTTTAAAAATTTAGGGATTTTCGAGAGAACCTTGACATTTCGTGTGTGCTGGACTCTCATATCTTTATAATGGTTCGAGATTCCGTGAGATTTCTTGTAATATTTAAGGTAATATACAGGGCTCTACTACTTTTTGAACCAAACGAAGGTGGATAAGTTCGGATATTTGCTCTTCCCACTTGATTAACTGATCTATACTTAACTTCCATTGGTCCACCATGAAACAGCAAGCACAAGATTTAACCGTGCTTGAACAGAAGAAACAGGTGAGCCGTCAGCAAATGCGCTAGGGAATTATCTTCAATTCCTGAGGCCACAATATCAACAAGATGCACATAAAAACAAAAACCTCCTCACCACTTAAATCTTTAGTACAGTGACATCTACAACACGATCTTATTTACAAGGAAGACCTAGACTATCTCTAACATTCTAGAACAAATCACACATTCTCAATGGATCAATACGCTTTCTTCCTCCTGTCAATGGAAGAGGGAGTGCTTCTGGAACTTGGCTGCAAAACGTTCAGCACAGGTCCCCTGTAGACATACGATACGAGTCCACTCCTGTTAGTATTGCGAGTCTTGCTTAGGCAGTGTTTCATAAGTCAGTGAGGAAAAAACATCAGGATGTCGTAAACGTAAGGTTCATTGTTTCCTAATGACTATGCAACAACTGTTGAAAAGTTTAAAACCTTCTCACACAGTGCAAGTCGAGACAGAGCAGGTAACAATGTGCGTCCAGCAAGTTACTTACAGGAAAGTGTTTGGAATTTGAAAGATGGGCAGCCTGGTTGGGTTCGGAAGAGACGGGGAGATGCTTGTACATTTCTTCACCACTTCCTCTTGATTAAGTGCAGTAGCTACCAATACAAACTACACTCAATATCCACAAATCATTCTGTTCAGATTCATTTTGTATGCTAAGAAGTACGTCAAAAAAGTCAACCACCACAAAGTGCTATCCTTTTGTCCTACATAGAATAATTGCAACATCCCCACCTCACCGGAATATGGCCACTCACAGGCTATCAATGACAAGAAGCACTGGTAGCAACTTTGAGCAAAAACTCACCAGAGGAAAGAGAACGTTCATAACTCCAGCACTGACAAGCGGAGACAAGAAAAAAGTGGCAAGCACACAGGGACTGCCTGCAGACAATACAAAATCAAAATTCAGGGCACTTCGACTACCACAAGCGCGTCCTGATATGCTGGCTAAACATCTTTATATCTATGACTACCATTCCACCATCAAAGAAGATTAGATGTGATCTAATCTATCTAATCTTTACAGTAACGGCAAAAAGTATGAACACCAGCACCTCTATCAAAAGACCCTGTCCGTACTGCCCTAACAATTATCATGTAGTTGTTGGGCAATTACAGAATCTCATGGGGTTCCAAACATAGCCTCACGATAGCCTCATGAATTCATCCCATTTTTTGTTAGATAACAAACTCATACTAGATATCCGAACCAATTCTCTCCAAAAGGGGAAAACTAAGCACTTACCAAATCCCGCAAAGAAGGCCCAATTTGTTTCAAAAAAGAGCAGGCGTCTCTCAAGGTTCCATTTTGCAAAGCCCCACTTATAGCTGCTCAATACAAAATTGAAGAGAAAACCATCACTCAATACAAACTCGGTAACTTGTAGAAGGCAGTGAATGGAACAATTTATAACTGGTGTTGTCAAAAAAACCATTCAAACATAAATGTATAAATAAGGGTGGAAGGATCCCTGTATTGGAAGATGGAAATGAGATATTTTCAGAAACTTACTCGAAGCAATAGTAAGCATACAGCCAAGATAGCATTACAAAACTGAACAATTGCCCTATGTATGGGATGAAGCTGACAGCAAAGATCTGCAGCACACAAACATAACGTATTTATTGGGGTAAAAGGCGATTGAAATAATATAATATGCATTTGAATATAAAATATTATACTTATATCCTTTCTGGCACAAAGTATAAGCACATAAATCAAATACTCTAGCAGATTTGGTTTCTAAACTGCACGCTTGAACACGTAGGAAAATATCTCTAACCTTAAATTGATGTGATTTTCCTTCATTCCAGCATATATTTCAATATCTACGTTGAATTAGATAGACCATCTATAGCAAGTGAACTAAAACAAAAAAATAAAATGTACCAGGATTGACCCGTGGTTGTATGGCATGTTCATTGTGCTATTACCTCTACAAAGAAAACGCTAAGCATGAAAATTGAGTAGATCTGTTCACCAATTGTTAGCATGATACTGCACATCGAACCACCAATGAGGAATCAAGTTTAGACTGACTTCTGCACTGGTAAAGCTGTGCCAATGCAAAAGGGAGGTAGGGTATGTGGCAGTCAAAAGGAATGACATATATATAATGCATACTTGAAGTCTTCCCCACAACGTCGCATTGTGACGACCAATCACAAACCACTAAAGAATGGGCCTCAAGATTTCGATGAGGCCCATTGTATAGTTGGATAAGGCTGTCACAAACATATCTAACATATGGTACAAAAACATTAATCACGGCTACACATACAGCTGTTACAATATCACGGACAATGGCTGACATGCTTTTAGACCTCGGAGCATCAACTCAGATCCTAATTACAACCTTCTATTAGGAGAAGAGTAGATTACAAGGCACATCAAGCCTTACCTTCTAAAACCACTGCTGTCGTTCTTCACTTGTACTTGAGAAACCTTTTGGTTCTGAACTACACCTTTGTCCATTGCTCTGTATGCATGCCGAGCAATATCATTGTACCTGAAATAAAATGTCTCAAAATTCAGGGGTTACATTTTTCATAATTGTGCAATCCTAGCCAAAGACAAACGTGAATGTGGCACTGAAGCAACACAAAAACTTTCAGATAACGAGGTATGATGAAGTTGGTCACCATATGAAAACTTACCATACGCAATTCACCACAAACGTGATTACATATATAGGGAAGAGCCATAAACCCTGCAAAATCATCATATAAGAATTATGTATAGGAGCTAAACCGCTGAGGATCCTATAAGCATGCAATAAATATCCTTTATTTCTCGTATATGCATGACATAAATTATCCTATAAATAATCCCAACCTATTATGACATAACCAAAGTTGAAACTAGCAAACAAAATCAGTCATACATAATTTATTTGTTCACATCAAACAGAACAAACCCAGATAAAATTAAGCCCCAGACAGAAACATGACAAGTAAAGTCATGCGGCAACTTACATAGCAAAGCACAATAATGATTGAATGAAGCAAACCGCCACCTTGAGAATGTCCCACAGCTAAATCTCCATCTTCCCTGAGGGATGAAGACCTTAACAGCCAAAGCAGCAGCGGGAGCAAACACCTTTGCAGAAGCCATATGCTGCAAAAATGGATTACGATAACATCTTATTTTCATGAATCTTCCAGCAAATAAATTTCATTCATGTAGTTAATGGTGTCAAGGACAACAATCCAATGATATAAAATATAAATCTTTTCATCCTAGCACTCGGCTGCATAACGATAAACGGGTGTGATGATAGTGACTAAAAACCCGTCAAAAAGCATATGAAAATGGAAGGTTCATGGGGAAACACCTGCCAAGGAAAATGCAGCCGTTCAATACAAAAATTTGGCCAGTTTTGTGAAGAACCTCCTTAGATCTGCAGAAAAACATGTCACCGGTTTAGCAGCTCCTTTACCAGGATCTTAGCTGCTCCTAAAGCCACGTACAGTAACCAGCAAAGGCCATGACACACTCGTTCTTCTACCACCCTCCCAACTAGTTTTCGATCTCTCCCACGTTGGAGTTGCGGAGATGAAACTTGTAACTGGGGAATTCCTCATCGCAACCATCAACCATCATGCAATCAACCATTCCAATCACTGCTAGTCACAAACTTCTGTCCAAATAAATTCAGATTAACTCTTCATTTTGTGTAAATCATCAACGTTGTAAGTGGCACTCACGTCCAAATGCAAATCTTGAAATGTAGACATAAATATATGACGAGTTCGAGAATACCAACGTAGAGATGACGAAATGATATCTATGCTTAAGGTACGAAAAGAAGGTATCCCTATGACAGATTTAAAAGATCCGTACAGATCATGGACTGAAGATTATGATCATAGAATCAAAAGAAGAAACATGTGAGCTGATAAGCAAAAGAAAACATCAAAACGGTCCTGAACAAACATCTAAAATTACAGTTAGATCTTTGCAGATTCCAAAATAGGAATTTTTAAGGTAAAGTAGGAAAAGAAACCAAAATAAAAAACAAAAACTAGAGATAGATGCAAGAAAATGATTGGAAAGAGAAATGACATATATTACAAATCGGAATATATTTGAGAAAACTCAGAACAACAAAGAGGTCCTTCTGTAACAGGTTATTGATTATTCCGTTCTACAAAACTCATAATCAACTGCATTGCGTGGTGTTCACCGATCACACCACGACCAGACCCAAGCATGACTAGATCAGTGCCTCCCCTTCGAGCCAAGACTGCTGCTCCAGGGTTCTAATTGAAGGCTTCGAAACAAAGAAATCAGAAGTGAACATATTGTGTCGCTCTGATAGATACGTGAACTTTATAGATAAATAAAACACATCACAACAATCATACTGGAGTGATTGCAATGTGTCCATATAAACAGAAGCAACAGATTCAACATCAGACAAAAAATCGCATCAAATGAAGGTCAAATTTTAGAAAGACCAGAATTTTCACACGAAGCAGTACAATGGAAGGCAAGCAATCTGTAGCCAGGAACAAATTTACATTTAACTCTGAATTGAAGTAACAATCCACGCCAAACCACGTAGGATACTGCAGAGAGTTCAAGTATCAATAAACGCTACGAGATAAAAGTATTAGGAAGTAATTTTACCAGCGTCATAGTATCCAATCATGGAAACCTGGAGTTGAATCATTGCATAGCAGATTTTTAGTGAAATGAGAATAGAAGAAAACTCGTAACTGACTACATAGAAGATGAGAATATCAACCACAGAATGAATATAAAGGTGCAACTGAAGAATAGGGAATCTCCGGAAAAAAATGAATCGCATGAAATTTTCTCCACAGCTTCAATCCTATGAGAAATAAAACTTCCACTGCACAAGGGTTACTCAAGGAGTGATCAACCTTCTGCACAATAAAACCGCACGATCAATTCTGCAAGCTTCAACAAATCCTGCTATCCATAACGCTCCAGCCCTCGAAGCATGCAAACGTAGTTTGTACCACCTCCTCGAGGAATTCAATTCAGCAGACGAAAGAGGAGAGGACGAAGAAACAGAAGCAATTCCAGCAGCCCTCTGGGCACTCCCCCCTTCAGCCACAACTTCGGAACGAACACCTTGCGATGGAGCCATTTCCTTCTTCGCCACAAAACAGTAAACTCCCTTCCGGTCTCACCTCGACGCTCTCACACATTTCAACATAACGAATCCACCCATCCGATCGTTCCAAAGCTCCCTCCCTCCCTCTCGAACCTAACAGACACACACACTCCGCAGTGGATTATACGGAATCTTGGGGAGTACTACCACCTAGTCAAACTACACTCAACACACAACCAACGAAAGGAAAGGAAAAAGAAGAACGAGGAATGTCTACGAAAGTCAATTGTCATTCTGTAATAATCACAGAAGGGAAAAGAAAGGAGGAGAAGCACGAGAAGAACAAAGGGGAAGGAAGGACGGAAATAAATTCCCCAGGAGGAGGGAGCGATGACAGGCCGGACGAGTTAGAGTCCGAGGTCCGTGCTACCGTAGTTCGTACTCTCGCTCGCTCCCTGCTGAACGAGAAGAGAACGGGCATCGACGTCACATGTCTAATTGCTTCGCTTCTTCACGACATTAGTACATGTACACCGACGTATGCCACGTGCTGCTGTTTCATTCGTGGGACACTTTTTACCCGTGCGCCGTCGCCACTTTCCGGTCGCAAGCTTTGGGTTACGTGGCATGAAGAGTTCACAACGACGTCCAATAGACGTCGCCAAATGTACAATGCGGGAAAAGGCAATTGGAAGCTTTTTGCAACTTATACGGGAACCTTTTGCGTGAAATAGCAGGCAGCCTGACCGTCGGACCGTCCAACATATTGCGTGGAAGATCAGGATGGTGGAGAATTAAGGCATTGGATGATCACAGATCTTCCAGTATTCGTCTTTCAGGCACCGCTACGCTGCTGCTACGGAACGCATATTTGCAATCAGGGTCGGAAGTTATTAAAAGGTCGTATGGTCCGCAAAGCTCAGCTTCGGCCAAGGCGCAACCGGCGGGATCGTACCGTCAAGCGGATGGGACTGTCAACAGGAAACGTTGGAGATTTACAACATCATAATTCACCACGTCTAAATTTCCAAAATAAACATTTTCTCTTACCCGTACGATGTTCTTGTGTCATACCGTACCACCACAAGTGACACCGGATATATCAGGGAATTTTCTTGCAGGCAGTGATGACAACAAATGTACACATGGCATTATTATAGCACACATTGGAATTGTGACTTGTTGGCTCTCTCACATGGCATTAAAATAGCACACTTTGGAATTGTGACTTGTTGGCTCCCTTCGTGGATGTAAAGGAGTAAAAAACTCTCACTTGTCAGGGAACAGGCACTCCACTCCCAGGTACTGGGAATTTCCCTGTTGAACAAATACATTAAAGTGTATTTATATTAATTATGAAACACTTTGGATTTGTTATATCAAATTTAAACAATAAAACTGACATAGTAGTATAGTCGGAGTGGGGCATGGGGCATTAGAAAGTAAAAGACACAGTAAAATAACAAAAGGGACGGGAAGACCAATCCATTAGAAAGAGGAAGAGACACAGTATAATAACAACAGGGACGGGAAGACCCCATTAGAAAGTAGGTTTTGTCTTTTCATTGTAGCTACGGTAGAGTACTTGGCCTAGAAAAAATTTCCTGATTTTACTTTTCCACAAACATGTATCACAGTTCTATCAAGTCTTGCATGCCATTATTAGAAATCAACTATTTTGTAATTGATGCAGAATCTATTAAAGTTGCATGTGTGAAATAAATCATCCTCACGACTGAAAAATAATTCTACTTTGTGAAAAGTGACATAGACATTTTCACGCATGTCAATAGATTCATACTTGGTAGGTTCATTGGTGTAAGGTTTTTCATACTCAAGCATCTATTAAATGAGATGAGATACCCAAAAAAATAAAAATCAAGCATTCAATTGATATGGTACAGTGACAAATAAATGCCGGTAATATCTATTCTAATTGTGTTAGGATGTAACTTCGTCGCCTGGTTTCTTTTCTTAATACACACTACCTTTCGTAAGACAAAGTTGCATATTACCTCCCATATATGTATGGCCATGGCTGGATACTCTACCGTACCATCTCTGTCCCCTTCTGCTAGACAGAGAAACTTCCAGTCTTCCCATTCGTTTTCGAAACTTGAGACCACCAGTACCGATCGTCCGATGAGCTACACAAATTTGAGGTTTGATAGAAATCGTCGATTGGTCTTGACAGATGTCAAGCGTAGAAGTTAATACAAGCGAAAATTTGTGATTCTAGAAAAGACTTCTCCGACGTCCTTGCATGAAGTAACGCGCCAGTAGAATAGCAAATAAGATGGGAATACCCCGCTAAGTCTTACATGGATGAAACCAAGGGGTAGGATGGGGCTAGACCCCAATAGCACCGACGTCCTTGCATGCCATCGACTCATGAAATTTTTAAATAATAGAAATTGTAATTTTCGTGCCATTTGTAAATGTAGCAGGTAGAGGTCAATGAATTCGTGAAACTTAAAATTTAATTTTACAAGGTAATTTCCTTCCTAATTCCAGTTAGTCAAACAACACTGAAATGACTTTATTCACGCCACTGAAAGACCCTCATTTCCAAAAGGCGATAGCAAGGAAAATAACAAAATAGAAACAGTGTAAAATAAAGGAACTAAATAGTACAAGTTTTATCTGTATTCTAAAAGTTCTCAAGAACCTGGATGAAAGCTAATGTATCTGAACTTTAATCCCACCAAGAAAATAGATATTTTTTTGTTTAGATGGTTGCATATGTAGTAAATGATGTATTGAGGTATGATGCATATCAAATCTCTCTCTAATGTGTGTAAAATAATCACAATGCAACAAAGAATGTACCCTATGCTCAACTTCTATATCTTAACAACAAACACAATATCTAATATTCCTAGGTATACTGTAATATTCACTTATCTCAATAGCCATTGTAAGTGAGGTAAGAGGTAATCTAGATATTATGTTTTGCTCTTTACTTCCCAATAGTAACCTGGTTTGATATAAACAAGCATACGATTTATTTCATTTTGAGATTCAACCTATTGAGATTCCATCCTATACTTGAGATTCAACCACACTTTTTCAAAAATCTCTATTTTTTATTTTTCTATTTTTGAAAAAAATCAGATAATATAGCAAAAAGATGGAAAGACCCCATCAAGTCATACATGGATGAAATCAAAAGGGTAGGATGGGGCTAGGCCCCAATAGCATCACAATGGGAAATATGTCATATTGCAAAAAAGATATCAGAACTATCTAGATCAAACTCTCTACATACGACAAGAGCATCCCAAGAAGCATCACCTAACTTGATTGCTCTTCTATGGATTGCACTAGAAAGTGATTTCTATAAAGCAATGGATACACATTGTCTAAAAGAAACTACACAATATGTAAAGAAAGTGATTCCTCATGTCGCCTAGTATGGTAGGCTCTTGCATACTCTCTCACAAATATGTCAAAGTCGGATCCATATCTCCATATAACTCCAAGGCTAGAGGAATTTCTATATTTAGAAACCTTAGTTTTTGAGGAAAAAGCATCCCTCTGAAACTCTGTCCATGTAGAATCTCTAAACACAACATCCACAACAATAACCAACAGTAACTTGGTCCTCCCAAATCAAGTATAGATCTGCCCTAACCAACTGTCAACTGCAAGACATACCACGCTCACTCCTCCATGTGAATTATGTTGAGAAATCGACTCTTCAGGAATCACTCCAAGAAGAGGAGAGTACACCAAACAGACAAGAGAGAGTGTACATGAATGAGATGAGGAAGGCTTTGCCTTCCCTTGTATATATATAGGGTGAGTACAAGGAAACCCTAATTTCGGTTAGCCCTAAAATATATATACCATAGGTGCGTAACAACCCTAGATCAACTCAATGAGCTTGGGATATTAACACCCCCTTCAAGCTCAACCGTACATCCCGAACTCCTAGACAATGTTGAAAAGTAGCAAACGACTCTCTAGGCAAAGCTTTGGTGAAGATATCTACAACCCGATCTCACAGTATGTATATATCTAAGATCTACTACACCGAAAGGACCTTCTCCCTAACAAAGTGATAGTGCACCTCAATGTGCTTTGTCCTAGCATGAAAAAATGTGATTGTTGGCTAACATCATGCCGCTAATGTTATCGCCTAGGATAACTCAGGACTAGGATAATCTACTCCAATATCGAAAAGCAAGGAACGAAGCCAAACCGCTTCACAAGTGGCATTCATAGCACCATGATACTCTGCCTACGTGGAAGACAAATTGCCACGGTCGGGTTGCTTCTTAGAAGCCCACTCACAAATTCTTTCCCAAGTCCAAACGCATATCCAAACGTGGATCTCCCCGCCGAAATGTCTCCCCCCTAATCAAGATCGGTGTAGCCATGCCGGTTCACTCACCTCCAAATCAGATCGAAGTCCAAAATGAAGTGTGGACTTCACATACGAGAATCCGCTTAACCGCCATCATATGCGGTATTACGTGGAGCATGCAGAACTCCGATCGACTAGACCAACAAAGATAGCTCAAATCAGGTCTAGTGATAGTGAGATAAATCAAACTCCCAACCATATGTCTGTACATGCGGGGATCTGCAAGTAACTCTCCATCGTCTAACTCTAGCTTTAGACCTTGTTGTAGAGGAGTGTCTATTGGTTTACAATCAGACATCTTGAACTCCTTAAGCTTATCTAAAGCATATTGGCGTTGTATTAGCCACATATCCTTTCCCTCTGTGATAAACTCCACACCAAGAAAGAATTTAAGATACCCTAAGTCTTGTATCTCAAATTCGGAACATAAGATACTCTTGATGTGGGAAATCATCTCCTCATGGTTCCCAGTGATAATAAAATCATCTACCTAGATGGAAATCATCACTACATGAACTCCTGATCTCATGCAGTATAGGGATGAGTCGGAATGACAGACTACAAATCCAAGAGACATGAGAAAGGAATTGATCTTCTCATACCATGCTCTCGGAGCCTGTTTCAAACCATAGAGGGATTTCCTTAACTTACAAACGCGGGAAAGAAACTTCAGATCTTTGTAACCACGTGGTTGTTGCATGTAGACTTCCTCGCCGAGATCTCCATTGAGAAAGGCGTTCTTGAAGTCCATTTGATGCACTCGCCATCCCTAGTTGACAGCAATAGCAACCACCGAACGAATGGTTGCCATCTTGACAACTGGACTAAACGTCCCTCGTAGTCCACTCCATGCTGTTGTGCGTAGCCCTTGGCTACCAATCTGGCCTTGTATCGAGATACAGTGCCATCCGAGTTGCGCTTGACCTTGAAGACCCATCTGCAATCAATCGTTTTCTTACCTTAAGGTAAGTCCACCAATTCCCATGTTTGTTGGTGACGAAGTGCAACAAGCTCTGTCTCCATGGCTTCAATCCACTCATTTTTGTGCATCGCCTCCTCAAGCGTACTCGGTTCTGGCTCAGCAAGAATGTGAGTCATGTATGCATGATGATCAGCAAGGAAACTTTCATGCATAAATCGCTGAACAGGATGCCGAACTCTCTCGGTTTTAAATAGAGGGGTGCTCGGATGTATTGTTTGTCGCCCCTTGCTTCGGATCTGAGGTACCAGCAGCGTCGTTCTGGGATGCTTCATCCAACGGATGAATACCTGTAATCCGTGGTGAAGACATCATATGTTGCAAAATAAGATGATCCTCAAGTCTAGGAGTCGGTCTGGATGGTGCTCGGTGAACTTCATCCGTAGCAACCCAGTACAATAGACTTCGGCTCTAGACGTGTGACTCGAAACTCCACTGCAGAAAAGGTACAAAGGATGGACTCCTTTAGTGCGCTTTCAAGAGGAAGAGTGGGTATGACCGAACAATCGCATGTGCATACCAAGATTGCAACTCTTCAAATACAACATCTCTACCGATATAGAATTTCCTAGATAAAGGATTATAGCATCTATATCCTTTCGTATCTAAGGAATATCCAAGGAAAATACACTTCTCAACTTTCGGATCAAGCTTCTTACGCTTCTCATCGGGAATGTGTACATACCAGATGCAACCGAAAAACTTTCAGAAATGAGTAATCGTGGCTTGTGGCCTGTGAATATCTCCATCGGGGTCTTGTCGTGAACTTCCGCAGCCGGAGTTCGATTCATCAAGTACACCGCAATGAATGCGACTTCCGCCTAGAACGGTCTAGGCGGTTTCTCGCTCAACATAGAGCAAGCGACCTACGCTATGTGACGATTCTTCCTCTCCGCAACGCCATTCTCATTGTGGAGTATAACTACAAGTCTTCAAGGCCAGATGCCATGCTTACGTAGGTAAGCAGTGAATTCTCCGGACAGAAACTCGCCTCCTCCATCGGAACGTAGACAAATGATAGATTGTCCAGAATGTTTCTCCACCAAGGTGTGGAAAGTCTGGAAAGCTGACAACACATCTAAAGAGCTCTTGCTCTTAAGGAAGTAAACCCAGGTGTAGCGAGAGAAATCATCAATGAAGGACACGAAGTACTCAAAACCAGATAAACTTGGTTGAGAAGAAGTCCATACATCTGTGTGCACTAGCTCTAGAAGCTTGGTCGCTCTCCTACCTGATCCCTTAAAGGGTTGTCTAGCTTGCTTGCCGAACTCACAAGCGGGACACACTGCAGTGGGCTCAACAAAAGTGAAGTTGGGCAAACCTGTGACTAGATCTGAACTCGGAAGAGTCTTCAGTTTCTTAAAGTTCATGTGCCCAATTCTCTTGTGCCAAATATCTATGTCAGATACTACAAAGCCATTTTACGTAATGAATGACAGAGTTGGCTATTTACCGACATTAATCAGTAGCATCTAGCTTGAATGTCTACCAATCCTCGCTACCTCGAGCTACAACAGTACCTGTGGAGTCTTCAACAAAGCATCCATCTTTCTTGAAACGCACTTGGAAATTTTGTTCTACCATCTGTCCTACTGATAACAGATTTCGAGTCAGAGTAGGAACATGTAAAACATTTCCGATTCTAGAAAGATTGGATCCTGGAATGTCAAGCGGAATTTTACCCTTATGCTTGATCTCGTGCTTCGTATCATCTCCAAATCACCATGAACCGAGGAGTCTCCACGGTGTCAAGCGGCGCAAACCATTCTTGATGCGGCGTCATGTGGCTTGGGTAGTCTGCACTGATCACCCAATCTATATATCAGTGCGAAAAGCATCATAACTCTAGTGTGTCACAATGAAAGAATGTTCTTTAGCGCCTACATGGCCTGTTGGCCCCGCCGCGAATCATTCGATGCTTGTAACAATTTTTGGCATAGTGGCCATTCTTGTGACAAGATAGTTGCGGTGTTAACTCGCTTTTCTTCCTACGGTGGCGCACGCTGGCCGGTTGGGTGGCCTTATTCGCACACCCACCTCTACCACCACCATATCCGGCTCCTCTGCCACGACCTCTACCTCTACCTCCAGAACCTGCAAAAAACACACATTCTTGCATTCTTGGACAAAGCACTAGTATCTTGTCTGCACTGCACTTCTTCTCCCAACATCATTGGGACCAATTAAATCGAACCGGAAGAGGTTCTCTCCGGTCGAAATTGACGTAATGAACTGCTTGTACTCGGCAGGCAGTCCTTGCAATGTCGCACCAATAATCACAGTCGGATCAAGTTGAACATTGACAGATGCTAACTGATCTGCCAGTTGCTTGATGTGATTGACATAGTCACTATCACACATCGAGCCTTTCTTGATCAGATTGAATTGCCGCAAAGAATCGCAGCTTTCCGAGCTTGTTCCCGAATGGAACATCTGTGACAATGCGTCCCAAGCTTCGTTGGGTGTGTCACAGTCTTGAATGTGACCGATCATCGAGCTTGAGATCGTGAGCGCAATGTAGTGGATGGCTTGATACGACCGCTTTCTCCACTCACGCAATGTCTGCTCACTGCGAAGATCACCAGCAACCACGATTGGTGCTTTCTCCTCCCCGGTCACAAGCTCCCATAGCCTTGCTCTGGTAGAAACTGAGCCTTTGCTTGTAGTGGCTGAACCTTTGCTCTGGTAGAAAACCTCAAATCTCTAAAAAACCTCTTTTAGGTCTCCAAACAGCTCCTCACAGATTTTGGAAAAGGCGATAACTATCATCAACAACTCCAAATCACACGAAAACTTCATGGCTATCAAATTTGACCATTCTACGCAAGAAAACTCCCTTGGACAGTCGGGCGATCAGAAATAGGTCGAAAACGATCATCTTGACCTCCGAAAACGCAATTGAAGATTCTGAGAAACACGAAACGGTTCCCCAACAATCTAATCATTTCTGCGGGACAGCCTCCATTTGAGACTCACTCCTCACTGATCTCCAGCACTCCTCTATGTCTTATCTACATAACTAATGCTCCCACCAAGCTCTGATACCATGTTGAGAAATCGACTCTTCAGGATTCACTCCAAGAAGAGTTTAGTAAATGAATCCTAGTAGTACGAGGAATGGCCGGATCTACTAAGACAAAGTGTAGAGCATGTTGAAACTATGGGTCCATCAAGATGGTAAGCCTCTAGTCCAATCACTGGACAATGAGAAAAAGGATGAGAGTTGATGTTGTACTTTTGGGGACAACACATCTCTCATCTACCGTAAGAGTACTTGTAAGAAAAATGATTCCCCATCCACTTCCCTTGCATACATCTCAAGAATGATCCAATTTGCAATCATAAAACTGATAGTATAACAAAGATGTCAAAAGTTCAACTAGCCAAAAATACTACATGTGACGTCTTCTTTATTAATAATAAGCCTACCACTACAAACTAAATCTGCAAAAATATTTATCTCCATGCCAAATCTCTTATCATAATTTCAAAGTAATTAATCCAAACACACTCCAGGGTCTAAATTTCATTCTTCAACTTCAAATCAGCATAATAGAGTGACAGCTCACTTAATTACATCTATTCTTGAGTCCACCTCGTATCTCTTGTCATTAGTTTTTCAATCTTTTCTCCAATTCTGCAAATGGTTCCCTCTAAAGGCTTCTAAAACTATTCAAAACCTTGAATAACTTCACCAAATGCACTCATTGGTCCAAATTTCACAACCAATAAGAATGAAGAGTAACTTTTTTTATCTAGAATATTTCCAAATTAACTCCATATTAGCTCCATATTAATTTAGAGCTTTACAGTTAACCTAAACACACTACATAGCCATCACATAAATAATATGAGTTGCAATTAATAAAGAGTCAATATAACAACTTGAAATCAGCTAAGTATGAACAGAACTATAAACTAAATCGAAGAGTATATAATTTGAGAATAATATTTTTCGCCAAAATTCATAACAATCAATTCCATATGATTTATTTTCAGTAAATAATAGTGATTGATTGTAACCCACATGTTGAAAGCAACCACTACTAACAAGTTTAGATCCATAACGCTTAACTAAATAAAAATGTATATTGTAAGGTCGCAAATCGTGCCATAAAAAACAATTAGAAGAATAATTGGATCGAGAGAGTTCATCATTTACCGCATAAAATTATCTCCAAATTGATATACTAATCACACTCGAAAATGATCACGATGAAAATATTAGATGTTAATCACAAATGAATTTGATATTGGTATATCTAAAGATCATGTTATCCTCTATCCATGTCTCGAGTCAGCTCCACTTCGATTAGATAAGCTTCTTATTCAATAAAATGATGTTCTATATCTCTCTCTTCTTTTTTCTATCATGACCACTCTTATATTTAATAAGTTCTAAGATAATACATCTTGGAGCCTTATCAACATCATCATTTTACAAAGTCAATTCAATCATGAGCTCTTAAATCTTATGATAAGCTGACGATCCTTCTGACCTAAAGTATCATATTCATAACAATATTTTTAAAGATGACATATGATATCATCTTCTCATAGTAATTGTATCATAACACGACGACGATCTACATATTACAAGAGCATCTGAAGAATTATCATCTAATATGATTACTCCCCTATTGTGGGAGCTAGTGATCTCTATACAACAATGGATATGAATATCAATGTTTGTTTGAGGAAGAGAGAATAATATTTTTTCATATATATGGTGGAAGTATTTTTTAATATTCTTCTAAATATGGTGACAGGCTCATCACACGTGATCTGAAAGTTTCAACCTTGCTTGTTGCATATCTAAATTGTTTCTTTCGTTCCCCGTGAATCTGTGATGTATAATGGGTGTAAAATTACTGACAATAACCGAAGATTCACCTGTCCATATACTAAGATGAAATAATGCGAAGCAATCCCGTATTGGTCATATGAACTTTATTCTCCTCTACAATATTACAGCGATTATTGGAAGTTGTTACTACAGTTAGAAATATTGAAACTAACCATTTGTTGACGTAATCTTTGAAAACTCAACATACGAACGCATTGAGCGTTACTCAAATATTTGGGCAGATTATTGGAGTGAATGATGAAGCCCTCCACGTGGATACCATGGCTTTGAACTGCCCCATACCACTGTCGTGTAATATCCCTTGAGCTGGAATGACGAAGATATTAAATGGTGTTCAAGGAAATAAATATAACACCGAAAGAGAAAGTACAAAGGCCTAGAAGGCGACAAACGTCAAAGCACTCAGAAGAAACCTTCTGTGCATTGCAAGCAAATCAACTAGGGTATTCGTTGGGGTAGGGAAAGAGTTCTTCTCGAAGGTTTGTTAGTCTACGGACGTGGAGAATTGTGGAAGGTACAGGTAGCCAACCATTACATCATCATTTTAAAAATCAAAATGGACGTGATTATGATTGTCATATATTTTAGTAAAATTTATAATATTCAATAACATATAATTTCATTATTATATGTAAAATATTATATTTAATGATCTTGCACATTTATATTTTGAAGTTATATATATTGTAAATATTTTATTACATGTATATAAATCAATATTTATGGAAGCAAATTTCACATACATATTAAGAGTTTCATATAAAATAATATTTGAATACACTATCAAATAAATTTAAGTATAATTATATAATTATTTAACACCTATAACATCCGTAATGATGTTAATATTATTTATAAATTTGAATTTTAATGCTTGATAAAAAATCATCAATATATAAGAAGGAAAATCTTCAAAAGAACAATGAACCTTCAAGCTCATTGTGATGCAAATTCTAATATGTTCAGATTTATGTTGTCAAGATAATCAAAATTTCTATTGAAAATTTTTTTTAATTTAAATCTGTTGAATTATAAAATTAATAATTTAAATAAATTTCATTTCCTAAATTTGATATTTCAATATATATTTTTAAAAAATTAAAATTATAAAATTATTTTTCTAAGTTCAAAACATATGAATTATATATTTTGATAATTATGCTATTTGTATCATTTCACTATACATGCTTCTCTTTTTACATTGACAACATATGATGTTATAGTGAAATGATTTTGAAGATCTTGTAAGTAATGTTCATAAATTGTTGTCCTATAAATTTTTATATTTATATTTATATTTACTTAATTTTAAAATCATAAAACATTCCAAAATATATTTATTAATAACATAATTTAGTTAAAAATATGAATTATGATATGAATAATATGTAGGTATGTTTGGTTCTTATCTAGGCTGAAAAGTAAACATTTTAATTCTATATTTTGTTGATAAAACATTTGATATACTAAGATCAATATTACATTAGAAACAAGAGTTTGTGCATCATAAAGAAAAATATATCATGTGTAATAAATCTCTTTTATGGATGTTAACAACTTCAAGTGTGAATATTTTGTTTAATTTAATTTATATTTTTTTTGATTAATGATTATTTATGTAATTTTTATTTCATAAATTAAAAAAATCATTTTTAAAAATAAAATATAAAATAACTATAAAAAATAAAAAATATATGTGATTCATATTTAATAATATGATTTTTTCAATCAAAATTACATATTATCAAAAAATCATTCTCCCAAAGTTTTGCAAAAAATTCCAAAATTTGTATATTATTACACTTGATAAATAGCAGAAATATAATGAGAAATCTTTGAATTTTTTTATTGAAAATGAAAAAAATATCTCAAATATAAAATAAATCTGAGCTTTTTAAACTTATATTTTATGGTGTGATAATTGTAAGCAAAGTATATATAATGTGTCCCATGGTTGAAATATCAAAGATCTAGTTCAAAAATGATGTTTAAAAAAAATTTGATATTAGATATAGATATTGTTATGTTATAAGAATCTTCGGAGCATGAATTATGAGGATGAACCAAAGTAGTAACTACTTGGATTCTCTAAGAAGTTAGCCAAAGATGATGGAGAGGTTAAGCATTTTAAATTAGATAAGACTTGAACAAGTCTAAATCTGCATAAAATATTGTGAAAACAATTAGTACATATGACTTGAAATTGTTCTATTCTATTCATGCAGGTTTTGTTATGATTTACTTTGCACCATTGCAGCTGATGCTAACTCTATTGCAAAGAAGAGAGGTTTTGATTATTGATACTTTCAACACTCGGATTAGCCATATACAAGAAGCATTTTTTACTCATGGAGGACCATATCATTGGTTACAAGAGAGACATATACAATGGTCAAGGAGGAATTATGAAGCCAATTATATGCTAGTAGTGTTCAAACAAGATGGATAAACACTTACTTCAATATTGTGAATCTTTAAAACTCTACCTTTTCAATAACATAAGACATTTTTCCACTAGTAGTCTCATCTGAAAGTACTGAAATAGACTTTGATAATCATAAGACAAATGTTGTTGACTATCTACTAAGGATCATATCATAAATCCACTTGATGATGACGCTCCAAATTGATGAGCTACATCATATTTCTGATCAAAACCCTCTCTTGTTTAGCTTAAAGATCCCTAAGCTATAATATCTCTCTTCCATACCACCCAATGTAAAATGTACTCTAAGCATTTAGAGTATGAAGCTCAAATGTTTGCTATTTTTTAAACTGGCTTATTTATTTATTTATTTACACCATATCAGTCAAAATAATTATTTCCACTTAAGAGCAAGTTTTTTTTTACACATCAAGTACCAAATGCTTTACTGGTAATGCTTAGTTTGATGTTAATTGCAAGGCTACCGAAAAAGTTTTACTAATGAAAAGATAAATGGGTTGAAACTAAAGAGTAGTACAAGAAAGTGGAGAGGAAGAATTAATTGTGGACAAGAAGGATTCAACAACAAATCCAAATTGAGATTCAATGAAAATCAAAGAAGTTATGATAGGAAAGAAGATTTAATAACATAGATTTTATACTCAAATTTTTTTATTTATGCCAAGGAGCTTTATAATGTGTGTACATTGCCTGATACATCCAAACGTATATTTCTTTTCTATTTTCCATAGAAAATGTCATTCTCATTGTATATAGGATGAAAACTAGTAAAACTCATGGTTTAAGAAGATGATACATGAGCTACTTAAATGGGTGAAATAGATGTGTATTCAATACTAGCTGTACTATTTAATGCATCACTTTAGAAAAGTTTCATGTTCCTTGAAAATTAAGCAAATTAGTAAAAATCCACAATTCAAGCAACCATGATGACATTAAAAACTATCCAACCATCATGATTAGTAGTCTTATGGCCAATCTATACATATTATGTTACATTATAAATTAAATAAGTGCGTATATTAAGAAAAATTATTGGATAAGCCGAATTTAGGTAACATGTATTCATTGCTCTACAAAGAGCACTAGCAGGTGCAATCCATAAGAGAATAATCATATTAAGTGATGCTTCTTTGGATGCTACAATTGAATGTTGATTTTTTGATATAGATTGTTTTGATATCTTAGTTGATGTATGACATATTTTCCATTGTGATGCTATTGGGGCCTAGTCCCATGTAACTTGTTTAGTTTCTTCCATGAACGATTTCATAAGGTCTTCCCATCATTTTTTAAATTTTACTTTGTACTTTGTTGGAGAAGTTGAGAGAAAGAAGATTTCATAGTGTTTCAACAAGTTAGGCACTACAACTACTTGGAATTTGAGGTTATCTTTAACTACAAATGGAACCATGTAGCACAAAAGCGTATTACAAAAGCTATGCAAACTGTTCATGCTTGATTTAATTAATGTAGGTAAGGAGAATTATTTTCATTGGAGGTTGAGAAAGTATTTGTTTCGTTCTATAGTTCAACCTACTATATTATATGGTTGTCAAATCTGAGATACTTGTCTTGCTCGCTCTAAGTGGTTGAAAATAAAATGAGTACACAAGTTTTTTTATGGAAGAACTTAAGATTAAGACTCAAACCCCTTATTCCATGATATTAAAAGAAGCATAGATGTTACCTTTAAAGATTAAAGCTCTATGTTTGATGACAAATTATATAAATTAGCAAAAAAAATCATAAGAAGATTTTAATAGTGCTTTGAATTCTAGTGATAGTAGATGGTATCAATAAGTCTTGTCATGGTTAACTTTTTGGGATATATAAATCAATGAGTGGCTTTAGAATTCTTGAGACATTTGTGCATTTATTATATAGAGATCGAATGATATTCAATTTGAGGTTTAGTTTGCATCATTCCAACTGTCAAATCCACAAGCTGAATGAAAAAATATTTCTCTTCCTCTAGTTTGTACTCTTTAGTGTTATGGGAGGGATGGGGGAGAACAAAAAGTAGCTCATAAGGACATGAGAAGTTTTTCAACCATTGTGAGGGTATATTTTATTGAAAGATGAGAGTGAATAGATAATTCTTTTAGTTTTTCAATTTTGGTACAATTGGTGCCTAAATTGAACACTATGGAGAATTGTATAGAGAAATATAAGTGAATTTATTATTTTTAAGATGCAGGTGATTTTTTTCATATCATACAGAAAGGATGGATTTTTTCATTTCAATCTCTTCCTTTTCCTACCTTGATTTTATTGAAAATTAGTTGGAAAATTATGGATATTAGAATAAAAAATCATGAGTTTTTTTTTAGATTTTAGGGTTTTGATAGCTTACATTTCCTCATGTGAGAGCGGTGTTAGAGGGTTGTGGTTTTATAGATAGGAATAAATACACGATGGAGTACAAAGGGCCGCATAGAGCAGTGTGTGATACACCATTTGCGGTATGTCATTGACTCTTTACCTCAAAAAGGTAAAGATCCACATGGAAAAGATGCACAAACATTATGATTGAACCACTTTGAAGTGTGTAATCACATCAACATTTATCACTTTGGGGATCACATAGGCTATGTCGATCTTTTATTGATCCTTTTGGATATACCAATTGGATCTTGGAATTGGTTAACATTCCAATTAGGTTTTATTATGGAATTATTTCCATATCCATGCTTATTCTTTAGGCTCCCTCATTTGTTTCATGATGAAACTATAGGAGTTTTTCGTTAGATCGGTTGGCATCTGATCCTATGGATGAATAAGCATGATTTTTATTTATTCTACTTCCATGATGATGTCTAAATTATACTAGGGGGTGTTATGTATATAGGGAGGTGACAGGTAGATTTTAGAGATTCCAAGGAAAAGATTAGGCTACATTGCAAGAGGAGTCTGAATGAGCAACACAAGTAAGGAGTCAGTTCATCCACATGATACTTCAAATTCAGCTTGATTGCGACAATGAAGGATATTGGGGCATGATGGGGAGTATAATAGAGTCGATGTCATGTTGTGATATGGTTACTATGAGAAGATGATAACATCTGTCATCTTGAGAGCTGTTATTATGATGAGAATACTTTAGATAAGGATAATCATCTGATCATGATAATGCTATTAAGGGTCCATGGTTGGATTGACTTTGTAGGGTAAGGATATTTATAAGGCTACAAGAGATATTATCTTAAACCTTTTCAAATATAAAGCATGGTCACGGTGCAAAGGAGAAGGGATAGATCTAAAATATCACTTTATTGACTAAACATCTTATATGATCAAAGTGGAGCCGATGTGAGACATGAATATAGTACAACATGATCTTCTAGATGTACTAATGTCCAATCCATTTGTGATTAATATTTGATATTTTCATTGTGATCACTTACGGATGTGATTAATATATCACTTTTGAGATAACTTTATGCAAGAAATGATGAACTCTCCATATTCAATTATTCTTCTAGTTGTTTACTACGGTGTGATTTGAGACATGATTGTTTATATTTTGATTTAGTTTGAGCGTTATGGATATGAATTTATTAGAGTGATAGCTTTCAATTAATGGATTCCAATCCATTATTATTGTTTACCAAAAGCAAGCCATGGGGAGTTGATTGTTAGGAATTTTGGCAAGGAATACTATTTCCAAGTTATAAACTCTCCGGTTCCATTTGTAGTTCCGTTCATACTTAATAAAGATCAAATTGTTATTTTGAGTCTTTATTATTTGAAGCTCATACTATATATATGATGACTAAGTAATGTGTTTAGGTTAATTGTAAAGATATAAGTTAATAGTAGCTGATTTGGCCACACTAGAGGTAAAAAAAGTCATTCTTCATTCTTATTGGTTCTGAAGTTTGGATCAATGTTATCAATCTTGGTTAGTTATTAAAAATTTAGCCAAATCTTATATTGATCACTAGATCACAAAAGGACAAGATAGATGTGTGCATCATCCAAAAAGCAAAAGGTAAACTTTGGCTTGTATGGATAAATCACGAGACAAATATCATCATTGGTGAATTGGATTGGATTGGATGCTAGATGTCTTTTAAAAATTAGTAAGGATAAGACAACAAAACTTGCAACCTATGCATGTTAGCCATGTGACATATTTAGATTTTAGACTATCATAGTCCTATAATATATAAAGCAAGGAGAGGTATTGAGAAGACACCTCATCTTGAAAGCCATTTTGGAGACATTGGCTTTAGTGTTACAATCGTATCTGAGCACACTTTTTATTCATATGAGTGTGGATCATCACTCTTGGAAAAGTAATATTGGTTGGTACTAAAATTTGAGGAGAGAGTGTTTCTTAGAGGCTTGTAGTGACGATTGAGCTACAAGTAATGAAAGGAGTTTTCTATTTCTTAATCATTTTCATGTCAAACTATTATATATTTAGAAAGCAAGGTTGACTCAAGATTTAGTTTATCATTTTGATGTCAATTTCATGGACCAAGTGATGAGATCTCGAGATCAGATTATCTTACCTATAGTCAATTACAATGTTACTTGTAATCTCTAAATCTATATTTTAATTTAGTGCTGAAACTCAATACATCACCACTGATGAGATTCAATACACGATGTGGAATCTTTTGTATGTATCATCCTAAAGCTATGTTTTATAGCCTAGTTGTGAGAAATTTTGGATAGGAATATTACCAAAAGATGATTATATCACCTATTACTTTAGTGTTGCCAATCTTGAGAAATTAAAGAATTTTCATTTTAATCATATACTGAGATAAAGTAGACAAAGACAAATCATGGAGGACATTTTGAGAGAAATGATTTAGGAATTGAGAGATTTGAGAAACGCATTTGAACAAAATCAAACTCTAGTACAAGAGCTAGCTTATGAATTGATATCAGTCAAAGCAAAAGGAATGGAAAGTGAGATAATAAGAGAAACCAAGATGGAGATAGAAGCATAAGCATCAATGATGGAAAATGAAAAAACGGTGAGAGTTTGGGCTTTTGAAGCCCAAATGGCACAAAGAGCAAGAATGTTAAATCTTTAGATATCCATGAGACTGAAGATGACAAAAGCTTGTAAGATAAAAACCTTATAAAGTAAGTCAGACCATGGAACTTTTGAAAGGATGGATTGAGAGACTGGAGTATCATCTTGCTTTGTTCAACATCAACGATCACATTGTAGATCTTTTTATTTGTATTTTGTTGTTGGAGAAAGCTTCTACTTGGTTATAGGGTTGGATGTTGAAGTTGGGGCAACAAGTTACTTGGAATGCAATGAAACAATATCTTCTTCAAAATTTTCAAACTATTGATTCCATAATCACTACACATATGAGAATATGGAAATTTGAGTGGAAGAGAAGTGTGGAGGAGAACATTGAAGAATTTCGAGATCTTTGAGGTCAAATACGAGATATGCGTGAAAGTTAAACCCTTGATTTATCCAACAGAGGATTGAAGAAAAAAATTCAACATGAGGTGATTTAGTACAATCCAAATAACTTGAATGAAGTTATTGCATATGCACAACGAATGACCAATGTTTACCATAACGGTGGAGAGTTATATATTTCCACAAATCAGTACAATGGATCAATACATATGGAGTTGTGCAACATAAGGAGAAGGAAGATTTCAATCAAAGAGTAGTGAATGCTCAAGGAGAGCATCGTTGCAACTCAAATCCTCATAAAGAATCAAATTCAAGAGAAGATGGTAAAATGGAGAAAAGACAAGAAATGAGAATTGAAATACTACAATTGTGGAAGATTTGATCATATTGCAATAAATTGTCAAACTCGAGTTCAAGCAAGAGGAGCTAGATCTCCCTATCAATATCCCCTCAACAATCTTGAAGTTGGAGATGAAGTGGTTATTGATAATTTAGAAAATGACAGACAACAATAACCTTGCTTTACGGCCAAACTAGTTTGATGAAAAGGAGGAAACATGGGGGAAGGAAAAAAAGGCATGAGATAAATGGTTTGAGAAAGAAGTTATATATTTGATTATGACAAATGGCAAGATAGGAGTAAACTGAGAGTGTTGATTGATCTAGGAGATACAAAAAACTTCATATCTAAATCTATTTCTATAAAGTTGGGATTAGCTTTAAAGAAAGATGAGAATGAAGAAGTGGAATTGCCAAACGGACAAATGGAGAGCATTGAGAGCATTCCCATAGAAGAAGATTTGAAGATTGGGCAATATAAAAAAATTATTGGAGTGGGGAATAATTTGATAAGCTCGTTATGATGCTATTTTGGGTATGTTTTAGATGGAAAAATATAATCACAACGTGGATTGGCAAAAAAAAATAGTGAAAACTACTAGAGGAAATTGGAGGAAATTTGGAGAAAGATTTAGATTAGAACAAAAAAATTTACTTTTATATGTGATAGGAAGAACCACTATGAGTCACAAAGATGTATATTTTTTGGGATAAATAAGAGATGTAAATGTTTCAAAAGAGTAATTTTTAATACATGAGGATTCAACTTTTGTGTTAAATGAGTTTCAAGATGTTATTCTAGATGATTTACCTCCAAGTTTACCACCAAGAAGAGTGGATCATAAGAAAAAGATCTTACCAAGAAGTTTTTCTCTTTATAAAAGTCCATATCGACTTGCACCAAATGAGCTAGAGGAATGCAAGACATTATTGAAGTTGAAGAAGGACAACTCCATGCAGATATGCATTGACTTACGTGCTCTAAATCAACAAATGGTGAAAAATAAGTATCCATTATCATGAATGGATGATTGTTTGATCAATTTCATGGAGCTAAGTAGTTCATCAAACGTGAACTTAGAAGCCGATACAATCATATTAGAAACCTTTATGAAGATATACAGAAGATATCTTCTAAAACTAGATATGGACACTTTGAGTATCTAGTTATGCCATTTGGTTTAACCAATGCCCCTGTTAGATTCATGGGACTGATGAATGATATTTTTCGTAAGTATCTAGATAAATCATTGATTGTGTTTTAAGCATGATATCTTAATATATAGCAAGTTCTTATAAGATCATCGGAAATATCTACAAAAAGTACTCCAAGTGTTGAAAGAAAATTAGATATTTGCTAAGATGTTAAAATGTGAAATTTGTAAAAGCAAAGTAGATTACTTAGGCCAAAGAGTTAGTGTACAGGGTATCCAAGTCATGCATGATAAAGTGGAAGCCATTCAAAATTGGAAAGCTCCAGACAATCAAACTCAACTATGTAGTTTCTTGGATTAATCGGCTTCTATAGAAGGTTTGTGAAAGCTTTTACTTATATTGTTCAAGCTTCAACAAATCTCTTAGGCCAAAGGCATAAATAAGAATAGGATACAACTCAAGAGATTGCATTTCAAATTTTCAAGGATGCGCTATTACGTGCATCATTCCTTAAATAATATGACCCATGTAAACCAACAAAACTTACTACGGATGCATAATGTGTGTGTTGACGGAGTGTTACAACAAGAGTGGAAAGATGGATGACATCCAATTGTCTTCTTCTCACAAAAGCTTTTGCTAGGGAAGCAAAATCATCATACTAAGGAAAGAGAGGAATTAGCTTTTATATTTGCTACTAAACATTGGAAGCATTATCTTGAAGATAAGAAGTTTGTGGTTTAGATAGATCACAAGACTTAGGTTTATTTAGAAACTTAGAACGATCTCTTAAAGTTATAGATTAGTTGGGTTGAATGACAACAACGTTTCAATATGAACATCATGTATGTGGAGGGCAACAAATAGTTTGATGATGCATTGACACATATGTCATGCATTAATCACATCACGAAGATGAAAAATCACTTGGAATGGTGGGAGAACCTTAACTGAGCTACCAAAAAAGATGAGGAGATTGCACAAGCCCTTCAACATGATAAAGCATTGTTAGATTGGGAATTGATTTTCTATAAGAAAAAGATTTGGATATCCTCATATTTTGCTTTTTGTACAATAATGTTAGTACATGATTTAGGCTATTGTTGGCCATGTAGGAGTGAAGAAGGCCATTGAAGGTATCTAGAGGGTATACTTTTGGCCAAAACTAAGAGAATACATCACTAGCTATGTACAAAATTTTCTGACATGTCAACAACACAAGGGTAGCAATAAAAAACCAATAGGTCTACTAAAATCTCTACCTACACGAAGCAGAAGATGGGGTACGTTAGTATGGATATTATATGTGAGTTACTAATGATGTCTACTAGTTATGATTCTATAGTCATTTTTTTGTATAAATTGAGCAAGATGATCCACATTATGAACACAAAAAAGATAATTATTGCATTAAAACTTGCTCACATTTATATGAATGTAATTTTTGCTCAACATGATTTAGCAACAATTCTCATCATTGATATGGGTACTCAATTTACTAGCATGTCTTTAAAACCTTATTTGGATTATTCAAAACAAAGTGGGTCATGTCCATAACTTATCATCCTTAAAGGGATAGACAAATTGAAAGAACAAATAGAACTATTGACTACATGCTTAGAGCTTTCACTTTGAAACAGGAGGAAGGTTGAGATACATTTTTATCCTCGATTGAGTTTGCTTATAATAATTCAATCAATTCATTCATAAAAGTCACGCCTTTCTTCCTTATGTATGGAGAACATCCTATCGCACTGTCTAGCTTTGCGAAAGTGGGTCACATGCAAGAACCATCAACCCCTATTGAAGTTGTGAACAAGTTTGTGACACAAGTCCAACGAGGAGTGCAATATACAAAGCAAAAATTAGCCATTGTCTAGAACTGAAAAAAACACTTTGACAATATTTATCGATGACATGTGGAGTTTCAAGAAAGAGATAAGGTGTGGTTTTTTACCATCAATCTGGCATTTAAAGTGATTCCAAAGTTTTTTCTAGGATTTATCGGACCTTTTTCAATTGTCCAACAGATTTGAGCAGTTGCATACAAGTTAAAATTGCTGACATACATGAAAATACATACCATTTTTCATGTATCTCTCTTACAAAAATAAATTCCACTATCTTTTTCCTTTGGCAACCAACATCAACCACCTCCTTTACCAAAGATGATTGATGGAGTAGAGAAATATGAGGTAGAAATTATCCTCAAGAAATAGATTAGAGGTCAGCACAATCCAAAAATGAAAAATGTAGACTAATAGAAAGTTTATCCACTTTATGAAGCTACTTGGGAACCTTTGGCAAATCTTAGAAATGCAATGATACTTTTAGAGACTTTTGAGTCTTCTCACAATGAGGACATTGCGTCTTAAATGAGGGAAGGTTTTTAACAAATCTTGGTTAAATATAGTTAGTTTGGATAAATCTTAAATTGATCACTATATCACTAAAGGAAAAGATAGTGATGTCCATGATCCAAAAAGCAAAAGATAAATTTTGGCTTTATGGATAAATGATGAGGTGGTAACCATACATTGGTGGATTGGATTGGATGCTAGATGTCTATTTAGAATTAATTAGTATAAGATAACTAAACATGCAACCTACACATGTTAGCCATGTGATATAGTTTAGATTTTGGACTATCCTAGTTCTATAGTATATAAAGCAAGGAGAGGTCTTGAGAAGTCATCTCATACTGAAAACCTATTCAGAGTTATTGACTTTAGTGTTACATCAACGAGGACACTTAGTTGAGGTCCTTTGAGGTTTGAGAAGTTTTGAAATATTTTCTAAAAAACCATTTGGAGATTTGGGAAGAGGGTTGAAAAACGGACAAAAATAACTACTATGTGGACTCAAAAATGGGTGCAATTTAGTAGGGTATCAATCTTTTCTGATTATTTGAATTTAGAGAATAAAATTCACACCTTGAAGTGTATTTGAGGCTATCCTTCACACCAATTGCTTTGAAAGCAATTGGTGTGAAGGATTTAGATGTGTGATGGTTTTAGTACACATGGGTCTACAAATCACATTGTGATACATTTTATGATTAGAGAATTATTTTGAGAGATTTGGAAAAGAAAAACACAAGAATTTTTTTGAGAGTACAACAAGGTTGGAAAGCAATTATTTGTGAAGTTTGGGATTAAAGTTAATGGTTTCTTGCTAAATATCATGATATTCTTACGCAAAAGTTTTACCAATTACAATGAACTCGAATTGGGAATGATGAGTCGGAGAAAGAGAGAATAGTAGCTTACATGAGGGTTAAAAATATTCTTCTACAATCAGACACTCATGTATTCTCAAAGCAAAGTAATGTTCATGCAACATTGCATGAGTCCTTCGTCTTTTATTTATGATTAGTCCTATCAAGGAGACTTTTTTCTCTTTACGTCTTTTATATCCATCCATAGGCGAGGGAGTATCATTAGAGGTCTTGCAGTATCAACAAGAGGGGCCATTATCTCTTGATAGATTGTTTTTTGCCCATTCTTTATGCACAACCCCATGACTATCCTTAGGAGGCTTGTCAAGGAAGGTTTGTGAGCATTTTTTAGATTGCTTTTAGACATATGATATCTATAGTATTTCGTTGAGTTGTTCTAGATGGATGCATTAGTTGCGAGAGGATAAATTTTATTGTAAATTAGCCAATGCTAGGTTCTAGTTGACTTTTACGATAGAGGACACGATGAACATTAGACCGATTTCTATTAGAGAGATCTTATTGCGGTTTGTTAATCATACTGTGCTTCTTTACCATCATTTCCACTTCTAATTGCATCTTTTTTCACACCAGTTTGGAGTCGCCACACTAAGAGGTTGTAAGGCGATATCATTGGACATTAAAGCACTTTTTGATATCCATCTATATTGGGTTGTCTTGCTAGTGAACATTGAGAATGATTTTTACTAGTGTTTCACATGCATCCATTTTTAGAGAGCTTAGAAAGGCTAGTGGACCTATATTGAGCCTCATTCCTTTTGTATGATCCTTATACGGTTTACCATCTTCTCTCTTCTATCATTATGACTTTTCACATGAAGGAATCATTGTTTTACAATCCAACGCTGCTATTTGACAGGGATATCCTTTGGCATGATCCCTATTTGTCATGGCTTATTATAGCTCTTATATATATTTTTTTGGCCGTGTCAAGTTATGTGTTCTCTTCCTTAGCATATCATACACATGTAGACCATTTTAGTAACCCCTTTGACTACTTGACTATCAAACTTTATCTTGTAGACTTGAGAATCAAGGTGTCAAAGTGTAGGGTATTATCTCATTATCTTCATATTCTAGAGAGATGTATGACCTCTACATACGGCAAACACATTCTTGGGATGCAAGTACGGTATCGTGTTGTGACACGGCTACTATAAGAAGATGATGACAAGTGTCATCTTCAGAGCTGTTGTTATGACGACAATATTTTAGGTCAAGATGACCGACGGCTCATTGTTAGGATGTTAAGAGCCCATGATTGGATTGACTTCCTAGGGTTAGGATGTGAATTAGGCTCCAAGAGAAATTATCTTGGACCTTATCAGATATAAATTGTGGTCAGAATGGGTGAGGTCTACAATATCACTTTGCTAAATAAGGAGCTTATCCGATCAAAATGGAGCCGACGTGGGACATGGATAGAGGATAACATGATCCTCTAGATATATCGATGTCCAATCCATTTATGATCAATATCCGATATCTTCATCAGGATCACTTTAGGGCGTGATTATTATATCACTTTGGAAATAACCTTATGCAACAAGTGATAAACTCTCTAGACCCAATTATTATGCCACTTGTTTCCTACGGCGCGACTTGGGACTTAATAATATACGTTTTGATTTGATATATGCGTTATGGATCACTTTCAGTGGTGGTGACTTTCAACGCATGGGTTTTGATCCATCACTATTATTTACCAAAGGCAAGCCATAAGGAGTTGATTGTTAGGAATTTTGGCGAGTAGTACTATTCTAAAGTTATAAACTCCCCGGTCCCTTTTGTTATTCTGTTATCGCATGAATATTACTTTACTCAGAGAACGCCTGAGCGCATGGCTGGAGAAGAACTCTCTTGGTCCTCGTGCGAATTGGTACTGTGACCTCCATGCTGACTCTCACTCAGGTTTACCTCCGATGGCTTTTTGGAAGCTCATCATGAATCTAGAAGAACTTAGTCCCACCCTATGACCATGACCCTATTGCTCACTCTTACACAAACTCTCAATGTCCAAGCTCCATTATGCACATTATCACCATGAGTAAGATATCACTCAAAAGGAAAGGGATACTTTGGTAATCAAAGTTTTCATTGAATCAAGTCTCCACTCCGAACATGACGTCTCCAAGAACCAAGCTCCCCAAAACTAAGATCACCACACTATCTTCTCCCAAAACTAACTTCCATTGAAAAACTACTTGAGAGGTGCTTCTCAACCTCTCTATTTATACTACTTAGAATCTTACCCCTAGTAACTACAAGTAATCACCATGTAATTTCCTCTTACCAAGTTTAAACGAGGTAGAGATCACAAACCCCAATGAAAAAGGTACATTGCAACATGCAATTGGTCCACTTGGATCTTCTAGAAGCCCAACTACTCCCTAATTGACTTCTAGTGTACCAAGTCAATCTCGCCCCTAGATTTAAGGATCTTCACCAAGTCCAACCAATGAAAACTAGTCCAAGTCAAGGGAAGTCAAGATACCCATGTGATGGAATCTATTCCTTGATTCCTACTAAATAACAAAATAGTAGTTCTCATCTACCACACCAAAAGTTACTCTATATTTTCCTCCAACTTAACCATAACTAGCTAAATATAGTCATGACTAAGATAAACTTACGCACAATTTAGATATACTTGCATTTTATCCTATATGTACAACCCTGGGTCTTACAAGTTTCTCTCTTTCAGCTCCTAGTCACTCCATATTCCAATCCGTTACAACCGGTAAACTCTAGCGGAAGAGGATTATAGTAATCAATAATTGCATCATTAACTCTTGGTTAAACTTCACTGATAATTGCTTTGCAACCTTTTCGTACTCTCGGGAAGTTTTCACATGTTTTTCTTGTCTAGATCTCTCAGCACAAATGTCAGACTATACACTATATCACAAGGTAATATGCAGATCCCTGTGCACTAAAACCATCACAAATCTCAATCTCTCATTCCAATTGCCCTCAAATTTCATAAAAAAGTCCTTATCATCCAAGCTTCAACTCTGTAAAGTTTTATTGATCAAACTTGGCGATAACATGAGTTATGATTATAGAACTAGCTTCGTGACAATCAGTGCAATCTTGCAACTCAGATTGTTTACACAAACTTCAAACTATCTTTCTGCACTCAAAACTCATCAAATCAAGCTAAAATTTCAATCAAATTACAAATCCAAGTTGTAACTATATCTCCATTGAACCTGATCTACCAAAACCCTCACAAAACACTTAGAATCTACCCAATCTTTCTAAATAGTCCGAATTTCACTCTCCAACTTCAAATCATCACAATGGAGTGACAATTTGCTCAATCGCCTTCGTTCTTGAGCCCAAATCGTAGCTCCCCAAACATGCCCTCCAATCTTGAAATCTCCCCTTCAAAGTCTCATGAAACTCCTCAAAACCCCGAAGAATTTGACCAAGTGTTCTCATTGGTTCAAGTTCCAAGACCAATGAGAATGAAGAGTGTCATTTTGACCTCTATTGGGGCCAAATTAGCTACATACTAACTAAGAGTTTTACAACTATCCTAAATACATTATTTAGTCATCATATAGACAATATGAGTTGTCACTAATAAAGAGTCAAAATAACAAGTCGAAACCGGCTAAGTATAAATGGAACAACAAAAGGTACTGATGAATTTATAACATGAGAATAATACTCCTCGCCAAAATTCATAATAATCAATCCCCTATGTCTTGACTTTGGTAGACAATAATGATGGATTGGAACCTAGGTGTTAAAAACCACCACTACTAGCAAGTTCAAATCCATAACACATATATCAAATCAAAACGTACACTGTTAAGTCCCAAGTTACGCCATAGGAAACAATTGGCAGCATGAAAGTGTTGATATTTCTTTTGCAAAATATTGTATGCAACAATCAATATATATATATATATATATTTATTTATTTATTTTCAAGATATAAATGATACAAAAAAATTCTTAAATGTATTATTTTATTTTTTATATATGAATGATTTGGATTAGTATTGTGTTTATGACACAAGTTTAAACATTAATGTATCACAATTTAATGGTAAATTTTTTACTCTTTATGAGCATATATAACCAACATAGATTATTGTTTGCTATTTTTAATGATAAAAAATAAATAAATTTATTTTTTAAAAATATTTTGTTTAAGAATAGTTTTTAATATATTTTTATTAACAAATTATTTAAAAATATATTTTGACATAAATTTAAGCATAATATTTTGAAGTGAATATTAAAAAAATCCAATAAATAAATTAAAAATGAATTCAGGTTTAATCTTAATTAATAATTATGGATAATTTTCATTATTTTATTAAAAATGTTAAATTTTGTTTCTTTTATTGCATATTTTTGTTAAGTACATGATAAAAAACGTAGTACTTTTTATTTTTATTTCGCCCACTACTCATCACGCATTAGTCTAGTATGAACTCAAGCTTTACCTAAAACTGCTTCGAGCTTGCTTAGTATTAATTGCTCACATATTTGCTTTTAACACTAAATGAATTGTGGGTATTCCTCGATGCGGTTGTTGCCAACTTTAGAGACCACGCCAAAAGGTTTTCTTCTCTTGCCCTTGTGACACCCGGGTTGGCTGACAACTCTCAAACATGTAGTGTTGAGGCCATATCAACTTGATTTAACAAGTTCATGTTCGCGTGAATTTCTAACCACGAGCAATCTATTTAGCTTCATTCTGAAAATTTAATCTCGTTTATTTTGGATGTGAATTTCCCACTGCTTCATTCTCAAAATTTATTGCCGCTTATTTAAAACAAAAATGACAACAAAGCAGACCCTACCGACTAGACTCTCAGCGGATAAAACTCAAGCTACGGTCTTATACTACGGGACAACATAGCTTCAATTTCAATTTCAATAGCTTCAATTTCAAATGTGTAAAAGCAATGGGTATTGAGCAATACCAACAAATTATGTGGGATATATTTTAAAACATACACAACCATAATTGGTCCAAGCTTTACCCGCAGCAGAGTCTAGTTCTGCCCACTATTGAGATGTGGGCAACCATAAATCTTTTGTGAGATATTGATGACACTCCTTATTTTTTACCGTTTTATGTAATCTTACGAAAAGGAAGATATCTTTACTTTTTTTCCTTGAACTATGTGTTATCATATGACAAATAACACAAACCATGAGAGCATGCAAAATAATTTGACTCACATAATTTTGACTTGTATCAACAACAATGCTTAACTATAGAAAGAAGATTTGAACTTCAAAATTTAATCTTGCTTTTAGATAGTTGAATTGAGCTTCAACAATAGTAAGAAATGCTTATGACTGGATGGGGAGAGAAAAGTTGTGATGTGTTGAGAAGATGGTTGACTAAATTTAAAGCAAAGTCAATGTATGCCATCTTACATTGTGAGTTGCTAACAGAAGATTCAGATGTCATTGTTGAAACATAGCCAAAGCACACAAGTACATAGATGTTTAAGTTTTAACATTGAAATACTTTAGATAGCTTTAGGACATTAGGTGCTTATATACTTGAACCTATAGTCTTAAGTACATCTAAATGTTCACTTTGTCTATGACAAGTTCAAATCTATGAAGATTGGCTCACATGTGTTATTCTCTTTCTTGTTTCAAGAATTTAAGAATATATAAAAAACATGGTATGTAAATTGGTTTTTTCATGCCCGACTCTGGAAATTTCAAATTCGAGCAGGAAATCACTTCTGTACTTTATAATATATTTACCTGTCCATCCACACGCCAGTCCCATTGGTATGTGAAGTTAGTAGCATATGCATGTGTGACTTTTTTAATCAAAACTATGGTAATCTAACATCCATTTGATATCACATGCAGGCACATGTTATATGATTATAGTTATATATTCATAATAATAAGGTATATTTAGAAATCCGTTAACGCATAATTATTAAATTTTTGTTGTTTGAATTGTTTATCTAAGGATATATTATTCTTGAAATATAATATTTTAGATAGTACCTGTAAGCGATAATATTTATGTTCGCAGTTATTGAGAAGTACATTATAAGGTGTAGTTGGGCCATTTGAAGATGATATAGCTTTGGAATTTTCCTACATTTATTCTCGTGGAGGAGATTGTGATGGATCTTTGGAGAGTCTGATAGAGAAGTAAGCTAACTGAATAACACTTGTTATCAAAGGTATAAACAATGTTTCAAATTCAATTGTCTTCAGCAACTTCTATGAAATAAAATCAAAATAACATGCCATTGAGCTGGAAATAATGTATTAATACAAAGAGTTTAATGGGCCTGGTGGTTGTTGAGAGGTGTTGACTAAATCGTTGAGAGCACTGAAATTTCATTTAGCGTCCACAAACCGAGAAATCTCGAAAGCAGCGACCACACGCAACCTCGGCAAAGTTCATAATCAAATACCGAGTGCCCAAATCAATCATTTAAAACGCAACTAACATGGTAATACAGCGATTTGAACGATGGTTACCACGCGGCCAGCAGTTGGGAACGGTAGAATGCAGACTGGGGAGCGCGTAGGCCCGGTGAAATCCTGCGAAAGCGTCACGAGGGATCCAATCCACAAACGAAAAGGCTCCAGGCGCTCTGTTCTGTGAGGTCAGCGTCGACCACAGAAAATTCGTCCATGGAGGATGAGCCCCTCCCTCTTCTCGCCTGAGCACGACGGATTGAGGGCGAGTCCAGCAGGATTCTTGTAGGGGAGACTTGGATTTGCTCCGTGCTCTCGGGCAGGAGGGGGAGGGGTTGGGGTTTTGGCTTTTCTTGATTGCGGGCTTGTGCAGTGCGAGGCGAGAGGAGCGGAGCTGAGCCGAGCTGCAGCAGAGGGGTCGTGTGAGTATTGTCTGCTGCAGCCATGGTAATTGCTGTCGAAGGTTCGCTGGTGCATCAGCAGGTTTCGTCGTTGGCGGACTTGGGGCGATTGCGGGAAGGACGATCTCTGAGGGACGGGAGGAGCAGCTTGAGCATTGGGGCGTCGCAGAGTTTTAGTGCTGGTAGAAGGGTTTGTGTTTCGAGACTCGGGGAATGCTGTAGTCGCACATCTCGGCTTGGTTCTCAGCATGTTGGCAGTCTGACTCCGTTCGAATTGAGGGCGGTAGCTCCCCACGGAAATTCCGTCGTCGGTGTAACTGCTGCGCGCCCAGTGAATGCTGCAATTGCTGAGACTGATGGTCCGGACTTGAAATGGTGGGAGAAGGGAAGTGCGCCGAACATCCATGATGTGCATTCTACCCAGGAATTTTTGGATGCTCTTTCAAGGGCCGGGAATAAGCTTGTGGTGGTGGAGTTCTTCGCCACTTGGTGTGGCTCATGCCGAGCACTTTACCCGAAGTTTTGTAAGCTTGCGGAGCAGTATAGCGATGCCCATTTTATCAAAGTGAATTTTGACGAGAACAAGCCTATGTGCAAGAGTTTGAACATTAAGGTGCTGCCTTTTTTCCATATCTACAAGGGAGTAGCGGGGAAGCTGGACGGATTTTCTTGCTCGTTGTCAAAACTACAAAAACTGAAAGACGCGATTGCCACACATTACGGTGATAGCGATGGGGCAAGTCAAGGTATTGACATTGCTGCCATCCTTCAAGGAGAAGATTTGAGGAGCCCCGCGGCAACGGAGGTGACAGTGCTGGATACCAAAGCTGACCAATCTGTATCTCAGGATGGTCAAGCGGGCAATAACGCCGCAAGTGCGTAAGAAGAGCTTGCTTGAGGAGACCGAAAGGGCCGTATGGCGACTGAGGTGAGAGTAGCGGATAGCACTGCTGAACATTTCTGCAGCATCGCCCGGACTACTGATTGAATTGTAGAATCTTCTGCTTCACGGTTTTTGTCAATTCTTCTGTACTCTATCGATTTGTAACCCTAATAATGTGATTTAGTAGCCAAGATGTAGTTTCTGTTACAGGACCCTAGGGGCCCAGCACTGAGTTGTGGAGCACCCACGAATGACGTAGTGTGCTCGACACATTTGTAAAGCCCCACAGTAGTTGTGAATTAACAGATACCCCTAGCAAAGCGGGGTTTTGATTTTTTCTTTCAATTCCTCATTTCCTCGCTTTTTATCACGGTTGGACGGCCTGACCCGGAATGTGGCTCGAATCTGTTTTACCTTTGTGTTTTACTTGTCCTGTTGTCGTAAACTTTCTTCTTCCTGCTTCTTATCAGAAATGTGCAAAGTTCTCAGACATTTCATATTGCTATTAAAATGGGTTTAATTTGTTTTCTGTAAATACAAGCCGTCCTCCTCTTCCATTTTTCGTCAAAACGAAGTCTGGTGAGATGTTATCCATATGTGATCTTTCTTAATTACGCGGTCACAGGGTTTTATCCTTTACTGTAAGTAAGAGTGGGGAGAGTACTGGTGCATTGTCTTCAACTCCTTGAGGATGAACTTTCTTTCATATGTCTTCTTTCAACTACCTGTTGGCTTGTTCTGATCTCTGAGAAAACTGTAGGTAAACTTCTGTAAACAATAGGATTCTGTGACTTAGTGAACTGTCTGACCGATGAGAGTCTTTGTCTGCCCTGCTTTCGTATGAGTCGATATTTACGAAAATATCTTTCATCTTTGCCAGTTAGAATGTGAACACGTTTTTGTTTCTTTTCTGATAGAGGTCTTAGCAAAAAGTCTTTTTTGGGGGTAGTTGCTCTTGCAATCTACGTAGGATCGTTGGGTACGTTTGTTAGTTTGCTCAGCAGCTTAATACTCTTCAATAAGTGGATTGGAATAATTCCTTCTGGTTTCGATAAAATTTGATCTGCTATATTTAAATAAAAATCACAAACATATTTAAGACTGGGTTTTGTATAGAAAAGTACCTGGAGGACGAGATAACTAATACTGTTTTACAATTGTCCATGCGAAATTTTCTCTTTCTTGATCCTGAAGCATAATTTTTATCGACTTCCGTGTATACAGTCTGATCATTTAGTTCGGAAGAGTGAATAAGTTTGAGTTTAATATGTCGGCTTGAATAATTCATAGCGTTAATCGCAGACTTCATGCTCTCCATTATATTGATCATCACAGCAGTCCTAAACCTTGCTTTATACGTTGTATATCGTCCAGGACAGTGACAAAACCTTATGAGTTAGTTAAACAGTGAAACAGCTGTGCTCTCATCAATACACTGTCATAGACGAAGGCATTATCTCACAGTTTGTTGTTTCGATCTACGTTTAAGTCACTTAAGACCACAGTTCCAGAGGTAAGGGAGTTCTAGACAAATCCTTGTATGTACCTAACTGCAGAATTTAATTCAATCAAAGAAAATTCAATATTTGATCGACAAAAGCACGTCTTTTAACATGTTCGTTTGCAGAGTTAACCTCTGCATGGAATACACAAACTTTGCACATTAGAAGTGAGAATTAGCTTCTCAAAATTTTCGTCACGACTACACTGCTTCTGTGAAACCTTTTTCCTTTTAAAGGATTTATGCCCTTCAAATGGAATCGTTGTAGGTCCTTCTTCAGTGCCTAGGTTACGTACAGAGAAATTGTGATTTGTTAGAATCAGGTGGAAGGAAGAGGTTATGCGAGGACATCTCTATTCAGACCATGCAGCCTAAACTGGAGATTACATGACGAGTCCCATGATCTATGATCGGAGGTCCCTATTCATCTTCCTCTCGTTCTCATGCGACTTCCACTTGCGAGGTTGGTTAATCCTTTCCTTCTACTGTCTGGTTGTAGGTCGTTACTCGATTTCTTCCGATGTTAGTGTGACTTCCGTTTGCTTGGCTGATCTTACCGTTCCTTCTACCGTCTTAATTCAGCTGGAACAAGGTGTTATATTTCGACAGCAAGATGATCTTGTCTGTGCACTAAATTGTATGTCTACACACCCTGGCCTAGAAATTTGAGGTCTTTCGTGCCATCGGTTTGTCTTCTTGCAACGTCGTTGTCATAGACTACTGAAGTAAACCTACATATAGTAACCTTCATTCAGTTGAAGGGCGATAGGTCAATATATTATCATAGATATATATTTTTCCCTACTATATCTTTGCTTTCAATTTGTAGAAGAGAAATCAATCCCATGTTGAACCAGCTTTGTTGTTCGCAAGGATAAGTAGTGCTTGTCACGGTAATTGATTGCCTTTCTTTCAGAATCACTAAAGTTCTGTTCAAGTTTGGCTGCGTAGACTTCATCTTCGGTCTCAGTTTTACGCTTGATATTAAATATGCTCGAAGTACTATAATATTGTTTTACAATGTGTCTCATTTCTGTTGCGGTGAATCATTGTTTCAAACCCTGTCAAATGCTCCTTTCTAATCATACTGACAAAAAATTGCAATCAGTTCCAAAACAACTAAGGACATGAAGTACATGGTTGATGTTTGAAGGGTTTCACTTAGTATTGATGACCACCGTGTAGAATATCAATTCGCGTAATTGATATCCAACAAATGCTTATGGTGCTAATCCTGGTTCACTATGAGTTCCGTTATATTGTATGTAAATCATTGTCTTTGTTTAGTAGGCCTTTGCTTAGGCTCAGAAACTTCGCGGGACCTGCAATTTCATTCACTCAAACGCATTGTTTGAATAAAAAAAGCGATAAAATGACGAAACCAAGTGTCTGGCTGCAAATATAGCCATATGATGTTTGATAGAGTTGACGTTTACACTCATCCGTTGTAGTATTGTCAGCCATTGTCAGAGGAGGGAAAGAGGCGGCGTTTGCAACGAAATTCATTATTTGCGCTAGAAAGAGGTTACTGAGAAGTCACTAATCATGTGCAATGCCTTTCTGACTCAGTTTCAAAGTTAGAGATTTTCAGGACAGATGGAAACCCTAGCATCTTTCACAGTCCTAGTTCTTTTCAGTACTCTTGGAAACTAGCACTGAAGGAGGAAGATAGCTCGTGGGATTGTGCACTTCGAAGTACAGAATGTTCCAGTAGAAGCTGCATAAATTTGAGTTTCATTAGGTTCATTTTAATTTGAATACCATATCCTCAAGATCATATGAAGTGTTTGAGAAGAAAGAGGAAGTTGAATTGGAAAGGGCGAAGGAGGGATAATAGTGAGTTGAGAATTGGGAGTCCAAGCACCAAAGTGAAAAATACACAGATTAAGTGGCTGTTAACTACCACGGCTGTCAAAATAGATATAGAAGTAATCCATGTGAGGTGATTTCAACGTCCGTACAAAATGTAATTCTGCATGTAATAGGAAACAATAATGAGCCCGAGATGCGTTCTGGCTGTTCAAACGCGAATTGAATTTTGTTCATTACAAACATCCGGTCCTTTTATCTAGCATTTGCTTGGAGTACGTGTACATGATTTACTAATTGTTGAAGCAGATCCATTTTGTGATGAATGCTTCTTCGATATATTGGAATCTGAAAGCAGAAAAAAGTAGATGAATTGACCCCTGCAACTCTGCGAAATGAGAAGTTGAGCATGATTATGCGGTAGAATGTTTGAAGGTGACACTCAAACTTCGTTTTGTTGGATACAGGGTTGAGTGGATGTAGATTATTTCAACTATTGTACTAGTTTTCTGTAGTATTATTGTCCAATCTATTTAATCTGATTCATGTGAAGTAATGACATATGGAATCCTCTTGAAATAGGCGCTTATATGTTTTAAAATGCATTTATGAAAATCTGTTGCTAGATATATTGATTTTTTTTGAAATATAAATTTTAGGTAGATTAATTTGTTTCACAAAATTGATCATAACAAATATTTTGTTGCAAAATGTAAATTTTTCTTTTTTATCAAAGGAATTATAATAATTATTGATAACAAGATTAATACTTTCATAAATTATTTAAAAGAATATTATTAAATTCGTTTAAAAAAAATATGTAACTAATATAATTTTCACATTTTATGTATTCCATATTAGATGTACAGATGATTTTACTCTTTACTCGAGTGACTTGGATTTTAAAAAATCAAAAACAAAAAATGAATTGGTTTATGTTATTGTTTATTTAGAATTTATGGTCATGATTTTTTAATATTTTTATAAAAATATATTTGAATCCATAGGTATCTCACATCTATTTAGTAATATTAAATCCTAGGTGAAGATGGAGAGCATGAGAATCCATGGTCATGCACACACTAAACATAGTACACAATATAATGGATAGTTTTTATAGGTGATGAGATTCCAAAATTATATTAATTTTTGAATCTTTTATAATTTTTTCAAATTTGAATATAAAATATGATAATCTATGCTTATGCAAAATTCTACTAATTATTAAAATATCATATAATTTGTTAAACACATGAAGTAAAATACATATGAAAATTTTATTAATAATCAAAACTATAATACACATGAAAAATTATAATCAAATTTTTTTTACAACATATTATAGTTATTCTTGGTTTAGATGAATTGTAACAAAGAAACTACTAGATTAATATCCATGATCGTTAAATTTAGCATAACTTTTAACTATGTACTTGTAAAATAATTGCTTTTGCATTAATTTCATCTAAATATAATACTTGTTCATGAATAGTATAAATGTTAAGTATGGATTTATTTGATTTTATTTTAAAATTAAAAATTTTTCAAAAATAATTTATCTGAATTTTATTTTCAAAATAAAATTTTCAAGCATGAAATTAAAAGTCTTATTTAATTTTATGTGTTGATTATAACATAATCACCATTTTGTTTAGAAATTTTTTGGGTAAATTCTTGTTAGACTTTTGAGGAGATTCTTAAATTTTTTTTAAATAATTAAAATAATATTTTGGATAAATATGAATTTTTTTATGACACCATAGACTTTTCAATGATAAATGAAATATATTGAAAAATAATAATTTATTTCATATTATATATATATATATATATAAATGGATATAAAATTTAATTAAAAATTATTTATTCATAATTTTAATAAAAGTAAAACATGAAAACTATAATGTAAATGATTTGATTATCATGATTAAAAAATAAATGAAAATCTTAAAAGTAATATTTTTTAAATTTTTCTAAATTTTTCTTAGTGATAAAAATATTGAAAAAATAAAAAAAATTATTTTTAATTTATTTATCATTTTAACATAATTTTATATTTATGAATTAATCATGTTATATTTTTGTTCTAATTAAAATTTTTGCTGAATATATAAAAATATATAAAAAATTGTTATGAATATCAAAATATATTAAGTTATAAAAATAAACAACTCATATGTCTAGAAAAATTAAATTTTTTTAAACAAAGATTAAATTTTTCTTAATTAATTTAAAATAAGTTTAAATATAATTTTGAAAAATAAATATTTTATTTATATTATATTTATCATTAATGGATATATTTTTATATCCATCATAATATTAAATCTGTTTAATTACAAAAATACATTATAAAAATTATATTTATTGATCATCATCCAAATAATTTCATACAGTAATTCTTTTTTTAGAATTCAAAAGAACAATGTTTATTGTTCAACGAAAAGTATTATAAATATAAAAAGTAATTGGAAAAAAAATAATCTAAAATTTTGAATTTATATATTAAAATCAAAATTTAAGAGCAAGAGTTACATAATATGGCATAATAAATTTTGTATGGTCACATTAGAAATCAATCTTATTATATTGAAAATATACATAAAAATAACTAAAAATATATTGATTTCTAATTTAGTTTTTCAAATTTATTTAACGAAATGATATAACAAATGAAAAGAATTCCATAAATATTAAAGTTCATAACATATATATTCTATAAAACACATATTTATATTGTGAAACATTCATAATCATAAAATAAAAAATAATTTTTTATTAAAAAGTCAGTACATAAAATAATGAATAGTATTGGAAGATAAAATCTTAACTATATGTTTGTGTTTTTGGGAGATGTTGTTAAATTGTTTAAATATTTAATATTTTGAAATAAATCTATTAATAAAGTATATAATTTTAACTTGGTTTTATTGGATCATTTGTTATCACATATCAAAGCCAAATAAAATGATAATTTTTGAATGTAATGCATTAATAAATAATCAAATATTTAATTTTTTTGTCAATTCCTATCGAGTTTGTTTCTTTCTGGACATATGTGTAGTATGAAACGTTAAATCAAATATTATTATTTATTATAAATGCTACTTTTTTACTCTTTGAAGAATTGAATATTAATTTTATTGATATCAATCATTATATTCAGATACATTGAATAATATATAAATATTACTGATAATATAATTTGATTTATTTTTCTTATCAAAATTATCTGATAATTTTGATGTTATTTTGATTGATGAGACAATGCTACATTGGAAATTTTTTTCAATCATTGCGATTATATGATTGAATGTACATATTTTTCATTATTTTTAACACATTTAAAAAATAAAATGTTTTATAAAAGATATTAACAGTACGATAAAAAATTTATTATAAAAACATTATCATAAATTGGTTTCAAGATTTTTTTAAATTTTTATTTCAAATTCTGATGTACACATTGAAAAAAATAAAAAAATTGCATATATCAAGAGGTGATCTAAATGAGATAATATTTTCACATAAAAGACGTATATGAAGTGACTCAATATGATCTCAATAGCAGTTTAATTTTACATTTGAAGTTAATTTCATACATTTTAAACAAAAAATCATTAAAATATTTAATTTATCATACTTATCAATTTTCATCAATTTTTATAATTTTTATAAATTTTATTATTCAATAATTAACTTCGTTATTTTAAAACAGTCACAATGAGAATTCACAAAAGTGAAATAAAAAATTACATAGAAAAAATATGCATTGTTAGATTTATTTCTAAATTTCAAAAACAAATCAAATAATTTTTAAATTTTTTTTTGATCCATTTATAGATTATATGTGAATCATTATATAAATGTCTGAATCAAAATATGATTTTATTATCTTTGATTGAAGGTTTGAATTATTATTGGCACCAATAATTTTTCACATTTGAATTTTGTCAAGATCAATTGTACTCACTCAAAATATCTTAAAGATATGCAATGTCGTTATGATGATGATTAATTAAATATTAAAATTTTAAATCAAGGTGAAATATGTATATATTTCAAATATTTTTTTGAAAAAATATAGAATATTTTAATCTATGAAATATATTGCATGCGGTCATTATTCTTAGAATGTGAAAGTGGTTGTATGACATCAAACTTTATTTTTTATCTGAATGAATAAAATATATGTGAATATAGATTTTTAAAGAAATGCACAAATTTTCATATAGGTGATGAACTCTACTAAATCCGAATTTTTTTTGATTCATTCAGTCATTGCAATCAAAGTTGATTATGTTTGTGACCAAGAGATAATAATATTTTCAATTTGCTTATTGAGATCATAATAAATTAACAGTATATTTATATATTGTTAGTGAGTGTTTTGAGAACTTTTGATCTGATATTTCCCTTCAGAACCTTACCCCAAAATCTAACAAATTGAAAGTGAAAGAAAAATTGAAGTAAAAAAATATTGCAACATAAGATCATGACAGAATTTGAGGATGCATAACTACAAATAATACTTAAAAACCCGCAAAAATTTGATACCATGTTACACTGAATAGGCTGACAAGGCTATTGCATATTCTGAATCACCTTTTTAGGATAATGCAAGACATTGTCCGATTGGGTTGTCTGTTGATAGATATGACCCAATATCGCAACACGGGTTAGCTTGGTCAGGTAAAACTTAAAGTGTCACTTGTCTTTCATCCGGTCATTGTACTAATGAAAATCACCATCACAAGAGGGAAATATGAAGAAAAGTGCACCCAGTTGTCTCAAAAGCACCAAAGACCTATAATACAGTGTACATCATAATTACGTAGGCTCCCTGTGAAGAGACACGCTGATTCGTTCATACATTGTAATATTGGCTGGTCCTCCAGATTTTGGACTCCTAAAATGAGAGAACCATAAAGTCGTTGTTTATTCAACCCCGTCGAAGTTTAGCACTAACCGTAGTCGGATGATTCGAAGAGATTTGCTCCAGAGACTATGCAAGAGAACGAGCTTGACGTGGTCAAGGTACGGAAACCGCGAGTTGCGGACGACTGCGCCAGCCTCGGATTCCGTGGCCCCGTCAAGGAGACCAATATCAAAAATTGCGGAGCAGAATCCTGCGAGCGCCTTTGCCCATGCCTGGCTGTTGGCTTTGGCTTGTCATTTCCTGAATTACAGCACCTGGACTGTTGGGACACCGGAGTCCAGTTGGGAGCATGGCGGAGGATGCCTTATGACCCAGGTCCCTTGTTCCAACGCATGATAATACCTACCAATAATGTCCCCCCTTCAGCCCTCAGATAACGGCTGCTCCAGATCACCATTGGAGCAGACAGGGGATGGTTTTACAGCCGATATTTTGTTGCAGAAGTCGCTTACTTCAGACTCAGAGTTATATAATATATTTACTGGTGCAGTGAGTGTCAGATACTTTAGTTAAATTTGTAAGTAGATTTTAACTCAATACTTATCTATCTGTTCAGAGGTTGGGAGGAGAGCAATACGGTAGCAGAGATTTTGGGGCGAAAGTAAAAATTCAATCTTTCCGTGCATTTTGGAATCCGTGCAAAGCGTGCTCTTGACTAGATGTTTGCAGTTGAATCTTATCACTACAGAAGAGGAGATGAGAAGCAGTACTGCACAGGTCATGATCATCCGACTCCTCACCCAACATCCGGGTTTAGTTCATCATACTTCCTCTATGGTTCAGTCTTCTGTTCATGTCTGGTACTTCTGTGTCTCGCCTAATCTGACTAACCACACATTTTATCTTGATGTATGTTTTCTTTTTGTGTGTGTCTTGATCCCTGTTCCGGCCTAGAGCTATGGAACCTCTTGCAGGCCCTCTGGATCAGATCTGCCCATCGTGGAGGCATCCGGGTCACAGATATTTTTACTGGTGGATGGTGTGAAAGACGATGCTTGTTGGATGCCGTATACTCATTTTTTTGCTGGGAGGATATGCTGTGCATCTTGACCACTTTAACTGCTTGGAAATTTGTTAGCCATGAATTTTGATCTGATTCAGCAGATCCACTAGATCGTCTGTCTTTCGCAATATCTTTTGATATGGAGTATATCTTTGAAGCGAGATAGACAAAGAGTAGAGGCCATCAAAGTACATACAATGGTATGTAGCTGAAGAAATGAAGACGAAAAGTACCAGTAGGCTCTAGATATTGTGCTAATCTCGCAGGTTGTCGGCCAATTTTGTTTCCTGCTCACTTGGGCACAATAAACTCATGGGACGTTTAGACAGACGAATCTCCGTTTCATTTATGCTCAGAGACAGCTCAGGACCAATCCCATTAAAATTAGAAACAATCACAAACACTAGGGAGTCGGGACTTCATGCATGTACTTGGAGCACTGTATTGCGCAATGTACCAGTGCTGACTGCTCCCGGTGGCCTTCATGAGCAGCGCAGTCCTTGCTCTCGGAGCCACTGTCTCCGTTAGGTTGGGCTCAGGGTCTATGGTCGCAAGGCTAAGAGGAGAGCAACTTTATGAGTACACCATAAAATGTTTGGTCTACCTTTATTCGATCGAAGCTGCTGGAAACATTTGTAGAAGTGAACAATCCAATTTTTTATCTTTACGAGGGGCATCTTAAAAAAGGTTATGAGCGACCATATCCCAGTCCTACAACTTGTACACTGTAACAGTGTCGTAACATGATTTCGATTTTTCTGTCCACCCTAAATTTGTCCCTGCTGGAAATTTCTCAGACAGTGGATTTTTCCGCAATGAATGTGTTGTTTTGGTGTGTTTCTCTCGAGCCCCAGTTCATACAGTAGCTCTCCTTGTCCGACTTACATTCTTAGACCCCTCCTAACTGATAATCCTCGGCAGCGCAAAGAAACTGACAAGAAGCCGATAAGAAGATTCTGTGGGGTCTTGGCGTAGAGATCCAGCAGAAGGTTCACTCGGTGGCGACGAGAACCGGTTTTGCGAGTTCTTTAAACAGAATGTCAACCTCCCACGCAGAATGTCAAGCAACGATATCTTGATTCTTCTGGTCCTCTCACGCGCATTACGGCACCGTAAATGCAGTAATCCGCGATGGGTTACAGGAGTAACACTATCCGCACCGGTGCAGTAATCCGAGCCCGAAATCTCGAACCCCCCGCCTCTGCTCTCCACGCTGTCAACCCGGTGCGTCAAAAGCACAACGTCGCTCCACTAAACCTTGGACGCTTTCACTTTCGTCCACGTTACTCCACATTGGCAGACATGCGAACCATACTCCCTGGAAGGACAAAAATCCAAACACACCCGAGTGCAAATTTGCTGGAAGGAGCTACAGCCCATTACAGCATTTTGACACAACGAACTCTGTGCATCCCAATATCACACGACTGCTTCTTCTGTGCCCAGGTTCACTCTGAGGGAGCTTGGACAAAACCTCGTCCGAAGTCAGTTGCCGTGGTGCTCAGTTCCAAAGGGTTATCCTGAATTATTATCGTGGACCGACCGGCAAGATCGTAGGCACTGGTGATCCCCTCCACCCAACTCGCTTCAAGTTGGGGACACAGCCTCCGAGACAAGTTGAATGGATCCGATGGGAGGTCACCGAGTCATTTCACCTGTCCTTGGATGTCGAAGCCCCAGAAGACTTCGGCCAGAGAGTTACAACTTACATAGTGCCGAGTCACTGGCACTCATTCCACTTGGTCTAGACATTCTAGTCAAGGTAGGTGAATGCTAGCCGGAATGGAGACACATCGACTTTGCACCGACGCCGTTCCCATACTGGTACCGAGGGATGATGTGGACGCTAAGAAGCAACAAATGTATCGCTAGGAGGGGGGAATCTTCAGACGAGCGAGGGATGTCTCGGGTTGCGAAGTGGCTGCAGTGTACTGGCCCTAGATGGAGATGGACATGGCAATGCGCTCACTCCCTGAGCCACAGCCAAAACGGTCGTAGGCTCTATGAGTGAACCGAGATTGGTTGATTCATGAGGGAGACGACCAGACTAGACCGAAACTGCGATGATACTTTCCATCCCAAATTTGATTCACTGAGTCTCATACACGAACTGAGCAGCAACTTGAAGTTCTACATGCTAGCATTACAGTGATCGAGCAAGAACGTCTGGACTCTGGGCTGTTGGACTAATACCCTTGTTGCTCCAGATTTAGAGACCCCGATAACATCATTCTCGAATTCATGTGCGTTAACCATTTTCCCTTGGCATTGGGGACAGTGATACATTCCTCCCACGAAATCAAGAGCATCATTTTAAGACCAGAATTTGTAAAGCCAGTTTTGATCTCCGGAGACGAAGATTGCTGGGAAGCTTTTCACTGCCTGAGAGATAAAAGCGATCTGAGCAGATAGGCTGAATGGGGACCGGAGGAAACGACAATCATCAAGCTTCGAAGCTCGTGAAATGTTCCCCGTAAGGACGGCACCGGAGCTAAGCTCATGCCAATCCGGAAGCAGATACAAATCAGGAATCCCGCTTACGCTAGCTCTCCCGGTGCGTGATCTGGGTCTCATATCCACATGGTCGCTCATGCAATTCTGGATTTAGGATTCCGGTCTCGCCTGTTGGACGACGACGAGAGCGGGGTGGTAGTGTGAGTCAGCAACCATGTGAGATGTCTCCGACAATTGCGACTACCGAGATGTGTCCAACCGGGTAGCCAGGCGTGACGGAGACTCTGGGACCCGGTCGGGTCTGAAGTTGAATCCGCCACTGCCCCACTGAACTTACTGGAACAGAACAGAACAGAACAGAACTGAGCTGAACGGAACAGATTCAGTACAGTTCTGAGTGCTCTATCCAGATTCCAGAATCCTGTTTCGTCTGCCAATTCTGCGTCCACCGACCAAGTCTGGTACATTCTAGAGTAAAAGACTGGCGATTACGGAAATGTGTCCGTCCAGGTAGCAATCGTGACTGATAATGGGGCCCGTCGAGGACACCTCACTACAGGACAAAAGCTCCCGTGCGTGCATGCGCTGTCTTACAGTCGAGAAAGAAGAGAGATTTGTGCTTTGCTTTCTCCTCTCTTCTTTCACTCTCGACTTTACTGTGCTGACTCAGGATCCAAGCATAAGAGAGGCTGCCATGTGCGACGGTGGTTATGAATGGGCAGTAGGAGGGAGAATGGGTTCGGACTTCGTCTATACTTCGGGTGAAGTCAAGTCTGCCTCGAAAAGGCAGAATGGCATGGGCAGCGCATCTGCTGAAAATACTCGCATCATTCACGGACATATACTTTCAACCGGTGAATGACACCTTTCGCCTCACAGGCTGCATGGCATGGCACTCGAAATCTCGGCAGATTTGAATTGCAACAGAACGGTAATGACAAATGAATCCGAGCCTTGCTTCCTTTCCACCGGGAGCTATTACGAAGAGAGAGAGAGCTGTGAGGTGTGACTGCTGGTCACGCATACACATAACGAATCATCAGCTTCTAGTACACAAGGGGCACACTTCCCGCAGGTCTCCGTTCTATTGTGACGAATACACGACCAATCACTCGCAGACGCGGAGTGCGCAGCAGTTGCTGGTGATTTGCACAAATCATGACTGTACTCGCGCCAGTGACAAGTGGCAACATGTACAGTAGGCAGCAACTTCGCACTATGGTACGTCCCATAGAGAGCACAAATCACTTCTCCGAGGGTACGAGGACAGACTTTGATAGATTACTGTGGACTTCCAGACTGTCACCTGGATATAGACCAGTCTAATTATCAAAGAACTTGTTGGACTCGTACATTGAGAGTGTGAAACTTGTTTTGATTTGCCGGCCCGGATACATCAAGAAATTTCTCTCCGGAAGGGCGTCTGTGACAGACGTGACTCACACGAAGCACAAATTTACAAGTACATGTACTGAGCGCCAATATTCATGGCCATGTCGGAGACGGTATGGATACAACGAGAACAATACAATATCTTTATAATAGAATTCGTCATTTCCTAGCTACAAATTTTGGTTGCTGGATGCAGCCAGATTGTTGGCACCTCTACTACATATCTCCGTCTTACAGCTGATATGCCAAAATCGCTCAAAGATACTCAAACACCGTGAGTGGGAGCAAATTCCACCCTTTATCCACGTTATTTCCTTCTGTGGATGATAACATGAAACTTACAAATCGCCATCTACACTAACCTGTGTAAACTCACAACAAATCCTAACGATTTAAACAAAATCGCCTGCTGGAGTGGGCCAAGAAAAAAATACAGATAATTTTTCTGTTGTACCTCCCAAGACCACCCTCAGATTAATCGTTTCATGATTTCTCGCGAATAGCCGCATCGTCGCTGATTATTCAGTCATCTCGGAACAAAACCTGGATACTCAAGCCTCTACTCCTGCAAGCAATTACGTGTGGAATAATAGGCTTTACAACCTCGTCGTTGCTGCTCTTTTACTGGTACACTTCGCTCCGCCTCGGCAGTGACATCTTCACCTCTTGTGCTGCCCGCGTAAAAGCCATCGCCCTCCCCGATGCTTGCTGTTCAGCGCTGGAGGTTCAAGACCCCACTTCAAGGCCGGCATAATCAAGAGCCAAATCCTCTTGACTAACGGTGATTTACACATCAACTATGGACAATATATAGAATGAATGCTATTTAATGTACAGGCGTGGTTCTCCATCTCTTTTTCCCATAAGTGTCCACAGCCAATGTGTGTGTGTGTGTGTGTGAATGCCTACTTAAATATCAAACGTCAAAAAATCCTTCCTCTACTAAACCGCCATCCGGTAGAACTGTCCCCTTCAATCACGTTCCAAAGCGAGATCTCCCCCGGCTCCAACAACGGCGACGCCGAGTTCGCCCACTCCTAGGAGCTCCTTGCGATGAAAGTTCCACGTTCCCACCCGGTGGTTGCCACTATCTGCCGGCTACTGCGAAATCGTTCTTCTCCAACGCTGAGATGGAAGATTGAGGGTTCCTCTTCCCTATGAGTCGCAACCCCGAGAGCATGTGGTGGGCGCCTCTCACGACGCCTTCTGGCTCCTTCCCTTCCTGCTTCTTGAAAGCCATCATCGACGTGGGTTTATTCCAGTCAATGCCGTTGCTCTCGCGCAGCACCTTCCTTTGGTCTGCTGCCTTTTGGAAGCTCGTCTCCATCTCCGTCGTGAACTTCGAATCCCGTCCAACTCCGATGAAGCCACCTATTCTTCCAAAATCCACACCGTTTTGCTCCCGGCTGGAGCTCGCGGGAGCTTCGTTGGTAGTTCGCCGGTACGAGGTGAACCACTTGGCTCTGATGTACTCGGCCTTCCTCCACGGAGGCACGGGCATATCCTTCTTCTTCAGCGATCGCTTCGCGGCATCGCACAAAATATTCACAATCTGCTGCAGACGGTCAGCTTTGCCCACAAAAATGGCGGGCACGATTTGCAGAAGCGCTGCGTATTGGGCGGTAGGACGAGCGATCTCGAACTGCGACTTGAAGCTGATGTCGACGATGTTCCTCTCCGTGAGGCCGCCGAGACCTCCCAAGATCACATCGATGTACTCATAATCGCCTGAACAAGAAAACAAAGAACGGATATGCTCAGATTCCACGTTCACCAAAGTCTAACTACTCAAGAATCAAACCATGCCACACAATAAACTGCAATCGCGGAAAGACAGAAATTCCGGCCTCAGTTCAGAGGACTGACCTCCTGGAAAGCCGCCGGCATGCTCCCACTTCGACTTGCAGATCGCAGCATTGTAGCCGGACGATCGGAGGCTGCTCATGACCCATCGCATGAGGAAGCTGCGACCTTCCTTCCCGTCCTCGGCCGACTCTGCCTGGTCGCCGAAAGTTTTGACAGCTGAGCTGACTGCGGCCAGAATCGCATTCTCGGAGAGACTGACGCTTGGAATCAAACCCTGCAGTTGCAATGACCGGAGCAGAAGTTTAGAATGTATGTCCAAAGGCGTATAATCTCCGCAGGCAACTGATCGACAGGGAGAATGGGACCAGAGTGGAGAGAGTGGAAGACGAGTCTTACCTGCAGAACCTCCGAGACCTCTCCGCCGAGGCTGGATTTTGAGTCGTCGATGTCAGCGCTCTGGGAGACGTCCCCGCAAGAGCTACTGTCGCAATTGCAGCGGGCACGGCCGCATTTGCCCACTTCCTCTTCATCGTCCTCCATGAATTCGTGCACCATTTCGGCCAGGCACACGGAGTCGATTTCGTGCTTGCTACCGCTGCTGCTGTAGTTGCTGCCCACCCTCTGAGAAATGTCCAACCCGTGGCTCGTGCGCAGTTTCGCCTTCACCACGTCTCCCATAGGATCGTTGACCTGTTTGGGCCTGGCAGGCTGCCCTGCGAGAGGCACTTGAGATATTAGGGGGGCTGCGCGACTGAAATCGGGCGCTTTGAAGGCCCCCACGTGCCGCACAAACGCTCCTGCTGCAGCCGAGGGCACCTTGCCACTCTGCACTACGAGGGACCTGTCATCGCGCCCTTTCTCGGTTCTCGACGAGGAACTGACAGCATTTTTTGACGCGGCGCTTTTGGCGGTTTTCGAAGCCGAGCCGAGGCCCGGACGAAGTGTCAACAGTCCAGGCATGGTGACCACTTCAGAAGTGAGATACGATTGCTAGATGAAGCGACAGAACGGATTTCCGACCTTGAGGTGACAAAGTCGCCGAATGAGCTTGAAATGTACGGGAAGAAAAGCGCGCAGCTGCTGGACTAAAACACGCCGAACCTATTCCTACCCAACGCTATCAAAGAAAAAGAACGACGAGACACGATGGACGCAAAAGAGCATCTCATCAAAACGCTAAAAAAACTCGAAAATGCCTGGTTTAAACGAAATGTGAACGAATGATTCGCAGCACCAACAGAACTGGCACTGGCTCAGCCCTGCACCGTGCTGCAATCACCGCACCGCACTGCACTAGCACTACACTATGGATCTCTCCGCGTCAAATGCTTGCTAAGACTCCGCTCGCAAACTACTGCCTCCCTCCGCTTCGACACGAGGTGATTTCTCCAAATCCAAACTCCTGACGATTCAATTTCTAACACTGAGCGCAAATGAAACTCGGCCAGAGAAGCCGAAGATCAGAACTGCTGTATGTACAATACACAAATATAGGTGTTCAGAGAAACTTCTTCAACTAATCAAAAATGGGAATAAACTGTGCCAAATAACAGAATGGTATGGGATTTTAAGTTGATGGGTCGGTTGTGTGCACTGAGACGAAATCAACCAGAACGGGAAACAACGAATGACGACAAACGAACACGAGCGAGATCGACGAGAGGAAGATGGAATGAAATGACACGAAGCGAGAAGAAACGGGGAGGGGAAGAAGGGGAGAAGGAGTGGAGATGCAGAGGGTGCAAGAGGTGCGTCGATGCTCACTGTCGCCCATGGACCTTATGAAGGCATCGATCGGCCCGAGAGGCCGAGAACGACAAAGAGGGGCGGATGAGCGAGGGAGCGGGCGACTGAATGCCCACAACAAAGGAGGCAGGGACTCCGGGAGAGGGAGGCGGAGGCGCTCGCAGGATCCGGATTCCGTAACAGATTCGTTCGCATTTAGCATCCCTTTCGATTGTTCAGTATAGACCGTATCCGGTAACGTCTATTGAAGACCATTTGTTGAATTGGTACTACTCTCGCCCTCCACTGCTCTCGGTCAGCTTCTCGGGCAGGGGGGCAGCAGCCCCGCGGAAATCATTCGGATCCTTGGGCTCTCTCTCTGGACTCTGTAGTCTGGGGTCAGTCTGTACTGCTCTGTCTGTCAGCAACGTTTGTCCGCTTCGACCTCCTCCTCCTCGTCTTCGTGGAATATCCGTCTGGCTGGTACTTCCCGAGGCCCTCCTTCTCCCTCGTCCCTCCCCTCCACCAATTTGCACCACCTCTAACCTACTGGTTAGAGGTGGTGCAAATTAGCATATCTTATGAACATTCCTCCAAAATAAATTTCCACCAGTTTCCGAAATTCAATAATTACTATTTAGTCTAATGGTAGGTTTCGTGTTACTTTATACTAAGGACTTGCTTGACATATAGAGAGGTGGCTATTAGATTAAGTAGATTTCCAGTAGAGGATATGCTACATTGCATGAGTAGTCCGAATGGGTCGCATAGGTTATGAGTCAATTCAGCCATGGGATATTTCAGATTATGCTCGCTTGTGACGATGTAGTATCTTGGGACGGGTTCTAGAGTATAGAAGAGCCGCACGAGCCAGACATCCTTTATCTATAGCTAATTCTATTGAGTGTACTTTTTACTCTTTCAGCCTTTTGCAGCTAACCATGGGCGAGTGAATACCGTTAGAGGTTGGAATATAATCCAAAGAAGCTATTATGTCTTGATAATTTTTTTTTTGTAATTTCTCTAGTTTAGTTGTGAACTGTGCATAGAGAAATTACAAAAAAAAAATTAGGGATAGTTTATGAACACCTTAGAGATTACTTTCAAGTAGATGATCCTTATAGTGGTTTCATGGAGTTGTTCGAGATGGTTACATATGTTGCAAAAAGGGAGATTCCTTTATTAGTTAGCTAGATGTTAGGTGCTAGTTGGCTTCTCGCTATGGAGAAGTATATGGGGGCAGTAGATTGATTGTGATTGGGGAGGTCTAATTGAGACTTGTTAGTCGTACCATTGTATTTCAGCATTGTTCCCACTTCCAACAACATCTTTGTCCACACAAGTTTGGAGTCGACACACTAGGAGGTTGTGAGACCGTATCGTTGGATATTATAGCACTTCTAGATATCCATCCGGATCTTGCATATGGACATTAAGAACACTTTTAATAACATTTCATGTGTATCTATCTTTAGATAGCTTAGGAAGACTAATGGATATTTGATGAGCCTCATTCCTTTCATACGGTCCTTGAATAATTCACCTTCTTCTCTTTTCTATTAGAATGGATGTTCACATGAGGGATTCAATGTTCTACATTCAATTGATGATACTCGACAGTGAGATCCTTTGGGAGGACCCCTATTTGCTATGGTTTATTATAGAACTCTTTTTTCTATTGTTTTGGTCGTGTCAGGTTGTGTGTTCATTTCCTTAATGGATGATACACACATTGTGGGCCATGTAGATGAGATTAGAAAGCTTTTGATCACTTGACTACCGAGCTTCATCTTGTAGACTTGAGAGTTTCAAGGTCTCAAAGAGTAGGACATGGTCTCCTTTGGGTATCCCTTATGATCTCCAACTTCCAAAAGGATATTTGACATTGACAAACGGCTTATGCATTCTTGGAGTGCAAGTAGGGTTAGAGGACTTTGTCTCGTGCTAAGTAAACACATCTCTTGCGGATGATGTACTACATGTAGATGACCTTTCTCTACTAGGGGATCCACACATGACATTTGGTATACTCTCCTCTCGTATTGCTTGTTGATCCACTTACCTACTTCGTTCAGTTACTCCTTCATCTACATTCCTATTGCTTCACAACCTTTGATAGGAGGATCATGGACATCTTTGATGACATCATAGGACCAAGGAATTTTAAGTGTGTGATAGGAGATTTGACAAGGAATTATACATCTTTACTGATTTTGAGCGGAGGGATAGGCTTATTATTGATGGAAACGACTGCACCCATAACATTTTTGTGTAGTTGAGCATTCTCGACACTTTGCTATCCTCTCGATTTATGATTGTGGATAGACCCATCCTTGTATGTTAGGGATGTGGAAAGAAAGGGGGGGGGGGGGGATCATTTCCCATACATGTATTATTAGGCCAAACGAGAGATGCTTTGTCCCTAGAGGTACGACATGAGCTCCCGTTCTTTTCCCGCTGTAACACTAAAGGCAATGATTCCGAAATGACTTTCAAGATAAGATGAGTATATAAAGCAAGGAGAGGTCTTGAAACCTCTCGTTGCTTTATATATTGTTTAACTAGAAAAGTCTGAAATCAAAACTATGCCACATGGCTAACATCCGTAGGTTGTATGTTTTGTTATATTATTCTAACCAATTCCTAAAAAGACGTCTAGCATCCAATCTGATCCACCTCGTCATTGATCCATACAAGCCAAAGTTTACCTTTTGCTTTTTGGATCGTGCACACCATTATCTTGTCCTTTTGTGATCTAGTGATCAATCTAAGTTTTGGCTAAACTAGCTATAGCTAACCAATATTGGTTACATTTTCTCACCAATTGGACTAGAGGACTATATTCTATCGTGATGGATCGACGATTTCAACATGCTCTTCACTCTCTCTCTTAGTGGATTTGGCCATTCCTCATACTACTAGGGTTAAGCAAGCTCATGGATCTTGCTTCACCATACATCATGATTTTCCGATTTGTATCATAGATGCAACGGGGGTCCATATGACTCGTTGCCCATTCACAAGCTCATATTACTGATGTTCTGACGTATTGTGTTAGTGACCAGCTTCTTGGCTCTGTTGCTTACCTCGAATCATGTATTAACCTTGTATTGACTTATCAACTGCGTCTTTAATCCACTCTTTCTCTCTATCTCTCGCCCTTTACTCTGTAAACTTGTTGCAACTGTTTGTATATCTTTGTTTCGTGTAAAATTCTTATATGTCCTCACATGCATGAATCGGAAAGCAAAATCAACGCAGCCAAAGAAGAACTCTGGAAGGTGAGGTGTTCAATTAAGTTGCATTTTTCACATCTTGTTTTCATAGTAAAGTGCACACAGTACATACGAACAAAGTCCCTTACTCCAGATATTCCATGCAAAAAAAGACATGCAAAAAATGCAGTTGATTCTACGGCATTAAGCGCGGGCTTTTCTTGTCCAAAGACTGAGCATTTTGGGTCAATTAAGCAAAGCGGGTGGGGATATCATTGCGGTTTTGTCTACAGGTGTCATTTGGCAGCTTTCTTGCGACCCCAAAGATTTCGTGAGATTGAATCCTGTGCTCAGCTTTTGGACGAATACGGAAAAGTGAAAGGTTAGAGGATATGCATAATACGCATCAGCACTTCCTGTTATTTCTTTATTATTTCTCCTCCCATATCGCGAATCACCGAACCTGCCCTTGGCAGCCTCATGATAATTCATGCCCCCACACCACCTCCTCGCCTTGGTCATTCGCATTAGGCTCACTTCGCAGCTTTTCATCGTCCGATTCGCCATCCGTAGATCAAATGCCCATCCTCTATCGGGCGGCTCTCATCGCATGCATCGGATAACCTTAACGAGCGCCTATGCAAGCAAAGCGGGGAGTGTGCGCAAACAGAACTGGGGGGTGGCTCCCACAGCGTTGCACACGTTCCTCAACAACGTCTACGCCAGGGAACGGGTCCAGGAGGGGATGACTTTGGGAAGAACAACAGTTTCCACGGTGGACCCGACCTGGACATGTGGGCCCGGGACCCACAAGCCGCACTGTGGCTGAACCCAGGCCAGGTCTGGCCTGGCCAGCTCAGTCTCGGGATGATGCAGACGAGACCTCGTACACGCGATGAATACACTCGACTCGGCTCGGCTCGGTTCGGTAACTTCGGTTCCTGGAGTCTTCTCTGTAGGGCCGGAATGGAGATGACTGGTCATCTGTGGATGAGAGAGGGCTCCACGCCCTCCTCATCCATGCTCCGGTGTTCCGACTCCCCACTGAGCACTCCATTGGACCAATCGAGTACAGTCGACTCTGTCTAAGAGCAACTCCTCGGGAGTAGCCTCGCTTTGCGCACTTATGGAAGTTTTGCATGCATCTACCGCCTCTAGAAGGCAAATGACTTTGGAATTACACTTACCAAGGGCTAACCGGGGTTAGCCATGTCGACAGTTTACTAGTAAACTCATAATTTACAAGTACCAATAAATACACTTGAGAATAACGGCCAAGTAAAATAACAAAAAGGATGGGAAGACCCCATCCAGGCGTATATGGATGAAACCAACAAGTAATAAAGTACATGGATGTAACAAGGGGCTAGGCCCAATGCACTTGTCGAAAGAAGTTGCAGTTATGAAAAAACTGCAATTAGCCCCGTATATTTCCCGGGATTAACACCCAGTCTTGCACTTTTCGAGGAACAGATGGTGACAATGCGCAGTCACGTCGACTCCTTGAGTGAATCGAGTCCCTTGTATGGTCAGTAGCTCAGGCATCCCAATACAGTACAGTAGGGCGGCTAGAGCAGAAGAGAGTCGAGACCGACTGAGGTGAAGATTTGTTGACTGACCATGCATGGGCTGCTGGGGGATATTCCAAGATTTGACTTTACCGATAATATGCAAGCCTGACAGAGGATCTGTTGAGACATTCCGGTACATAATCAGGAATATTCCAGGATATATCTATTATGTGGGTTTTGATCGGATGAGGGGAGAGGAGAGTACGATGTGACGTGAACTTGTGTTTATCACGTGGGAGCTGAGACTCCCTCCGTGCAGGATGCGAGAAACTGCCACCGTGGTGGAAACTAGGCCTCGCGAGATCTGACGTGGGTAGTGACAATTGTTTGGTGGTAGATTAGGCAGATTGCGACAAGTCAGCCCGCGGCGCCCCGGCGCTGCAAGCTGGCATTCGCCACACGGTGATGGAGTACATTCTCGCGCATGACGACACGCGTCCGTCCTCGACAGTGCTCTTCTTCCGTTACGCTGGCTTGTCATTCAGTTCCCTCCGCTCGTTCGATCCATCTCAAGATTCCTCGATACCTAGTAACGCAGGGTTTTCTACCCTTTCGCACCCGCTCTTACCAGGCCTCTTCAAAATCGACCTTTTCGCTACATGTCGCTCTCATGTCGTTGCACTGGTGACTGGAGACGGAGCCTGCCTGACACTGCACCACGGACGGGCCCCTTGAACCCTGCTTACCCTTCGCAGCGTTCTCCATCCCCGGTCGTCGTCACATCCAGGCTGTGGTACCCCGATCCTACCCAAACCCATGTACTACTACTGTACTGCACTTACATACATAATACTATGATCAGTGTTTGGAGTATTACGTACCACTCCTCATACAAACCCTCCGTACGAACTGCCCATACCGCAGATCTGTACTGTAGTCGCTTACCGTTGTCCATCCCCGGTCGTCGTCACATCCAGGCTGTGGTACCCCGATCCTACCCAAACCCATGTACTACTACTGTACTGCACTTACATACATAGTACTATGATCAGTGTTTGGAGTATTACGTACCACCCCTCATACAAACCCTCCGTACGAACTGCCCATACCGCAGATCTGTACTGTAGTCGCTTACCACGTGAAGCCTGTGACCAAAAGACTCGATGAACGACCACCTTTACCATCTCGCACCTTCACAGGTCATGGCAGAATTATTTCCATCACTGGATGAATCGCGAACTGCCAACTCGGACGAAACCTGTACCTACTGGTCTGCAGATGCCATGGACGTTATGTACTGTATTTCCAGTAGTGTATGTTCATTCCGAACCAACATGGAAAACGAGGGCGGGTCCAGACTCCAGGGTGGAGCTCGTCCCCTGGGTCAATGTCGCGACCTGAGTTTGGCGACGATGAGACCGAGGCTGGGCTGGGCCATGCAGCCGTGGCCTGGCCCAGTAAGCAAAAGAGAAGTGCAGAGGTGGAATTCGCTTTTGACCATACCCCGGGTGGAGTTACGTCGACCCTCTGGACAGATCGAGTTGTAGAATAGGGTTGGCGCAGAGCTAAAAAAGGCGCCGGGGATGAAGAAAGTGTGACATTCTGACATGAAATGACGATAGATGATGCTCCCCATCCGATCCGATTGCATCGGGCTTCATGAAAATGACGGGAAGAGATGCATTTGATCCGATCCGAACCCGTCGCCTGAGAGCCCGGTCGAGTAGCGAGAACCGGCTGAGGTGAAAAAGTCTCGCGTCGAGCTAATCTCCACCACTTACTTACCAGACCAGAGTCCAGGCCTCCCCTGTGCAATTCGTGCCGACTACACTCGGCTCCGCAGGTCGCCTCGCTTCGACTCGCGTCGGCGGGTTCGGAGCGCAGGTTAGGGTTTGAATGCGTTCGAATTGCACTCGATATTCTGTCCACACATGCGACGCGGAAACGCGTGCAAACCTAGACTCGAGTTCGGTAATAAGAAGCCAGATTTAGTGGCACCGGTCTGGAGGTCAAGTAACCAGACTAAATTTTGCAATCCCCGAAGATGATAATGTGTTTGACTTACGATATAGTTAGTAGAATTATTGACTTCTCAGAAGTTGTGATGGAACTGGGCATGTAGCGAGCCCTGCCGCGGGGGTACATTTTGAAAACCAGTGAGCTGTATCGGATGCGTCCTGATCCAAAGTTTCTCGAGGGAGTAGAATGATATTTTTAGTGGGATTCGATCTGAAGTGACAGATCTGAAACAATGTAGAAATGTCCATCGGTGTAGCATTGCCTTCATGCTACAGATTCTTTAAGAGTATCCGGAAACAGGAGGCCTCGACAGTGACAAGGTGCACCAGAAATGTGCCTCCTTTTCGGTACAAGCGAATGCTTGTACCGAAAAAGAACTTCTCTAAGCTGTCTACAATGTCAGACGCGTGAAACACAATCACGATGGTATCAAGTACGCTGCACGTTTCTTAATTTTAGAGTTTAAGCTGGTGCAATCCGAACGCCGAAAATCGACGCAGAGCGTAATGAAAACTTGCACTCCACCTTCAAATGTTCAGTGATAAACCTTAGAAGACCTGTTTCGATTCCTGAATAAGAGAGCACAATCGTCGTGGAGCTCCAGGAGTAAATTATGGGAAAAATGACAGTCCGACGGTCCGTGCCTGCTTTCGTGGACTCACATGGAGATCGAGCACTGTGCTCGGAACTTATGATCCGAGAGGCGAGAAAGGACGTCATCCTAAGGCGAACGATGACAGAGCTCATCAAGCCCTACAACGAAAACAGATGTTCTGGTTGGGGTGAGGAACAAGCTGCACATGAATCAATTTTCAAATACGCAGCGCAGCTGGCATTGAATGCGAGAGGCGCGAGGTGCGGGGAAAGATTCACTCGGAATCTTGGGTTGGAAGAGATCGACATGGTTCTCCACGCTCTCTCAGCCCCAGAGCCGCTTCAGCAGCAGTTCAGCTTGAAGCTCACTTCTTGCAGATGAATGAATCTCTTCTTTCTCGTCCTCCAACTGCTCTGCTTGTATGACACTCAACCATCATGGCCGCACCAGTTGGCCGCCATATGGTCCGAATCTTCTTATCTCCATGTGAGACGGTCAAGAGCAACAACGAGAACAGTCGAGCAGAAGACGCCGGGACGATATAAGCTATAATACTACCAGTTCTCACCAAAGACTCACTGACAGACATGCATGCACACGCTCTTTTTCCTCCTCCCTCCCTCCCTGACCTTCGCCGTTTGATTCGATCCGCACTAAACTCCTGGTCCTCATCGTCGCTCTTTCGAATAATGAAGAACGTTGCAAGGATCCGTTGCACATACTTTACTCCACATGAGTGATTACTTCACGAGCGTTCTAGACTAGCGCAGAGTGATCGTCATACGTATTGAAATCTTGGGGAATCCTCCTAATGCATATACATTTGTTTGTCTCTTGATAACCCTGAGTAAGCAAAATATTCCTTCCCCAAAACTGGAGACTTCAATTTCGGATCGGAGAGAATGGTAAATTTCCCGTATTGAATACTTTCTATTAAATCCGGGGCTGGATAGTGGTACGGCTCTGTATTTTACAATTTCCCATTCCTGTCTGAAAGAAGTACAATGATAACTAACGGATAAACATGGACCAATTTTTTTTTTTAAAGTATGCTTCTCCAAGTGGAGCACCGTTTCTCTCATATTCCTGGTTATTCAGTGGGTTGGTTTGGCACTTGTGGCCGCATCGCCACATGATCAAACCTACAAAAGTGTCGCACTAGATAAGAAATACATTCGCAGGGACGTAGACTTCTCAAAATAGATTGCGATAAACTCTATTTGAAATAATCCTAAATAATCAATATTTTTTTAAGATCAGTGTCCAAGATTGAAGTAGGAAGGCTAGCAATCTACAAGTAGGGAAAAATGTTGCAATCTTTCAAACGAGCTGAAGTCAGTTTCTATTTTCTATTTCAAAATTATGTTGTTTGAGAGATTGAAACTCTGAAGAATACTAAAGGAAGACGGAAGTGATTACAAGTAGCCTAGTATTAGGGCTCTTCACCTGGAACCCAGTTGCATGGTTCAATCCCACTACGCTCTAATACCGTGTATTCGTGCATGTGTGAGTGTGGACGTGTCTTGCAAGGTGGGAAAGAAAACACAATTTGGCTAAGCACAATCACGTTCAAAGGTTGAGTAATTACTCTCGGAAAGTAAATTTGGCTCAAACACCTTGGACGTTCCACTTGGTGTTGTTTGTGATGCTCCGATTGAGACTGCAGTCAAGCTGGCTTCCCATAGCGCCCGTCCATTTGACACCTACGAAAAAATTACGACGTTATTACATTTTGGGATGAAATAAGAATGCTCGTGCTATTTAAGGAAAGAAACCCAAACTAAAATGAAAATAGGACAGCTTGTCCACATCAAGACCTATGTGGCAGTCTATGCTTCGAGCATATCTTGAGAACTTTAATTGACTACCAATGTGACTCAAAGAAGTTCAAACCATTTGACCTCATTGTGAAGTCTAATGGGAGTTTATGTTACTGGTCAGCTGGAGCATGTCACCGGGTAGATATTGTGGCGTATACAGACAATATCATTATCCTCGAAGTCATGGGCTACGAGACTATAGCGAATTTTGTCGCCACGCATCCTATGTGGTTTAGTAGAGCACTAAACTTGAAGATCATCACACATGTGGAAATGGTAGTCCACTCCTATGTGTTTACATATCATACACATGACTCAGTTTCAGAAGAGGCTGATTATCTATCATCCGACGTCAAGTGGAGCGACTGCACCCAATGGATCAAAGTATGTATCTAGAAACTTCACATATTTGTTTCTCCAGTAGTTATATAAATATATAAACATTTATTTCAACATGTTTGAGAGTCTATCATACTGGCTACATTGGTATGACTTTCCTTAGCATATTTTATATATAATGTATCCATTGTTTTATATGGAATATTCCTTGATACAATCCATAGTAGAGTTATATTATGAATTATCCTTAAATATAATACTTAACACTTGAAATAATTTTGAGGATGATCTAAGGGTTGATTCTCTTTCTATGGGGTTTGATGATTTGAAGAGATGTATTTGTAAGTGTTTGAACCTTTTTTTTGATCTTTTGAGTATTGCCAAAAGTGCAAAATGATGGGTGGGATGGGGGAATAAGTTATAGCATTGATTGCAATTTACTTGTCTTGGAATTTAATACTTAGCCATCAATTGGAAGATTTTTACATTGAAAAAGTCAAATTAAGACAAAATAATGAGTTTAAAGCTATTGAAAATCACATGTAGAACAAGAGAACAAATTATTCTTCCAAGGATTGGGGAATGATCCATTTTGAGAATTTTTTTTTCTGATTTATTGGGTAAAAAAAATTGGATTGTGAGTGATGTAGTGCACTAATTTAGAGGGAGTTCAAAAATAAAATAAATTTATTGTGTTAATTTTATTTGAACGTCAAGAAAAAAAAAGAAAAAAAATATGAACTTGTATTTTGGAGTGACTTGAGCTCTCTATTAAAAAAGAAAGTATGAGGCAGGGTTAAGGAAAATTGTACATTTATTGGGGAGTAAGTAGAGAAGGTTGGAAATTTTTTGAAAAAGTTGGATGCAGCAATGGAACCTTCCGCAATCACATTACATGATTTTTCTTTGGATACTAAGGAGTATGTAGACTGTTTGGATATTTTATGCGCAACATGATATATTTTCCATTGTGATTCTATTGGGGCCTAGCCAATCTTACCCCCCTTTGGTTTCATCCATGGACTACTTGATAGGGCCTTACCGTCCTTTTTGCTACATTAATGGTTTCCTTAATTGAAATGGTGGTGAATGGTTGTTGTAGGCTAAGGTTCTGTTGTGAAACAGGTTGATTACTGTATTATAGTACTCGTGACTAAAATGCATGGAGGATAAATCCCCTCGCCCCCTCCGACCTACAAGTAGAGAAAGAATGTGTAACCTTTCTTTACACTTGACGTTTCTTGACATTACAAGTTTATGTTGCCTTATGACATTTCCATTAGGGATTTCGTGTTTGTTATCGCGCGAGATGGTGGATACCTCACATGGAGAGAGCGTTGGTATGCCTTGAAGTCGACTAAGGTTAGGACAGACATGTACTTGGTTGGGGATGATCAGGTCACTGTGGCAAATGAGTTGATTACCGATCCTACTAGAGACACAGTTTCAGAGGGGGTGATCATCCATCCTCTAGGATGGGTGGCAAGTGGAGAGCTAACATCCAAGGTCTCCAAGTATAAAGGTTCTTTGTTCCTCTAGCTTTGGAGTTATATGGAGCTATGGATACCGACTTCAACATGTTTGTGAGGGAGTGCGCAAGAGCCTACCATACTAGGCGATAGGGGTATCACTTTCTTTAGGTTACTGTATAGCCTCTTTTATGCAACGTGTTTCCATTGCTCTACAATAATGCAATCCATAATATAGCAATCATGGTAAAAGTGATGGTTCTAAGGATGCTTTTTTGTTTGTAGTCAGTTTGAACTAATTAGTTCGGATAACTTCCGTGTTGCATGACATATTTCCCATTGTGATGCTATTGGGGACAAGCCCCATGTTCCGGGTTTGGTTCCAATACCACGCTACTGGACTCTTGCAGCAATTCTCCAAAAAGTTAAGCTTTTGAAAGGATTGATTTTTAAGGCCTTCATAAAGGCTGAGATCGAACCGTGACCATTTGTACGTGCCTGGTCCATAACACATTTGTCTAAGATCTCTAAGTGCCCGCTTTCCCTCAACCATGCTTCGATGTCGACTGAGACAAGCACAAGGATAGGTTATTCACGTTTGGTTCCATCCTTGTAGGATTTGATGGGGTCTTCCCATCAAATTATACTGTGCCTCTTCCCGCTTTGTATGATTAAGCCTCTTTGGCGACGCTTTACAAATTTCGCACGAGGAGGATGAGGAGCTGTTCGAGCGTTTACACTCTCTCCCTCCTCTGACAAGCACGACATGGCTGGACGAAATTGTTTACATGAATCTAACGAAATTGTTCAAAGTACAGCTCGCTCGAGGTGCTGCTGAGCTGAGAAAGAAACGAAACGTTTTCGGCAAAGAGGAATTCCGCATATTCCGGCCACAAGTGACGGGAAGATTTGTGAAATCTTGATGTTGATCTCGCGCAGCGAGCTCATCTTTTGAAGACGCTCGATCGAGTCTTCGACACCATAGATCGAGAGGCAGGCTTTGGACTGAAGCGTGCACGTTCACAACAGAGCAGACGAAATATCCGACGTTCCGAACCGTGTTTCAGAGCGAGAGCCAGGCATCTTGCAATCGGGGACGTAGCAGGACTGACAGATGTAAGATAATAAAGTAGAGTGGTGCACTGCACAAGGTGAACCCCTTGCATCGGCTGAGCTTGGTGCAGTCGTTTCATGAACAGAGCTTTTGTAATCATACCTCGCCTCGCCATCCACTGGAATGCACATTTTTTGAGACCCACCACAATGTCATGTGAAAGGCGTTAAAAGTAGTTTGCATAGCTACATACCATCGGGGACTAGCCGCGTGCCAGATTGGTCACGGACCCGAAAGCCGCATGGATGTCCCTTTGTGAGGGTACCACCGCTGGTCATCGAGGTGTCTGCTGAGTTCATCTATGGAGAGGATTACTTCATCTCACTACGCGTATTTAACGAAGGAGGGGACACAAGGCGAGGGAAGTAACAGCTTGTCATAGGAAGACGAAGAATGGACGAAGAGACAAATCTGGATCTCCAGCTAGTGGCGGAGTTTTACTAGCACTTGTCAGAATTTTGTTCTAGTACCGTTGTGATTTTTACATCCAGGCAGACATGCCTTCATAGGACCTTCGTTCACAACACCTTTGATTTACACCGTGATGATGAGCTTGATGGATTTATCCCTTGCACTTAACATTCGTCTCTATTCGATAGTGTCTCTTTGCGTTACACCTTCTCAAGCTTGAACCAACCAAATTGTAGGCATGAAGTATTTTAGTGAAAAAGTCAGGCTGCATCATATCTCTCTCAGTGAAGTTCATTACAGGGCTACTTTACCAATTTTGTCACTGAAGAGTGGACAAAAGTCCCACACAAGTTTGCGAAACAAATATGTCACACCTTCCACGATCCTCATTTGGAACGAGCACACCAGTTCAGTTGCAAGGATGACAATCTTATTGTTGACCCTCCCCATGTACTTCACTACACAAAGGGCTATAATGAGATTCTCCTTTCTTTCTCCTTCTAAAGGTTATCATATCGCACCCAAAGGGTGCTGGTTGTGTGCCTAATCAGAAGCATCTATCGATATTTGATCATGCATATTGATGAACCCTTTATTGGTCTCTGTCGTTGTAGGGGATTTCACCTACCACAAGTACTTATCGGAGAAAGGTTGTAACAACTTTGTGAACTGCAAGATCATGTCCTCACTCAGTCAGCTGACACACTGGAAAGTGAAGGGAACTTCATGTCACCTGAATTTTGTAATGTGATGTACATCATGTCTAGAGATATGTTAAAAGCATGTCCTAAAGACATGACAGATAGAAAGATGCTAACCCAGAATCTTTGAATGTGAATGAAAGGCCATGGTACGAATTACAACAAAATTAAAATGCATAATTTGCTGCATTACCGAAGCTCCAAAGCAAAAACCCTCGGACACGGAAGACTCACGATGCAAAGAGGCAATCAAGAAGCGGAATAGCGAAGATGTGTGCGATCGGCATCCATCCATCGATCCCCTTGCTGATGTCGTGGGGTTCGTGAAGGCGAAGGTGGATCCGACGTTGAACTGATTCGAATTGAAGTGAAGTGAAGCCAACCGTGCAGAACCGATGACGTCCATGGCGTTAGTCTCTTCCGTGGCTGTTTCTTCTGGCTGCTGCTCTGGTTCAGGGCGCGGTTTTGATAATCAGGTGGCCGTGGTCAGCTGTGGCCGCAATTGTGGATCTTTTTTTGTGAAGCGATGGGACCCGATGTCGGCGATGAACTCCTCTCGGAACATTTCTTTGAACGGAGGAATGGCCAACTCAAGAAAGGGCTGGAATTTGTGGAGTGGAGCGAGCAGTAGGTGGAGCTCGGAGACGATAAAGGCTGTGACTAGCTCAACTACACCATCGACAGTAGCTGTACCGGATGTAAGTGACAAATTGTTCACAGTTGTTGGTATTCTGAATGGAGTTGAATTTCTTTTTCAGCATGCTGAATTTGGAAATTTTCTGCCGGTTGAAGGTCAGCAGGTTTGATCGGTTTTGCAGGAGAGAGTTCTCCAGCAATCCAAGTATGAATTACTGAAATTAGCGAATGAGACCGGCCGGGGCCTGACTGCCTCTGCTGATCAGCGGGCAGAAATTGAAGAAGCCATGGTTAGTGCTGAACTTTCTGACTCCGTAGTTTGATGGTTTTGAAACCCTGGCAGTAGGAATTATGCCAGTGCAAACGGGAGCTAGATTGCAGGTGACAAAGAAATTCCTTGAGTGCAACTTCAGAATTGTCAAGCTCTATTATATTGCCAACGTCTGGTTGATCATAATTCTTACCTGCAGCAAATGAGCACGGCAGGTTGCTGTTGAAAAGTTCGACGCTGGAAAACCCCTTCAGCTGGATGACCTCGATGGAACCTGGCTTTTGCAATACACAACAGCCCCAGATGTAGTAGGCATTTTGCAGGCTGCCCAGACTCCCTTCATCAAGGTATCTCCTGCTCTTTTCTATTTCCTTTTCCGTATGATCTTACGAGAGGAAGCATATTTTAGGTCAAAACTTCTTCATACTGATGCTACCTCGTAGAGGAACAGCTTATTACTCTTCCCTAAAAAGAAACTCAACACTAAGTACAAAAAATGTGATTGTTCCGGTAGAACCGGCCCCCAAGAATTCCATAGACTGACTGAATATGGCGGGAGTAGGTTGGACAGATTTTCCAAAAGTTCGAGTGTCGAGGACGAGTCGATGGTGGAAGCGTGAAGAATGTAGTTCGCTGGAGCATTCCTAGCATCCTGCAGGTAAGTCGGGGTCACCGAATAAGCGCATAAGAAAATTTGTGTGAGCACAAGCATTTTGTGTTTCTAGTTTAGGGAAACTTGAGGTTTGTGAAGTCCATCGCTTGTGGAAAAGTCAGACCATTATGTTAAGTCTAACTCAAATAAGTCAAGGGTTTTTGCTGGAGTTATGACAACAGAAGACCTGAAGTATCTATACATGAGTTAATGGTCACCTACGTGCAGGAAGGTGATGGAGCCACACTTGTTGTGGATGCCAGCTTTTCTGTATGTAGTCCTCGCAGCATCGCCCTCCGCTTCGAAGAGGTATGGGAAGCAAACATATGATCTAAAGTCCATTCACGAAACCATTTTCTTTATCATGAATCCTCCTCCTTGTTCTGCTTTGAGAACAATAACTGCATGTCTCTCACATATCAAAGATGTCTGTGAAATCTTTTCTCGAGGCCGCTATTGACTTTTCTTTCCTTCCTTCAGTGATAAATGTTTTGACATTCTTTGCAGGCAAAACTGGGTGACATACTTATAAGTGAGGAGCTCCAAGGGTTTATAGCGCCAGCAGTCTTGCCTCGTTCATTTTTCGTCTTGCAGGTAATCACTCTGAAATTCTTACCGAGTGCTGTGGTATAGATGTACAAAACCGTCGATAGATCGGGTTCTTTACTTATTGCACAGCATTTGTGCTGTCTACATGTATCAGGTTCGCGAAGTCGAACTTTTAAATTTAACTTCTTCGGGCTGAAGGTCCATTTGTTGACCATCTGCACTAACTTCTTCGATGTTCGCCCAGCAGATACTACAGTTTTTGCGCACTCTAGCTATCCGCGTCCCTCTTGTCAGACCACCACGTCCAGGTGGAGAAAATACAAATAGGTAAGATATTTCTACATCGATATTATCAGCGGTTGTTTAAATCTAGGCATAGCTGTTCTGACGATCTCAAAGGACTCACAGTATCTGGGCTTTATGTATCCTGGCATACGTTGTTTCAGTTAAATGGAGTGGTTCAGTTTATTCGTTCCGCAAGCTGAACGTGGTACGCTAAGTTGCAACTTTTTGAGTGCAGCGGCGTTCCAATTGGACTGCGGTATTATCTCACGTATTTGGACCGTGATATGCTTGTGGGACGTGCCCTTGGCAACGGTGGTATCTTCATCTTCAGTCGAACTCAACGGCTTGAACTTTTTTGAGTTCAGGAACTCGAGATGCGGAAGGGATCCGACTACTAAAGATGCTACTTGCATCCGGGTATCCAGATTATTTACCAGTATTTACATAGATTGATTACACGGAGTAGCATGAATCATGAAAGCCGACCATTTCCTACTGTTCTCTTGTAAAAGCTACACACAACAGTCGGGGTCATGATCCTTTGAGTAGAGATGCAGATGGCAAGTACGCTGGGAATTTTAGAGTCTAACACTCGAAAATTCTGAGCACTTTTTTGAACTGCTCTGTCTCCATGTATTATTTTGTATTCAAGTTATAAAGCATTGTTGATTTACCTTCGGACTACGATGCCGGCATTCCGGATTGAACCTAGAATGGCGAATGGATTAGTTTTCAATGTCCGACCAGGATTGAAACATGTGTATCTCCTGCTGACCCAGATCGCGTCACCTCGTTCTAAATGGGAGCCTGCTGCTGTCTTCTATGTCAGTTTTGTCCCGACAGTGTGTCATCTTGATCTGGAAAAAAGCCGAAATCTCGAATCTTGCTCCAGAACGAGAAATTTTGCGTGTCTCTCAAAGGTTACCAGTTTTAGTCAACAACAATATCTTCTTTGCCACTTCACTAAAAATATCATGCCTCAAGCTCATTCCTACGTGTACACGCATTTTGGTAAGCAGAAAACATCGGAACAACACTTTGAACCGACCAAATTAAACTTGTGGCACTCCAGCTTCTGCTTACTCATTCTCCAGGCCTTCCCTCGCAAGAACTCATGGAAGAATGTGCCAATAGGAAGACGCCGAAGCATTCGAAGGGCAAATAGCACAGGACTCAGAATAGAGGACCGGGTCTAGAATCTACATGAGGATCAGGCTTGAATCTGCTCAAAGTTGAACAGGCTGTGTGGATGAGTATGCACGTCATCCCATGTACAGGTGTTGAGCAATCGCAGCCGTGCTTCCAGCTTATAAATGCTCCTGGTTTTATGCACATCTTTCTTCATATCAGTTTCGCACTTCGTCTCGAGGAAACCAGGAACTTCGTCTTCATGCCGAAGAAGCTGCTCTCGTCGACCTGATCCAGCCCGTTTTCTTGCACTGAAACACCTGCTACTGCAGGTGGCGCTAGCAAACAAAACGCCCAGATGGATTTCTAAGAACAGCAAAAAGCATGAGATGATGTGCTGATTTGTCGTCGTCATCTAGTTAGTGCAGTCGCAGTCGGACCCCAATAAGTGCAAGTTGATTCAGAGATCAGTTGGATCGCTCAGCTTATCTGCAGTTATTAGTAAGTGAAAATACGTTCCTATAACCGGCCTTGAAACACTTCCGTAACATGTTCCCACGGGGATGACACAATTCAGTTAACTTGATCTTCAAACCTCGTAGGATTTCTATGGCTGAGTAAACCATGTCCAAGGATTATTAGATCAATTACTCAGTCACATATATTTCAGTTGGAATAAGACCTATCCTATTTGATTTTTCAATTTCAATGTTGGATTTATACATGTGCGTGTTTTTTTTAACCGAGAGTAAAAACGACCTTAGTTTGCAATGCAAACTAAGCACTTGTGTGGTTAATTTTTTAACCAGAGAGGGTATCATCTGGGCTTCCACTTGTCCAAGGTCTGCAGTTAAGTATATTGCACTGAGCCACGTGCGACGGTATGGTACACAATTGCTGCTCGCGGGGATTCCATCCAGATCCCAGGAGTACCAGGACATCCCTCGATTTCCTGACTGCGAATGCTGCACTCTGTCGCCGAATCGCGACACTGCCTTTGCGACAACGGCCCATTCAATTCCATGTTTCCCGAGCTCACACTTGCTGGCCACGGTGTGGCCAGATGGGTACCGTCCACCTGTTGGGCCCTACTTCACAAGAACCATAGTCGCACAACAGACAAACTCTTCGAACATGTAAATGCGTTGGTTGTACACCCGCCACGAATATTCCATATGCTCCCTCACCCCCTCGCCAATCAACGAAGCAATCTCCAGTCCCCCTCTCCGAAGACACTACCTTCTCGGAGATGGACAATTAAATCATTATGACACGTGCGGAAATTTGAACTCATGTCAAGTCAGATCAGCGGCTAAGGGGCTCTCTCTCGTTGGTCATTATTTGTGAACAAAACCGTAGCCGTTTCGTCAGTTTTTCCGTTACAGAGAGGAGATTATCCGCAGTTGGAACAAGGAGCGAAGGCTCGCGCGAAGGACGGGGGCGGACTTGAGCTTCACCGAACCTCATGCAAAGTCTGTGCTCGACACAACTCAGCACCTAACCAGATGTTGGCAGGCCAAGTCAGAGACGACTGCTCCCCAGGAGGGACTTATCATTCCTTGGCGATCATGACTAGGCTGGGCGGGGGAGACTTGGCTTGACCGGAAGGAGCATGAGAGCCGAGGCCGAAGAGCGTGCTGTCGTTTTCTGAACGAGTTCATCCATGCATGGCAGCGGCCGAGTTAAAGACCGCGCACAGATGTCTGCCTCAGAAGGCCCCTTGAGGGGATGAGGGACTCAAGGACGTTCTTCTTTTCTGTCTTAAAACTCTCCGTTTGGCTCGGCCGATCTGTTCAATGAGTGCCCGGCGGCTGCCCGCTGCAAGGCAAAGCGTCTTTCGGACTGGGCTGTCGTTCCTGGCCAGAGCCGGCCCTTCTCTGTTCTTTCCAAGGACTGGACGCTGTGCAGGGCGATGGATGATCGATCCGAAGACGGACGCTCCTCAACCACAATCTCCAGGCCCAGATGTCGCCGTCTGAAGTCACGCTACTTTAACTCGAGGTGCAGTCGAGGGAAAGGCACATCGGATCTGAGTGAGACCTCCTATGGGATAAGTGTCCGGCGTCAAACTGTCTGACGGTCTGCAGACTGTGCACGACCTGACTCGACCCTACCCAGTTAGCCTCGTCCGTTCCCTCTTCGGGAGAGGTTCGAACCCATGCATGACAGGAATCGGCATATGGGCGGCTCGCTATAACTGGGATCGGGATCTGCGTTCAGCTGGTCCGGAACCGTAGGCGTGGATTTTGAGTTGCAGGAGGCTGCGCTCTCTGACGCCGGAAACGTTAGGAGCCTAGGAGGCTGCGTTTGCGCGCATGTCTCGGATGCACCAAATGCTGGGCACTCATTCGCGACGGGGGCTCTCATGACTCGCATTTAACCGCATGCGGGTTTAGGTAGCCATGTGGTCAGAGACCAAATGCTCCGTGGTCATTGGCTCGGGGGTTGAAACGACCTTTGCTCGACGGGCCTACTGGTGTCGAGTTTGCAACGGATGTGTTGTGTCGGAGGAGTCGGCTTCCGCATCAAGGGCTGGATTTGGGTGCGTACTTTCTCGTTATTCCTTTCTCGTGCTCCTCTGCTCTGCTGTAATTCCTGACAAGAATCATTCCACTGACATTGTGATAAGCATGCATGTATTACGCATAGCCTCGTTCTCATCCTGTTGATCCTTCGTGGGGTTGCTAGTCCGTCTGGAAAATGTGGCCAGATATGAGATGGAATTTATACAAAAAAGGTGAACATCGAAGCATTCGATAGGGATTACTTCAAAGCCAAAGGTAGAGTAATGCAGGGCAGTACTATGTGGACAAACATGAGTTTATGTCTTCGCACTCATTAAGTGCTTTCGAAATCTTGAAAGATGGACCATAAATCCTAGAGAGCCTGAAACTAACTATGCTCTAAAGCATTAAGAAGTCGTTACAGCTAACAAAGGCCCGTAATTACTCTCAGGGTAACGTCAGGGCTATGTCGGCAAGTTTATGGTACTCACTGTTGGTTCTACAAAATTTTGTGGGCCTTCCAAATCAATGGAATTGAGCGAAGCCGGAAGGATCTCTATGCGCATCTTGAGGAGGTGAAAAGTTGAACCTCATCGGGGGGATGTAGTACGGTCTGGGCCCACCCGTGTCTTCCGGCACTAGAAGGCGATAAGGTAAAACATCTGCTGAAAGCTTCGGCAACTTTGGATTGTGGTCGTGTAACCATCTTGCCAACCATCTCTGTATTTCTCTCGCTTAAGGAATATTTAAAGTCGTTCTGAAATATACGCCTCTTGAAGTTGTACAGACGCTCGGAAACATAAAAGTCCAAATCTATTAATTGAGGAGATCTATGAAGTTGGAATTCAAACCTTATTGACAAAATTTGCTTACCGCGACATTTTAGGTGCCAGTTATGTTCTCGTATTTCTCAGGAAAGGATACACATGTAGCAATTGGATCGGATGATGGCTTGGCTTTGGCTAGAGCTGCGAGCCCTTTAATCAGAAGGGGATTGACCATGTCCTTGAAGTAACTGTCCGCAATCTCTCTACTCGGATACGGCTCAAGAATCACTGCCAGTTCAAATTTACACCAATAACGTTATGATGCTGGTAGCTGCTAAACAAGATCGGCGATTACTTTGGATAAAGTTACGGCGACCCGGGTTTTGGAAGGGAGGTAGGAGTACTTTAAAGGGCCAGACGCTTACTGTCTGGGAAAAAGAACTTAATCTCCCGACGTGCCCTCTCCGTTGAGTCGCTGCCGTGAATCGCATTGAATCGACCATCTTTCCCAAACAGAGCCCGCAAACTGGTCAAAGCAGCTTCACAAGTTAGGCGTCCATGATTGTAAAGGACGAGATTATCTCATCCATTACTTACACTGATCAATGTGAACAATAGCATTACTCACGCAAAAGTTGTTTGCAAAACTGTTGAACGAGGAGTAGGTAACGTACGGTAAGAGAAAGAAAGTGTCCGCTACGAATATACATTCAGGCAGCAGAGTGTACAATAAAATACAAAAAGAACTTGATGAGAGGTTCCCCTTAACGATCAAGGTTAGATCTCTACAAAGTTTTCGTCTTCTATTCCACTCTGTTTGAAACCCTCGAACGTCTGACTGCTGAACATTGTCGATTCGAACAAGCTACTTCACAGTAACTCTTGTAAAACTTGTCAATGGCATTATGTGAAGGAGCACAGTTTATTAAGTTTGGTGGCAATGATTGTGCTCCATCTCTGCTGTTACGGGGCAGCAGCAGAACCTTTCCATGTCATCGAACCGATAACTTTCAAGGCAGGGGCAGGAATTACAGGAAGAGGGTTTGGTGGATGCAATAAAATCTTGGATAAGAACCAAACTTCACTTCACGGGGGGAGAACCCCACGACAGGGAGAGGGTATCAGAACCAGCCTGGACTGCAACCGGTCACGATTTCCTGTTGCTGTTTTCAAATCTCAGTGATGAGTTTCGATGCTACTCACAGGTGAGACGATAAAGTATTCCTAGCTGTACTACTCCTACACACACGCAAAGGTGTTGGACATTAAAAGGAAAACGTCGACCTTTGTGCTTCGATGCTGAAGATACCAGAAGGGTGGTCTCGCTGAAACTCACGTTTACCACTCTTTCTACATGCATTGTCCCTGAAACTTGAGTTCAAGTCAAAGCGTGTTCTCCTAGAGCTCCTATTACACCATCGAGACCGGGGGAACGATTCCCACTATTCTTAAAAACTTCCGTTTATGTGGAAGAATAATTGGGAGGAGCGAGGAGGCATACCTTTGGGGGTGAGTTCTTCTGGCCTTTGTGGCATCTTTGGGGCCCATGAGGTTTCTGAAAGCACGCACACAATTGTCTCGGGCCAAGGCCATGACAAAGATTGGCCGCCTACATAACAGTGTTTCGATTATGAGTAGTCAATTAGCAACTCATGATTCATTGAATTCCTGTACCGATGCGACTGGATTGTGAATAAGACGTTATGAACCACGAAGTTGCAGCATGATCTGGAACCTGAATGCAAGGTCGAAGTAGGCATTTGATTCTTGGAAGATTCAAAAGATTGTGAGCACAAAGAAACAAAGAAACAAACAAATCCAGTAAACAATGGCCAATTGTCGTTGCTGTTAATCCTTTTTCTGTGCCTTGTACAAAGAACATTCCCCAATTTATGGCTGTTTGATGTTTCATATTTTCAAGTAATCATTGTGTGGATGGCTTCGAGGAGGTGGTACCGCATCATGTACTGAATCATGGGCTCATAGTAAGGCGCATTCTTCGTATGATCATCATACAACTCCTCTGCTCTCAAGCGAGTCAACTGCAATGCAACCCAATGATGGACTCAAACCACTGCTCACTTTGACCAATTATTTTGCTACATGAATCTGCTTACAGTTCAACAACTACGAACAGTAGCAAGGACTTTCGACAGCATTGCAACTAACACACTGAAACAGTATGTCCAAGTCAGAAATAGACATTGTCTTTTCGCCTTCCAAGAACTCCCCCACAGCAAGAGTCCAAGCTATCGTGTTCATTTCATGCTGAAGTAGAGAAGATCCCGCTCCATTCTCACAATAATGATAGACAATTGCCCCTCGAGCAAGAGTCTGCCCTGCTTACCTTCCACCTCAAACTAAGCTGTTATTTGAATGAAAGCAACGTGCTCATGGCTTGACCTTTCTACTCTACAATTTTATCCTCAACGCCAACTCACCTCACCATCACGACCAGATCTTCTCCAATGTAGGAAGCTTTGACGTCATGAAAGTGTGACATCAAAGTAAGAGAGCCATTGGACAAAGTGGTAACTCCCTATCCCCGATCGAAGCTCCATGGGGGACGAGTGGAGCTTCATCCAATGGCTCTCTCGCCAGCGGATGCCACTGGCGAGAGCTGTTTGAATAATTGGACCGACTTAAAGCTGCGGAAACTGCACTACAGCTTCGTGAGCTGACATAAGAACGAAGCCTCGGAGCTCCAACCGGAAGGATGATTACAATACGCGCATGCCATTAGAGTGAGTTTTGGACGTGGATGGAGGAAGATTCGAGAATTGAAACCTTGATTCGGCCGGAATTGAGAATCACAAACTTGTATTTTTTTAACATGTGCAGGATTTCTTTCTTGTACCCAGCTTCCAGGGCGTCTGGCTTGATGATAGCCAGAGTAACCTCCATCGGAAACAAGGCACTACTGACACGAACCATGGTCGCTGGCCTGCTACTAACGCCCACGAGGGCTGTGCTGGTCAAGATGTCTCGGACCCTCGCTGGGCCTCTGAGATTCGAGCGATTTGACCCGCGCGAAAAGTCCCAATGATCGTTCGGGCGCCCTCGAGAATCTTGACGCCACTCCTGGTTTCTAGAGCTTACTCAGCACATACCTACCATAACCATCCAGCGTGCTCGCAAATATGCTCGTTCCATGTCAAAGGTAAGTCAGCCCCCAATGGTCCCAATCGCGCTGCATTCCCTCCACACCGATTCGCTGCCGAAGCGCCCGATTCAAATTACAGAGCGTCCCGCGTCCTTCCCGCGCCTGGAAGGTTCGAAGATATGGAAAGCTGCGAGTGATCGCCAAAATCGCGGCAAATGCGCAGTCCTGCGCCTAATCAGGCAGAGAATCCCACTGCCTGCTCGCGGAAGATCCTGCGAATGAGGCGGGTGGGCCGAAGCAGAGGATGAAGCTCCGTGCTCTTGTTTCTGCCCAAGATCTTCACGCGCACGCAGTTTGATGAGCGGGTCCTTGAGGAAATCAGAGATGGTGTAACTGACTTCTCACAACTGTTCCCACCTTGTAGACCGTGCCACACCCTCAAACGGCACCGCACTTCTCTGTCACTGTCACCACCATCCTTGAGTCGTTCCATAAGCAGTCGTAGTCGGAATTTTGCTCAAGAGGAGCTGGTACCTTGCGTACAGTCGCTCCTAATTTTCACTGCAGTCTGAAGCATGGAAAGCGGAACGGAATGAAGTCCAGTTCCGTGTACGCCCAAATTTTACCAGAACATGTTGAAACGGTTTCGCCAAATTCTGCCAGAACAAATCGGAACAATTTTGCCAAATTTTGAACAAATCCGAACAATTTTACGGGCGACGAGACATGTGTTGTCGAGGAGTGTCGAGCACTGGAAGTCCATGGTCGAGGAGCACAGATTACAACAGTGCACGTCAACTCTGGGACTCACCAGGGTACCGTAGCTGTAGACTACACGATCTTGGTGGAGAATTGAGAATCTAGTAAGACTGATGTGCTCAATTGATGGCAATGTTTTCCTGAGAGTTTTTATATTAGATTCGGTAAACATATTCTTCTCCTGGTGATCAAATCCGTCTTCGTTCCAAATTGAATCCGGGTTAAGGCTTTTGGTACTGTCTAAGGAACGACGAGATGGAACAATGAGTTTTGAAGGTAGAGTCAATGATCCGGAAAGGAGGGACGAGAGTTGGCGATTGCATCTTGTACAACGGATATGCTTTTTGAATACAAACAGGAATACCTCTGATTTGTTTAGAAGGACGGGACAAATTATAATAACAAAAGCGAGGGGAAGACCCCATCAAAGCCTACAAGGATGGAATCAAACCCGGAACATGGGGCTCCAATATGGGGAAATATGTCATAATATATCTAAACTATCTAGGTCAAACAGTCTACAAACAACATGAGCTTCCCAAGAAGCATCCCTTTAACATTATTGCTCTCCTATGGATTGCACTAGTTAGTGCTCTCTATAGAGCAATGGAAACACGGTACCTAACATATGCTATACAGTAACATAAAGAGAGTGATACCCTCTACCACCTAGTATAGTAGGCTTCGCACACTCCCTCACGAACATGTCGAAGTCGGTGTCCATAGCTCCATATAACTCCAAAGCTAGATGAACAAAGAGATGACCTCTCTGCATATGTTTTTAACATGGACCTTGTTACTCTCCCAAATTTGCACATTTTCAAACAATGTGCCATGAGCAAACTTCTTTAGATGAGTTTCCAAAAGTAAAAATGATTGACATTAACAATGTATGTACTCTTTGCCACTCGATAAATATCGTGTTGATGATCTAGTCTCCTTTTCTTTTGTCTGCTAACAAAATATCCTCTAAAGATTTTTTCAAAAAGTGGATGTCTTCACCGGTACGGCATCCTTGTTCTTTGACGAGGATGGGTTAGCAGTCATTACCAACAGGCTTCCATGAAGTTTGCTGGATGAGGAATCTAGTTCCTTCCTTTCTTTCTTCTTCTCTTTCTATTTAATCCTCTCCACTTAAGCTACATGAATTTGCTCTTCTTCCTTCATCTCCTCTACGCGTTGCAACATCTCAGTTTGTTCCTTCTCCTCTTGTTGCGCATGCATTTTGCATTTCTCTTGTTTCTCACGAAATGCCTTCTCATCAAGTCTCTCCTTTAAGTCCTTATGCTTGGTTTTATTTCTCTCATGAAATATTCTTACTTCTTCCTCTATTCCAATGTTCTATGTGGGGGCTTCACTTACAACAATGTCTAATTTGGAAGGAGTGTTTGACTTGCTCCAATTGATAATCACCTTCATTGACCAATTGGGAAATGGCTTCTTATACTTATTCTAATACTCAGCCCAAAAAATGGGCCATATGAGAGGAAGTTGATTCTTGATCATGCATGTTATGAAATCAAACAACTTTCTTCGTTCTTTGTCCAACGTCGACATCAACTCATATAGATTATTCATCGTATTCAACTTCTTGGTATGATTTCACATGAATTTCTTCTTCTCTACAATATGGACAGCAAATTCTAGAACCCTTTGATGCATAGGAGTATCCACACTACTTTTTTTATTGAAGTTTAGCTCACACATGTTTACAATAATTTCTTTTTTTATCAACCAATTGTGTCAATTGGGAATTCACGCAAAGGATCGATAGCTCAAATTTGATCTGTTTTTCCTTGTTAAAATCGTTAAAAAATCAGATTTTATTATTGACAATCAAAAATCATCGATAGAAGACTCAATGCTCTTTCAAAAGAGATCAATGCACTCTCGTATGTCAAACATATGTCTCATGATCCAACCTCTTGTACATAGAAAAATGACATGTAAATGAGCAAAAGAATGAATGTAAAGAGAAAGGCGTTACAAACTTCAGCTAACATAAAATAAGTGAGATAGAAACACAAACTTGGCCATTATTGATATGCGCATTTGAGTAGTTTGAGCCGAAAATTTTTAATGCAGAATCCGTCAACCTCCAAAATTGAAATAATCCATAAATTAATAGTTTTGATAATTATTTCGTGAAAAAATATCCAACGGCTATAACTCATTCACATCATGTGCGAAGAAAAACATTGGAAATTTGCATTCCGCATAGTATTTTATGCTATGCATAATGTGATGAAAAAAAATAATTGTCATCAAGCAATAATCCAAAAAAATATCCCATAAAATTTTAGAATTTTTTTTAATTTTTTTTAATACTTGGAGACCTTGGCTGATGCCGCTCCACTCGCTGCCCATCCTGGAGCATGGGTGATCACCCCCTCTGAAATTGTGTCTCTGCCACAGTGACCTGGTCCTCCCGAACCAAGTACAGGTCTGTCCTAACCCTAGTCGAATACAAGGCATACCAACGTTCTCTCCATGTGAGATATCCACCCTCTCGCGGCATAGCAAACACCACATCCCTAATGGTATCATGGGTAGCTATCCTTTGCCCTTGGAATGAACAACAAGTCATATGAATACCTACAGCATCTAAAATGATACCACACTCACATGTGAGTAATGAAGATGTAGATGGATGGACCTAGCCAAGACGAAACCTCATCGTTGTGGAGAAAGTAGCTAGTGCGAGTCAAAAAGTCCTGATGCATGGTCAAACCAAGATCCATGAGCCTGCACCCTTGCCCGAGCAAGAGCGTAGACGAGCTCTAGTAGTACAAGGAATGGCCGTATCCACTAAGAGTGAATGTCGAGCCTCTTGAAATTGTCGGTCCATCAAGATAGACTGTAGACCTCTAGTCCAATCAGTAGCCAAAGAGGAAAAAGATGGAAACTCATGTCATACATCCCATGGTAAAGCATCTCTCGTATGTCGTAATAATACCTATAAGGGAAATGATCAAGTATCCATGTCCCTCCTATATATCTCCAAGATAGGTCTATCTGCGATCACAAATCGAGAAGATAACAAAGGTGCAACGAGAGTCCAACTCGCCAAGAATGCCGTAGGTGCCGTATTCTCCATCGATTATAAGCCTACCCCTCCATACGAAATTGGCAAAGATGTCTGTCTCCTTGCCAAATCTCATGTCACACACTCGAATGTCCCTGGTCCGATGATGTCACCAAAGACGCCCATGATCCTCCTATTAAAGGCTGCCAAATGTGATATGAATGTAGGTGATGGAGGAACCGTGCGAAGAAGGGTGGGTTGACGAGCAATACTAGATGACAATATACCAAACGCCACTTGCGGATCCCCAAGTAGAGGAAGATCTTCTACATGCAAAACATCCTCGGCAAGTGCAACGTCAAGGTAGCGTGAAACAAAATCCTTAGACCCTACTGGCACTCATAGAATACGTAAACCGTCTGTCGATGTCATGCATCCCTTTGGAAGCTGAAGATGAGGCGGAATGTCTAAAGGAGACCAAGCACTACACTTTGACACCTTGACTCTCAAGCCTACAAGATGAAGCTCGGTAGTCAAGTAATCAAAGGCCTACCTAATGTTGTTTACATGGTCCATAATGTGTGTATCATCCGCTAAGGAGGGGAACACACAACCGGACACAGCCAAAGCAGTAGACAACAGAGCTCTATAATGAACCATAGCAAATAGGGGTCCTCCCAAAGGATCTCCTTGTCGAGTGCCAGCGGCGGACTGTAGAACGGTGACTTATTCCTCAGAAAAGCCATGCTAATAAAATAGAGAAGACTGTGAACCGTAGAAAGACCGTACGAAAGGAATGAGGCTTGATAGGGGTCCACTAGCCTCTCTAAGCTCTCTAAAAATAGATGCACGTGAGACGCTATTAAAAGCGTTCTCAACGTCCACCTGCAAGACAAACCAATCCGGATGGATATCTAGAAGTGCTCTAATGCCCAACGATACTGCCTCACAACCTCCCTTGTGGCGACTCCAAACTGATGTGGACAAAGATGCTCCTGGAAGTGTGAGCGATGCTGCAAGACAACGGTACAACTGACTAATTGTAATAAGACCTCTCCAATAGCAATCGGTCTGATGCTCCCAATGTCCTCCATCGCGAGAAGCCGACTAGCATCTAGAATCTGACTAACTGACAACGGAATCTCCCCTCTTGCAACTGATGCAGCCACATGGAACAACTCAGTGAAATCGTTAGAGGGATCATCCGCCTGAAAGCAATCTCGAAGATGCTCATATACCATCCCTCACAATCCCCCTAAGGGTAAACGTGGGGCTATGCATAGAGAATGGGCAAATAATGATCTATCAAGACATAATGGCTCCTCTTGCTGATACTCCAAGACCTCTAATGGTATCTCTTTGCCCATGGGTGGATGTGGAAGAGGAAATCGTCTCCTCAGTAGGACTAGCCATGGACAAAGGATGAAAGGCTCGTGCAGCCCTGCTATACTTCCCGGCCTGCCCCAAGATCCTACACTGTTATAATCACGCCGAATCAGAAGTATCATGTGACTGAACCCGACTCCTAACCTGTGTGGCCCGAACAGACTCCTCCTGCAATGTAGCCCAATCCCATGCTCGAAATCTCTGAAATCTTGTTGCCACCTCCCTATGTCTAGCACGTCCCCCTCTAGTATAACGTAGACACCATCGCGGAAGTAATAAAAACAAAAACCATGCTAACTCGATGGGATCGTGAGCCAACCGATCGAGCGGTAAGCGAAAAATACGTCTAGCCTCGTCATGGAGTAAACGAGGGAGCCTATGGAATAAACGTGGACATGGAAATCTAGTCTCAAAAAGCCCTAGAATCCAACTTGCATGGGAAGCTAACCACTCCCACGACCCGATCGGTATACCCGGAATGCTCAATTAATGAGTCGATGTAGTATGCGTGTTCCCCGAAGTGACAAATACCGATGTCGATGTGACCGTCCTCCTCACATGCGCATCCCAAGTAGTCCAATCATAATCTTTGTGCATCTTTCACACATGGGTCTTTACCCCTTGCGAGATAAAGAGACAATGACACACTAGACATGATGTATCACGCTCCACTTTTGGCGGTCCCATGAGGGAAAGTGAAGCTATAGCTAGCACAAAGAGAACGATAAAGAAACCAGCACTCCATCATGTATCTACTCCCAACTGCAGATTCACAACCCCTAACACCTCACCTCACATTGGAAAATGCTAACTATGGAAACCCTAAAATCTAAAAACACTCATAATTTTTTATTTAGATCTCCATAATTTTCCAACTAGGTTCCTATAGAACTAATGCAGTAAAAGGAAGAGATGGGAACAAAAAAAAACCTCAACCATATGTCTAATGGAAGAAAAATTTCTCAAAATTCATTCAAAAACACTAAAAAAACAAAAACACTCATATCTCACTATTTCATTGTCCATAGTCTTCAATTTAGACACCAATGGAACTCAAATTAAAAGACGAAAAGAATGGACTATTCACTCTCCATGTTTGGCAAAGTATGGCCACATAATATACAAGAAAATATAGTACATTTTTCTACTCTCTTTCTCCCCGCAATGTCCATACACTCTTCCCTTAGCGAATTCCAGTACCACCGAAGGCAAGAAAGATTAAACTCTGTTCTACCATAAATAAGATTACGAAGGAAAGAAATTGCAGAAAGAGAGTTCCCTAAATTCATGCAATTCATGTCAGCAAGAAAGCTCCTATGGGGTTTTCCATAAACTGTCCGTTTGTGCAAGTGTGCTGTACATTCGAGCTTAGTTTAAGTACCTTGAGCCATTGCACGAGGGCCAAAGTTGTACAAAATTCTTCTATTTGCTAGTTTGTACATTCCTCACGCTCTCACATATTCGCTTTTTGCTTTACACTTCAAGCTTCTTTTTCCTTTTCGCTTCAGAAGTCCATAGTAATGACTTCCTTCAATAATAATGAACTACGGAAATGGCGAAAGTTATCGGATGAGGAAATTTCGCTAGAATCTGTGAAAGTCACGAGTTTTGGTTTCTTAATGGTTCATTGTGGAAATTCTCATGAAGAAAATTATGAGCAAACTTCGCATGCAAGGCGAAAACCTTAAGTCGACTTGAAATTTCCACGACATCTTTTGGACTATTTGCCCATGACCTCAGAAAACAGGGCACGTGACACTGTTAACCCTTGTTAGGAGTGTTAAACAGGGATATACCACTTATACGAGAGGGAAACTTCATGACGGTTGGCAAAACAACAAAACAACGCTACCGTCTTCCCGACACAGTGAACCACCTAATCTATGCGTGTAATTCTCGTACTGATCGGATGAAAAAGCACAAAATCCAAAATAAGTACAAAAGCTCTCGTGAAAATCATGGTTCTGCAAGCTTCTCTCAATCTACAGTTGAGCTGATTCACACATCATTTCCGAACTTCACATGATTTTTCAAGCTGTGGGAAAGGTCAGAATATACTAAAGCTGATAGCACTATCTTCCCTACTGTCTTACTAGAGAGTTGCATCCACACAGCAGCGGTACATCTGATCCTCATGACTCAGGTCATGTCAGATGAAACCAAATGCACTTGAAAGATACGGGGAGTCAATACGTTCCCAACGACCAGGTCTTGAGAGTAACGGAGGACGTTCCTTTTCTTCGGGCACAAACCTCATCTTCCTTGGGAGAAAATATTTTTGACAGTCATCACCTTTACCAAATACACAATTTCAGCCTGGTGACCGAAAAGAGGCTCTTTTACTCCAAACCACTACTTGCTGACAAGAAATGAGCCCCTCTGTTAGCTTGAAGCGGGAGTATAACAAAGATCAAGGAGCGACCAGACCCACAAAAGTCATCTCCTACCATATACAGGGCAACATGCATCACTAAGATGCGTGAGAATATTTGGAGATTTCTCCATCCCCAAATGTAGCTTCAATTATCAACATCTTTTAGGTGGGGAGACCATCAAAATAATGAATTATTCCCAGTGATCTATATATAAACCACCCACAATCTCTAGCGCATGTAATTTAGCTCGAAACAACCAGAACCTTAAAAATGGTCTCCGAACATCTACTGTTTTATCCAATTTACACATGGACAGAAAAGACACTTCCCTGACCAGAACTAGTTTGCAAAATATATCTCTAAAGACCTGACCTTCGCTGGATGTTAGGGGGGTAGGGCAGACGCGAAATAGCTTCCAACTGTTACTCAATGTAACTTCCTGCCCCTACACTCCAATGTGCAATAAAGTGACTCCTGCATTGGATCACTCCTGGAGCTGCATGTGTGCGCGCCCCCTAACACAACCCAAAAATTGAACACGGCGTTGACTAAATGCTTTGGTGACCTCATCTTTCCCTGTCTCTCCCATCAAAAGGTGTGGAAGGTGAAGAAGGATTGGGTTGAGGCGTCGATGGATCTCTTCGGTCTTTACCAGTGGTGGTGCCTCCATTCCCGTTCCTTGATATTACTAGTTCTCGTTGCTTTGCTGGGGGCGGTATATCGTCGTCTAGTGGAAGAGTTCTCTTCGGCCCATCCAATGCCACGCCCAGGACCAAGTTATCTTCGACAGAGCTCAGTCTCGGGACAGGAGCCGAGGCCGCTGGTGTTTTCTCTTCTGTGGCTCGAGTCGCGTTGAGGCCACTCTCTGATTTCTGTTGTACAGTAACGCCATGTTGTACAGTGACGGTACTTCCACTCTCCGCCTTTTGTTGTGGTGTGGATACCGTTGGTTGAGGCGTTATTTGAGGTGGCTCTCTCCAAGGATCATCATGCTGCTCCGAGATGGTCTTGTCTGAGGCGCTTACAGCAACTGCCACTTCAGCCGCTTCATGAGCTGTTGGTAGGCTCGTGGTGTCCACTTTCGGTACCTTTGGAAGCTCAGTCGGAGCTTTACTGACAGACTTTTCCGCGTGGGGAGCATCAATATGGTGTCCAGGGTCGTTGTGTCCTTCCGGAATATTGACTGGGGGTTTCTCAAAGGCAGCCTTTAACAAGGTGATGTCATTCGAATTCAGCCCCATGGAATCAAGACCTTCAAGCTGAGACTTCGTACTCGACGGTGCATGAGTCTCTGTTGAGCTGGCATTACCTGGCTTCGAGTTGGCTTCGGCACCCACAGTTACTTTATCTTTCGACTTTGATGACTTGCCTTTGCTCTCAGCAGTCTCCTCGCTTGATTCGACCGGCTTTACAGCAGCCGCCTTCAATGCAGCCTCCCTTGCAACTTCTGCAGCGAGTTCAGAGAGCCTTACGTCGTCGTCGTCTGAGTCATCTGCTCTCACATTGGATGCCTCGATCAGCATATATGGTCTCCTCCGCGAATCGTCGTTACTGCGCACGTCCCGGAAGGGTGACTGGCGAGCTTCACCTTCATCAAGTATACGCTGAACTGAACGGATGGGAGTGGCAAGGCGTGCGTTGTGATGACTGATCACCCTTAACAGGTCCAGCAGAATGATTTCCTGCGGAGACGATTTATACAGCACGTAACTGAGACAACATTCAGCAAGTGTCACATCGCCTCCATGCCTCATCAGCTAGAGTACATCAAATTTCTAAACATACGAATGCGAGGTTTCTGACTTGCATCCAAGAGGAATCTTCTGCTTCTCTTGCACACCAAAACCATACTCCCAAACAAAAATAATAAGATACAAAAATTAATATTGGTGTTTCAAAAGGTGTGCAACTTACTTTGACACGTAAGTACTCCTCAAAGTGTGATGTCTTCACGAAACATGACACCAAGATCTGGGACACATTGTAAATTTGATTTAAGACGAAGCACCACGTAGATAAACGTAACGAGACCAACTCCAAAATAACTGAAGTGACTTAAGTGAATGGCCGCTCCTACTTTTCGAACTTTCTGTATCAAGAATACTTACCAGCAAAGCTTGGTTCTCCGGATCAACATTATCAAAAAATGCTCGCCGATGTAACCGCTGCTGTTCGACTTGGGGATGTTTGCTCAAAACCTTCCTCATGTCCGCAACAATATTCTGTATACGACCGTCATTATTAGAGAAGCTTAATCAACGAAGATTAAGCACAACGCCGCTCGAAATCGGAACCTGCGAAGTACAGTGCTAACAAATGTGCGCGCCACTAAGGGGATTCAAAGGACGATAGTCAAAAATAGGACTCACTGTTATTTTGCCAGCGTCGAGATGACTGATTCCAATATGGGTCTTGATACGCCAATGGGTCTTCTGACTAAGATTTCGCACGACACTAACAGTAAACTTGTGATTCGGAATATGTACGGCCTCCCGATCATCGCCTCTAATGACAGTCGGAGACCACCATCCAACGTGCTGCATATCAAGGGGGATTATCAGGTCCTGAATCTCATCGCTCTCCGGGTTCAGCCTTGAAGTCAAGTTACTAATCATCTGTCTACAGTAATGTAGACCCTGAGGTGAAGGAATGCAACAAGAGGCTACATCAATTTTGTATGAGCTCGAAGTGAATTACCTCAACAGTGCCAGAAACCTCCTGACCCTCTATTTTCGTCTGGATCCACTCGTTCTCCACAAATGGCCGGGTTGCATGAATCATGATGCTAGACAAAAAGTTCGTGAATATCTGATATGCCAGGAGTGAATTGTCATTAAACCGACCGTCAGCTTTTGTTTTCCATAACGCCTGTGAGCTTAAAAATCTTCAACTCCCTTCGGACAAGTCTATATTAGTAAGTAAAAATCTACTTTGTAGTTGCAACGAAATTTCGTACCTCTCGTCCTGCAAGCGTAAGCAAGACCGTTCCAAAGCCTCCAGCAGTGATCCACTTTTGGGTAGAGAATCCGAGTAACTCCATGAACAAACAAACGGCAGCAACCCAGACAGAAGTATACAATGTGTTCCCAATAAATGACACTCCAATCTGCACAAATTAAAGCCACCTCAGTTAGGTTGCACAGGAAGCTAAAGTCTTTCACGTCTTGGAACACTCTAGAACTGAGAAACCTTCCACAACAGACGTTCAAATCAGCAAGTAAGGACAGAAAACGTACATTGCGAGAATCTGGATTCTCTTGGCGCTCCATCATCATCTTTTGAACCTGTTGAGTCAGACTGCAAAGAAGGGGTTCCAGAACGACCAGAAACCGTCAGTAAAACGTAGACAGATGGAGTTAATGTAGACAGATAAATGTTACAGTAAACCTGTGCTCCTTAATATGTCCCTATCAATGCCTGAAGACCATGGACCCCGCACCCTGGCTGAGCGGTACTAATATGGAGAGATTGAGTTGTAGAAGAAGATAAGAGGAGAGGAGACGAAGGAGAAAGAGAGAGAACGCTACTTGAGTGTGAAAAGGGTCTCTCGTAGTGGGAATTTCCCCTATAGATGAGTTTGGTTCGAAGATTCCGAGTATCGAGCAAGAGGCCCTCAACTAACTCATCGATCCGAAGATAAATTTTAAGAGCTACAGTAAGTAAAACTTAAAAATGCATTCTTTGGGCTTTGAATCAAGGCTCCTGAACTCCGTAAACAGCTTTGACTACACATCAGAGCGGAAGTACGAAAGAGTATCGCTCTCCTGCTAGAGAGAGAGCTGCATTCCGTCAATACCAGGATGACATCCATTAGAAACTTAACTATAGTCTCGTCCCCTACGAATTAACACCCAGGAGATAGTGCTTCCCCATCACGGGTTCATGAACCACCTTGGCTAGGAAGAGGTCTGATTTGTGGATCGATTCTTCCCTGGCTAGTTTCTCTGAGGAATTGTTGCATCTGTTACTACAGTTTCAAGCGGCCTGCTTCCTTCTCCAATATCTACTTATTGCCCTATTGCTCCCAACAATTAAGTACTTGGGCAATTTGAGGCCGGGAGTAAGAATCCGATCTAGATATCACCCTGACCAATTTCTATGATTGCTTCCAAGTTCTCCGACAGCTTGGCCCATAATGACAAGGCACCCATAATCACCTCACATCACCTTCTGACTGAGAGCGTAAGCAGCCTGTATCCTAATTATCAAACGCTTCGTCCTTTCCATAGATATGTACACACACATTATGTTCCGCATTCAGCCTTGAGTGTGATCCAGGCAGGGACTGTCCTCGCAGGGTAGCCCAATCATTATAAACTCGTACACATCGACCAGAAGTGCTGAATAAAGAAACACACGCAGTTCATGCCTCTTTTAAGATAGGTCTGTGAGATATACACCCTTCCATACTAAATGTAGTGCTGTAAGGCTGACCCGCACAGATGCGACTACGGTGAGATAAAACCAATACAATGACCTCCAGCTGTTTCATGGAATTGGTGAGCCCAAAAGAATTCCAAGTTTCTAGCCTGGGACCAGTGACCATTTCAGGTGGAAGGGGGTGTGTTACGAGTAACGGTGGAGAGGACTATCTGTTATGGTTTGTACTGCCAAGAACCGGTTAGGACTTATGGCTCGAGCTTCTCCTGCACAGGAGGGGTTCGATTGGGCAAAAATGTACCCGCATTTATCAGAAGAGGCCAATTGAAGTTCAGTCTGAGTGCAGGAAACGCTTCATCCCTATGGGAGGCCAGGTAAGTCACCCATATACCCATAACAATAACTTTGAATGAGCAACATCCAAGTAGCCTTAAAAAAAAAACCAGGAATTCAAAGCCCAAAGCATTCTCTGTCCTTCTGATAGATTTTCTGCCATACGATTTCTTTTCCAAGTGTCTCGCTTTCTCTTGATTAACGTAAGACCTTAACTACGTAAAAGACAGGAAGAGGGACCGAACGAGACACCTAACAGCCAGGGAGTGGACATCAACAAGCTACGAGAGGTTTCAAATGAGACATCAAAACCTCCTGAAGGAATTCATTTCCATAGCCCACCGAAGGTTCACTCATGATAAGCAACCCTTCAGGTATGCCGTATGAAAAAGCCAAACCGAAATACCATACCTGCCGTGGCTCGTAGTTTGGAACCTTTAGCCAACCAAGCATGAAGCTCACGTTGAACTTCATATCCAAAACTTAAAATGAATTACACAGGGATGAAAAAGCTTCCCTATTCTTGTTTACCTTGCAGTGCAATATGCGAAGGCTAGAACGGTCGAAAGCGATCGAACAAAATTTACAAATCGCTCCTTGATGGCGTGACTTGCCTCGGTGGACAACACAACTGGATCAAAGGCCCTGATACACATATACCAAATGGCCAGATTAGAAATCGTCTCGACAAAGATAAGGTAAGTCAGCACGTCAGTGAACCCTAAACCTAGACAAATCTACTTATCAGCTCAGTGAAGTATTCGCGATATATGTCCAAAGGTTAATATGGCTTGAACAAGAAGCAACTACTTTCTTGTCAGAATTTCAACCCAATAATCGAACTCTATATACTACAACGAGGGCAAATCACTCGTACGAGTCAAGAATTTAAATCTGAACCTTTTGCCTGTCTCAGCTATCAGAGTGGAAGTACCTGCATATCCAGATGGTTGCAAACCAGAGAAGAATAGGTCGAATGTACGATGCCGTAGCATGTTGAGTTCTGCTGGTAGCCCACTTGCTATCCTCCTTCTAGTGGACGAGATATCAGAAGGAATACAATCAAATCTCAAGCAACAAAAATCGTCAAAACTGTAAAGCCCGGGATTTTAGAGGACAAAAAATCGTCGGAAAATAATCCGGAACCTTCGTTATTACTTACCTTTTTCACAATCCTACGTAAAAATCTCATTGTAGGGCCCAATCCCCAAATGGAAAACACCAATAAGCTCACTGCTGGGACACATTGCATCAAAAGGGGAGAACTTTGTAGGGCAGTGAGACTCCTGTTAAGACACACGAACTCTATTCAGTAGATGCCCCAACAAGCAGTGTTGCCCCGAAAACAACTTCTCCAGATATAACGAAACTTTATTATTCAGTTGTGTTCACAGCTATTAAAAGATATGTGAAAGCAGTTAAATAAAATTTGAAGGTCGCGCAATTGACAACAAGCAACACCATAAATTTACTACTGATTTGGCTAAGTGACAAATCCAAGTACCTGTTGTAAACGAAGGTTGCAACTTTCAGCAGAATCGCAGCAACTTTCTTGGGATCCCCAGGAACATTTGCAATTGCATTAGCTTGAGAACTAACAGCAATAGGGGTAAATATGACAGCTTGAGGGACCACATTCACATGAGCCCATACCCGTCTGCACCATGCGTCCTGAGCCAATGATTTGCTTATCTGCAAGATGCAGAGAGTGTAACGGGAGTAAGAAACGATACAAAGTCATTAACCAAGCACGGCAAAGATAGCATAAGCTCCAGCACCTCCAAAACACTACACCGATAAACATACCAAGACATCCGCAGGACTTCCTAGCAGTCCAGAGCGTAGAATCCGAACCCGCTGCGGCTGCTTTACTTGCCATACCTGCAGAAAAATCGAGCACATGAATTAACCCTAATTTAAACGCCATTAAAGGGCAGTTCTGGAAGAACAGAACTGATGACAAACCAAACCGCCTAGGATGGAGACATTCACTCTTACCGGTGATAAATTAGCATGCTGAACATCCAAACCCCAAGTCCGCACCAGTTGCAATGATCCAATGCTCATTCTCACAGGTGTCTTTTCCACATACTCCGCCCACTCTGCCAAGGGTGGACAAAGCCTTTATCCTCGTCTAAGTAGAAACACCAAACCAACGGCAGAACCGACGAAGCGTCCGAATTCTAGGGCACCTCTGTCCACGATCTTGCTGATCCAATAATTTTGTCACCTCTAATTCCTCATACCCTGCTCAACAACACTTTCGGAAACTAGATACAAACTACCTCCAATCCACAAAATTTCTCCTTGGCAGTGCCGGACTGAGCCTAGCAGAGCCGTCCGCTTCCGCTTCCGCTCCTCGTCCCTTCAACTAACGCAGGCACCGCAACCACAACATTCGAGGCCGTCAAATTGCCCTCAATTACTACTCCCGAAGCAAGGCAAGGGACCAAACACGCGACACCCTAATCACCTCCTCAGCAGTAACAACAGGGGAATCAACTCCGTCTAAAAGCAATCGTCGACATCATCCGACCAACTCCTAACGCGCTGCGAATTCCACCCTTAACGACCACCGCCGATCAAAAGCAACAGCGAAATTCCAAGAAATCTCGTCGACGTCGTCTGATCAACCAACGACTCGCTCGCTTCCTGGCGCCTGTCAATGTCGTACGACGAACACAACAACGCTGTTCGCTATTCTCCCTCTCGCTCGCACGATGGCTCGTGTTCGTACGTTTCTTCGCTCACCAGTAGAAATCTGTCCGATTGCGCTTCGCTGCTGCTGCTGCTGCTGCGTTTGTCTGCTGCTCTTGACTTCCCTTGCTTTCGGGGAGGGCTACGACCAGGAACTCGGGCGCATCATAGACATCACCGACCCCTCGGAGCACCAGCAGCGCAGCGGAGCGGATAAATGCACCACATTAACCGTCAGATTCTGGCGTTCGCGAATGTCTGAAACCGCGATCGACGACGCCGTGGTCATCCATTGTTCTCGTCCCGTGTCTCTCCCACGTGTACCTGCATGTGGTCTACCTGGTTCCGCCCGCTCCTCCGGTTAAGTAGAACCATAACTGCGGTAGTAGTTGGGGCACCACCCTCACCCACGTTTGCTCCCTTCATCTCGATCGCGAACTCGCCCGATTCACTTGGATTCACGGCCCGATTCTGTTCGCTTTCTCAATTCGCGATGCGTTTCCCAATCATTTCCATGTTTTCGGCATTCCTTTTTGACCGTTTCGCCTCTAGCGTGGTTGGCCCTGCGGACTAGAGTCGCTAGACGGGTCCGCTATTCATGCATGCCGGCTATTTGCGAGTAGTAGAAAAATCTAACAAGGCTATATTCCTCGGGTTTATCCAATCGGCGTCAGGTCGTTCCCCCACAGCGTAGAGGCTTCTCAGGGAGGTTTCCGTTGAACTTTCTGGACCTCGATTCTCAACGACCTCATGTTTGGCTGGATTAGCTCAGTACGAGGAGCGGATATTGTTGAAAATGAGTGAGGATAAGTATCCGAAGACAAAGTATAATAACTAAAGGGATGGGAAGAAGACCCCATCAAATCGTACAAGGATGGAACCAAACCGGTAACATGGGGCTAGGCCCAATGAAAATGAGTGAGGATAAGTCTTGCTCATTTCGCACTAGAGGATGGAGGTCAGATATGGCGGATATTATTTTCTTATGTTTGAAATGAATAGAATTGTGGTTAGTCCTGGGGGCATGTGGTATGTTCAGAAGAAGCAGTTGGAATGCTGGATTGGTTGTTGTCGATAAGATCACGACTGTACTCTCGACTGGACATTGGATTGTTGTCTTCGGATTGAAGGAGATTAAATTAAATATTTTCCTGAGTTTAACATTATCCTCTTGTGTATGTCTAGCCGTTGAGCCTAACCAATGCTCAGAGCGAGTACGAAGGCATCCTGCAATTTACAGGTATGGAGGAAACGAGACAAACATGGCAAAATTTATTACGACGATGTCGGAACAAAGTATAATAACAAAAGGGATGGGAAATTTATTAATGTCATGAGTTTACCTCTCACATCAAATTGTATTGTATGTTGCCATGGTCTTTGTTGCAACCTGACATAATTTGTATTATGAGGTTTGGCAATAATGACGTCCTCCAAATTATTAATACCCCGTGATTGAAGTAGATGTGCTCTTGCTTTGGCGATATTCCTTGGACGAATGACGAAGTAAAATAACAAAAAGGATGGGAAGACCCATCAAATCGTACAAGGAAGGATATCCTATATGTGCTCTATCCAATATTCCTTGGATAGAGGACTAGGTCACTTCCTCTCTACATGTATTTTCTCTCCATCTTCTTTCTTTGAAAAGAAACTTATGGTGACAATATCGCCATATCATCATTCTTATGACATATTATATAGTATCATTTTCGTTATATGTATTATTACGACATACAAGAGATGTTTTACCACGGGAGGTACGACATGAGTTCACATCTTTTTCCTTTTTAGCTACCGATTGGACTAAGGGTCTACAGTCTATCTTGATGGACCGACAGTTTGAAGAGACTCTACATACACTCTTAGTGGGACCGGCGATTCCTCGTACTACTAGAGCTCGTCTACGCTCTTGCTCGGACAAGGATGCATGCTCGTGGATCTTGGCTCGACCATGCATCATGGCTTGATGCAGAAATTGAAAGCCTTATTTTTATCAAAAAATTATTGTTCTTTTGTTGTATGTACTTGCATTTTGTTGATACTTCATCTTATAAAAGTAATTTTGGAAATAAAGTGATGGCCTAATGCAAAAATTGATATTTATACAAATGATACTTTTGATATTAAAACAATCTAAAATAATTTTTATAATATAAAATTATTTTTATTTTATAAATATTTGTTTTAATTATATTTGAAAAATAAAAATTATTGCTAAAATCTAAAATATTTAAACTAATACACATAGATTCATACAATTAAAACACATGCTATGTCATCATTGAAATATCATATAAAATTTCATTTCAATTTATTTTTACTTTTTTTTAATGTCTTTTCGTACATGTTAGAATGACAAGGATAGATGCAAAAATTTCTTTTTAAAATTATGATTTCTAAAAATTCAAATAAAGATTGAAAAAAAATCATATCTATGGTGATGTTTTGTAAAAAAAAATTAATTATTTGATTCAATAGTTATCCATATTTATTTTATCATATCCTTAATTTGAAATATATTAATGAATTCTAACAAATCTAGATTTGCTCCAAGTTGAAAGGCAAGTCTTGTGGTACTATGAAGGATAGACCAATATGATGCATACACTCCAAAATGCAATGAGACATAAAATAATAATGTGATTGATTCACATTTACCGTCATCTCACTACAAAACCATTAGACATTGTATTTTCATGACTCACACAATCAAATTGATTTTAAAACATAAGTGAAAATCAAGGAATAGTTGAATTTTAAAGGGTGATAAGTAGACTAGGATTTTGGTTAAGCAAATTGGAAGTGAAGTTACACCATATATGATTCACTTTACATACAAGACGAAAAAAGATGTATTTTAGTATGTAATTATTTTGGTTTGAAACATCAGAAAGAGTAAAGAATGAATGAATGTAACATGATGGTGCAACTAGAGGAGAGTGTGAGGAGTACAAATGGTCTAGTGGTAGGGCTCTTTATTTGAAACCTCTTGTGCATGATTTAGTTTCCACTTCGCTCTATTGATTTTTGGGATGGAAGGGAACTGTGTATTTGTGTCTCCAAGTCAAAGCCATGTTGAGTATAGAAGGTCCTAAGGGAAGAGGAAAAAAACATAATTTGGCCAAACACAATTAGGTTTCAAAGTTGATTCACCGATTTGCCAAGCAATTTAATGTTGGCTTAAATTGCTTGGCATGGGAGGGGACAACGTGTTCGCTCTCCACTCTTTTGGTGGGTGGAAGTGGACTGGGTATTCATGTCACCAAAGTATCAGCTAGAGGAGCCATTATGTCTTGAACTCTTTCGTTGACGCACGTTTCTCTTTTCCTCTTGTAGGGCCGCTAATGCACCCATACACTGTGTCCTCAACTCCACATTCCCACCTCTATAGTAGAGCTCGGATCCTTGGTCACACTCTAGTATCTCGTAACTTCTCGAATAAAGAAGTTGAGTTGTAATAGAACTCAAACATTGATTCTTGAGTGATGGCGTGATGTGCGTGAGCGTGAGCCGAGTGTTGAGAGTGTCGGAAGAGTATTAGTTCCATTCTTAGGCCATACTTTGCCAAACATGGAGAGTGAATAGTCCATTCTCTTCGTCTTTCAATTTGGGTTCCATTGGTAATTAAATTGAAGACTATGGAGAATGATATTGTGAGATATGATTGTTTTAATTTTTTTAGGATTTTGAGTACATTTTGAGTGATTTTTCTTCGATTAAACATATAGGTCGGGTTTTTTTTGTTCCCATCTCTTCCTTTTCCTGCATTAGTTCTATTGGAACCTAGTTGGAAAATTATGGAGATCTGAATAAAAAGTTATGAGTATTTTTAGTTTTTAGGGTTTCCATAGTTAGCATTTTCCAAAATGAGGTGGTGTGTTAGGGGGTTGTGGTTGTGCAGGTGGGAGGAGATACATGATGGAGTGATGGGTTTCTTTATCGTTTCCTTTGTGCTAGCAAGGGGTAAAGACGCATGTGGGAAAGATGCACAAAGATTATGATTGGACCACTTGGGATGCGCATGTGAGGAGGACGGTCACCTCGACATCGGTTTTTATCACTTCGGGGAACACGCACACTACATCGAATCCTTCGTTGAGTATTCCGGGTATACCGTCAGGGTCGTGGGAGTGGTTAGCTTCCCATGCAGGTTCGATTCTAGGGCTTTTTGAGACTAGATTTCCATGTCCACGTTTATTCCATAGGCTTCCTTGGGCACTGCATGACGAGGCTAGACGGGCTTTTCGCCTACCGCTCAATCGGTTGGCGCGCGATCCCATGGACGAGTTAGCATGGTTTTTATTTTTATTATTTCTGCGATGGTATCTACGTTATACTAGAGGGGGACGTGCTGACATAGGGAGGTGGTAGCTAGATTTCGGAGATTCCGAGCAGGGGATTGGGCTACATTGTAGGAGAAGTCTGTTCGGGCCACACATGTTAGGAGTCGGGTTCAATCACATGATACTTCCGATTCAGCGCGATTGCGACGGTGTAGGATCTTGGGGCAGGCCGGGGAGTATAACAGGGCTGCACGGTGTCGCAAAGGACAATTCTTTGCTCTGAGAACGCCTCGAGCGCGGGGTCAGAAAGAACCCCTAGATACTTGTGTGAGTTGACAATCTCTTCTTCCTCTCCTCAGCACTCCACATTCCAACCGGTAAAACTTTAGCGGAAGAAGATTATGATATCAGATGATTCAACCGATAACTTTCTCTCAAACTTAACAGAAAATTGCTCCACGACCCTTACTATCACTCAGAAAAGTTTCATATGTTTTTTACTCTAGATCTCTCAAAACAATTGGTGATTTACCCATTGTATCACAAGGCGATATGCAGACCCCTATGTACAAAACCCATCACACATCCCAATGCTTGACTCCAATTGCTCTCAAATTTCATGAGAAGGTCACTCATCATCCGAACTTCAACTCTGAAAAGTTTTATTGACATAACTTTTTGCTATCAAAAGATATGATTGATGTACTAAGTTTGTGATAGTCAGTGCAATCCTACAACTCTAACTGATTACACAAACTTCAACCTATCACTCCATACTCAACTCTCGTCCAATCGAGTCAAAACTTTGATTAAAACACAAGCCTGAGTCGTAAACTGTATCTCTGTCAACTCAGATCTCCCAAAACCCTTGTCAGATTCTCACAAACACTCCAAATACACTCAAAGGTTGAAATTTCTCTCTCTAACTTTGAATCACCATTTTAGAGTGAAAAATCCTTCAAATCCATCCATTCTTGAGCCCACGTTGTAGCCCGTCTCGTCAGCTTTCCAACGCTATCCTCAGATTTTCTGAATGTTCCCCTAGAAGGTCTCCAAAATCCCTAAAAACCTCGAAAAGTTGCCCTAGTGCCCTCATTGGTCAAAACTCCTAGACCAATGGGAATGGAGAATGCTATTTTGACCTCTAGTGTGGCCAAATTAGCTCCATTGAAACTTAGAGCTTTACAACTATCCTAAACACTCTACTTAGACATCCTATACACAATATGAGTTGTCACTAATAAGAGTTAAAATGACAACTTGAAACCAGCTAAGTATACCCAAAAGCGATCACGATGAAGACACCGGATGTTGATCACAAATGGACTCGACAATGATACATCTTGAGGATCATGTCATCATCTTCTCATAGTAGCCGCGTCACAACACGACAACGTGCCCTTCATCCTTTGTCCATGGCTAGTCCTACTGATGAGACGATTTCCTCTTTACGCCTTCTACATCCACCCATGGACGAGGATATACCATTAGAGGTCTTGGAGTATCAGTCAGAGGAGCCATTATGTCTTGATAGATCATTATTTGCTCATTCTCTATGCACAGCCCAACTGTTATCCTCTGGGGGTTTGTAAGGGATGGTATATGTGCATCTTCGAGATTGCTTTCAGGTAAATGATCCCTCTAGTGGTTTCACGGAGTTAACTCCCATGTGGCTGCATCAGTTGCGAGAGGGGAGATTCTGTTGTCAGTTAGTCAAGCTCTGGGTGCTAGTCGGCTTCTCTCGATGGAGAAGGACATTGGGGGCATCAGACCGATTGCTATTGGAGAGGTCTTATTGCGATTAGTCACCGCATTATTGTCTTTGCAAAGACGTCACACACTTCTAGGAGCATCTTTGTCCACATCAGTTTGGAGTCGCCACACCAGGAGGCTGTGAGGCAGTATCGTTGGGCATTAGAGTACTTCTAGATATCCATCCGGATTGGGTTGTCTTGCAGGTCGACGTTGAGAACACTTTTAATAGCGTCTCGCGTGCATCCATTTTTAGAGAGCTGAGAGAGGCTGGTGGACACCTATCAAGCCTCATTCCTTTCGGACAATCTTTCTACGGTTCACATTCTTCTCTATTTTATCAGCATGGCTTTTCTGAGGAGGGAGTCACCGTTTCTACAGCCAAACACAAGCACTCAACAAAGGGAGATCCTTTGAAGGACCCTTATTTGTCATGGCTCATTATAGAGCTCTCTTGTGTTCATCGCTTTTGGCCGTGTTCGATTGTGTGTTCCCTCCCAGCGGATGATACACACATTGTGGGCCCATGAGACGAAGATTAGGCATGCCTTTGATAATTTGACTACCGAGCTTCATCCGTAGGCTTGAGAATCAAGGTGTCAAAGTGCAGTGGCTTGGTCTCCTTTTGGGCATTCCGCCTCACCTTCAAATTTTCCGTGAGGGATGTATGATATCGACAGATGATCTACGTATTCTAGGAGTGCCAGTTGGGACTGAGGATTTTGTTTCACGCTACCTTGACGTTGCATTGGCCGAGGATGTTTTGCATGTAGACGACCTTCCTCTACTAGAGGATCAGCAGATGGCGTTTGGTATACTATCATCTAGTATTGCTCGTCGATCCACCTATCTTCTTCGCACGGTTCCTCCTTCACCTACATTCATATCACGTTTGACAGCCTTTGATAGGAGGATCATGGGCGTATTTGGTGACAACATCGGACCAGAGACATTCGAGTATGTGAATGGAGATTTGGCAAGGAGACAAACATCTTTGCCAATGTTGTGTGGAGGGGTAGGCTTATTATCGATGGAGAAGACGACACCTGTGGCTTTCTTGGCGAGTTGGACGATCGTTGCATCTTTGTTATCTTCTCGATGTGTGATCGCAGATAGACCTATTTTGGAGATATATACGAGGGACGTCGATACATGATCATTTATCTTACATATTATTATTACATTACGAGAGAGATGCTTTACCACGGGAGATACGACATGAGTTCCCATCTTTTTTCTCTTTGGCTACCGATTTCACTAGGGGTCTACAGTCTATCTTGATGGACCGATAGTTTCAGGAGACTCTACATTCACTCTTAGTGGATCCGGCCATTCCTTGTACTACTAGAGCTCGCCTACGCCTTGCTCGGGGCAAGAGTGCGACACTGTGGATCTTGGCTCGACCATGCATCGTGGCTTTCCGACTGCATTCTACCTACTTTCTCCACAAATGATGAGGTTCCGCCTTGGCTTTTTATCCATCCATCTACATCTTCATTACTCACATGTGAGTGTGGTATCACTTTAGATGCAACAGTGTTCATATGACTCGTTGTCCATTCGGAGGGCAGAGGATAGCTACCCATGATGTTATTGGGGATGTGGTGTTTGCTATGGCGCGAGAGGACGGATACCTCACATGGAGAGAACGTTGGTATGCCTTGCGTACGATTAGGGTTAGGGGCGCACTGGTCCTTGGTTCGGGAGGACCAGGTCACACCGGGTGTGTGGTGGTTACCGATCCTACTAGAGACACAGCCAGAGGGTGATCACCCATCCTCCGTGATGGGCAATGAAAGTGGAGCGGGCGGCAAACAAGGTCTCCAAGTATAGAGGTATGCAGAGAGGTCACCTCTTTGTTCCTCTAGCTTTGGAGTTATATGGAGCTATGGACACCGACTTCGACATGTTCGTGAGGGAGTGTGCGAGAGCCTACCATACTAGGCGACATGGGGTATCACTCTCTTTAGCTTAATGTATAGCCTATTTTAGGCAACGTGTTTCCATTGCTCTACACAGAGCACTAGCTGGTGCAATGCATGGGAGAGCAATCACGTTAGGTGATGCTTATTCATGCTCTGTTGTTTGTAGACCTTTTGACTTGGATAGTTCAGATATCTTAGGTGATGTAGGACATATTTCCCAATGTGATACTATTGGAGACTAGCCCGGTGTTACCGGTTTGATTCCATCCTTGTACGATTTTATGGGGTCTTCCCATCCCTTTTGTTATTTTACTCTCTCCGTTGCTATTGCAATCATGTCACCATGTCAAAGCCATGGTGAGTATGGGCGGGTCCTAAGGGAAGGGAAAAAAAAACATAATTTGACCAATCACACAATTAGGTTCATTCATTTCTCCTCCACACAAGATTGGCTCCTTGCTACTCCGCTGAAAGCATTACAAGAGTTTCCCTTGACATCTTCATCTTTCTGCGGATGACTTGTAGACCAATTGATCTTAATCCCTGATACCACCAGCTAAGAGTGTTATCAGGGATTAAGATCCTGAGATTAATAAGAATGCTAGGGACAAAAAGAAAAGGAACGGAGTAGAAAGAAGAATTAAAGTGTTGAGTTTCATGGTGGCAAGTTGGAAGTGAAGTGCCAAGACCCAATCAATTCGACTCGAGTGCAGGAGGGGCTTCGTTATCCTCGACGGTGGGAGACGGACATGGGCAACCTGTTTGTACACATGAACGTCTCCTAATTATGGCTCGGATTCTCGATACCATCCCTACGGTACGCGGTGTGTACATGGCACTGACGTGGAGTGCAAGTTGCTACAACTTTCGTGAAGTGTCACACACACAAAAATTTTCGCGGTTCTGTGGCACGGGACTTGCAGATCCAAGAATTTCTTGCTGCTAAAATTAGTCCCAAACCGCATCACTCTCAGAGGCACACGATAAGCTACACGGCAGCTGTGTTGTTGATTAATCAACCCACGAATATTCTGAATCGACGCCCGATTCAGCGGTTCAATGAATCTCGTGGCTGTGGCAAATCACTCATCCGATCGTTAATTCAGAAGCCGGGATCCTGCAAGCATCGACTGCAGGCCTTTATGTGTCGGCGGTTGCCCCAGTGTCGTTTGAGATTACTGCCGCCACTGCCTTCACGGAGCTTTTGTGGGCCCTGGGCCCTGCCAGGCTTGTCCATGTTTGAATCCTGGGCCGTTGCTTTCACTGAGTAAAAGTATCTTTTGGGCTTCTCTTTGGATTAATGCGATCTGTCAGATTTCAATAAGAACAGCAGGAGCAAAGGAGAATACGCGGAGTTGTACACACAGCGTTGACATCATTTGGTCCACGTAGACTTGGCCTCGTCTTCTGCAGCTATTTCGGCCTACTCTGGTGAATCCAGATTTTCTTCGTCAGTTGTAATTATGGGCTTCTTGGTTATTGGTCTCATTTCTTTCTTTTTGGACAAGAGCATTCTTGTTTCGTGTCAGGATGTCGTTTTGTTTTGTTTTGTTTGTTTGTTTTTTTAAACTTAACTATGTGTCGAATTGACTAGCGCTATGATTACATCCAGTGGTAACCCCACCATACTGCAATGTCCACCGACAGTATCACAGGCTGCGACCAAATGGCCTACGAGTCATCCGGATCCATTCCATTTTTTGCCGAAGAACGACACCCATTTCCTGTTTCGCATGAATTCCCCATTATCGTGCATAATTTCGTATTGGTTTTGGGCTGACTTTCCTTGCTTTGTACGATTTGCGGATGTTTTTACCTTCGTTACTTTTTATCGGTTGCGTAGCCGTTTTGCCCTCTATTTACCAATCTCTAGTCCACAATTTGGGAAGCTGTTTGACTATTTTATAAGCGTTCAAGGGCTTTCTGACTATTGTCCTACTACGAGCAATTTTGTGTAGCAATGAACTTGAGATTTTTACCCACTGACCTGTAGAAAATCCTAGCGTTTTTGAACTATGACCAGATTAATGCAGGGTTCACGCCCCCCACTGATATTTTTGTGTCAACAATTTATACTGTTCAGCACCTCACATTAGAATGAAACATGTTTGTGAGGAAAAAGCGTCATTGACATGGAGCAGACTGAAGAAGGTATCTCCACAACAAAGTGGGGACAACCCCTTGACAGATATGCCACAGAGAACGTACACATTGACAAATGGTGCATATGACATTATGAACCCGTCACGTCATAACTTCATAACCCAATCACACGTCGCGTAGGTGATTCAGTACGATGTCTCCTCAAAGCGCTTATAGCCTTGCAGAGAATTGATATGCCCAATACCTTGCTTAACTATGATGAAGAAGAAGGGAAGAATCTGAGAAGGTTTTAAGAACATATCCACCCGAAGCAGGCATCGAGCGACATTCTCATTTGTACATCGTTTTTACTCAGTATAGCACAGAAGCTAATTTTTCAGCTCCCAATATCAGTGGCTTGCCCGAACTACACATAAGACGTTCGGGTAACACAACAAGCTGTGTTTGAATATGCGGCAACTAAAGGTCCAGAAATGCCGGAGATGATGCACCAGAAGTCTGGCGAACATTGTAGTGCAACAACATTAAACCATAACTCGGTGTAAATGATCCTCCGTCCTCATCAAATGCATGTGCACTTAAACTTAGATACCATTACTCAAAAACAAATGATGAGAATTGTGAAATGTGGAATACACCTATGAGGACAGCTGCAAATGACAGACATTGGAGAACCTCCCTGTTTTCAGGGACAGTTCGAAGGAACGAAATCAGAAGAGGACAAAACCTGGTACACAGGATGCAGTACCTTACCTTTAAGTCAGACAAACACTTCGAGCAGTCACAGTTTGGACTCCGTTACCATTTTCACATTTATATCAACGTTCCAGAAGAGGGCACAAAAATGTGAATAGGCAAATCTGCAAATTATAGGCATGAACTCAAAATGAAATTCAGAAAATCAGATTGTGGACTCAAAAACGCTTGAAAACATCGTGTCCACCCAGCAGGAATCCATGTTGTAGGCTGCAAGCAAACAACTATTGTAGAAGCTCACCAAGTACGCAGACCGAGGTTTTGAAGTACAGATAATAACCTTTTGAGGGAACAAGCTGTCGCTTGCAAGGACAAAGTTATATAACATGATAACGATCTCTCTTACACCGTGTAAATCAGACAAATTGCTACTTTACATCTCTTCGACGTGAACTGTAAATCCACAAGCACAGACCTTGGTGGTGGTGCCAGTATCTTCATCATAGGTTTGATCCTCATCAGGGAAATGATGTACATGAGCAACCTCCTGCTTCGGTAGCAGTTTCTTCTTAGAAGCACCGAGAGAATGTTTCGAGTCAGTTCCCTTTTCAGGCGTGTTCGTGTATCTCTCGTTTTCCGTGCTCGTAAGAGGGAATCCTTCATAGGCTGCCTTCAGGCGTTCTCTCGTTGCCATGGAATGCAGAAGTTCTCGCCATCTTCTGATAGCCACCTCTTCCCTCTTCCTTCGGAGTTGACCGAACCTGATTTCCTCTTCCTGTCTGTAGGCCTGTGACACATGATTTGCAGTTAGGGATTGAGAAAATTTAGCCAATATGTACAAGGCAAGATAGTGTGAGAAGGTGATATAGTGGGCAAGATGCTAAAACAAAGATTCACTAGTGTATAAGGCCTCTTCTGAGTTTAAGCCTGACAACAACAGTCCAGAAGATGACCTCGTCATTGTTCTCAACAACAGATAACAGTCATCATACATGCTGAACGAAATGGAACTTACATCCATGATAACGTCTTTGAACTCCTCACAAACAACAACCCCTTCATACATAGGTACAGATCTCCTTTTTCGAATCTCGAAGCCCACCATAGCGGGTGCAAAGTCAATGCCAAGAGCTTTCACGATCGGAACCAGTCTTGGGAACCGTAGATGCACAGTACCAGGAGGTATACAATATTCTGACCAGCAATCCACTTGACCTCGCTCATTCTGAATTCCAAAAGAAGACAATGAGATGAGGTTGATGGCACGACGAAATAGCTGTCACCAAGAAATCTGTTCTTCCAGCTCCCAAAGGGCTCAGTAACAGTATCCTACATGGAGTTTTGTTATGAAAGGAGAATGTTAACACTACAACTTACAAAAAGATCAGCTTGTCAGGTACTACACCCCTCAGAAAAAAGGCAATGATAGTATCCAAGAAATCAACTAAAAAAGTGAACCGACTAATGCTTCGAACATGCCAAAATAAGCTTCGAACATTTTGAGAGCACAGTTTAGCGACAAGTAGAACAAGTAAAGCGATTGTTTGGGCACAAATTTATGCCTTGCCTTGGGCACAATTCCATTGACTGCTCGGGGAGGTCTCCATGGATCGCACTGCCACTTGCCAAACAACTCCGTGGTAGGAGGAGGAGCGTTCTCTTCGTTCCCATCAAGCTTGATAGCAGCTTGTTTGACACTTTTCGTGGCTAGATGATTTGCCTTGACAACCTGACAAACGAAAAGCTCAGTTTTGAGTAGGGTTTCCAAGTATTAAAGAAGTCCCTGAATATACACAAGGACTAAGACTTTCCAAACTAGACTGTCACAAGCTCTATGGCTGTAAACTAGATTGTTTGGTATTCGGATCCAGGTAGTCCTACCTTGGCTGGAATCTCGCTTTCGCGAACTTTGAGACCTTCACGAAGCCATCGATCAGGGGTGTGAAGAATTTGCACACAAGACCTCGGATACACAGGCTGACCAGCACAGCAACCCAACACCGGGCCCTTGGGGTGAAGTGTTTGATACTTGGTCAGCCATCTCTCCAGGGCGTACAAATGATGCGATTTGTATGCCTAGCACAAAAATGGTACAGAAGATATTAAGATAAAACGTGCGAGAAATAATGATCCTTCAGAAATCAAAGAGCTATCAAGATTGATATGGCATGGAAGTAAATTAAGTTAGCCAGAGCCAACGTGTATATAACCGACGTGCAGGGCTTGTGGACAGCCGGTTGCTGGTCAAGGACATGAATTGGTCGAGGTATGGCGGTGATCATTACGATTCGGCCTTTTATAAACAAACTCCACAGCGGTAAGCAAACGTTACAACACACCTGCTGACTGGTCGGTAAAGGCTCAGTATACGCCTTTGTCTCCAGTTCCATATCCTCCAAGGCGCTTCTGTCAACTGCATGGTGTGCTGAGGACTGAGAGCCAGACGCAGTAACAGTTTTGGAACCATTATGTCTCTTAGACTGTGGAGTCCGGGTAGCTCGCTTGCCACCTCTCTTTACCTCCGGAACCTCATCAACGGTCAGCGTGCTCTGCTCTGGTTTGTGCTCAGCTTTACCAGGCAATTGTTTTGGTGTTCCAGATATCAGTACACTGTGATCTTCAGGAACAGCCTCTTTCTCCCGGTCTCCCTTCAACGACAGTGCTTCCTGAGATTGCTTGTATCTCAAAGTAGCCCCCGCAATGGCAGCCGCTTCTAATTGCTTCAGGGGATGAAGGGTGGAAGCCCACCACCCATCGTCCACTCGAAGAGCACTAACAGAGGACCACATACTTACATATCTGCTCAAGCAAACTGTACCAGTTAGTATTTGCCTTGCAAATAAAACAGTGGAAAAAGAGAAATAAATTACGCAGTGAGGGCTACTCAAAAAAAATACGGGGATAAACCAAGTAGCTTTTGGGGTCCCGATCTCTCTATACCAGTATGACGATCTTGCCTACAGCACAGCAATTTGCACTGTAACTTTTTGTATAATGATGCATACATATCAAGTATGGCTCGTTGAAAAGGATTAACCTTGTTGACGGTTCTTTTCTACATGTTCTAACTGGACGTGAAGGAAACTGACAAGGCCATGCAGAATTGGGCAACAACAATCGCTGTCTCCCTGCTGTAGAGGTCTCCTTTTCAAAAGGGGAAGTGTGTTCAAACCTGCGTGTAACGTCTTTCGCTCCACTTCCGGCAAACGCAACTACGTAACGAAGAGGAACACGACCGGCAATCGCAGCCGCTTCGACCTTATCAGCACCATTGAACCAAGCTCTTGCAGCATCTACATGTATCCACCGTTCATTGTCTCCTTCAAAGAGATAAACTTCTGCCCAGTGCAAGGGGGCACCCATCCTATTCACAGGGACTGCCTCACTTGAGCTTTCTCCTTTCGAAGAAACGCTTCTTGAAGAAGTACGTAATAATTTGCCTAAAGTACCCTCGACTTTCTTTTTCTGATCTACGGTCCCATTCAACCGCTTCATAGCTAATGGTGTTTTTGATATCACGGGCTCCGCAGTACTTAGGCCCTTCAGCCCTGAAGATGCACCCTTAGCACACATGGCCACACCCAGTTGTGTTTCACATTCCGCGTCCCCTTTCCTACCCGAAGGTTTAGTTCCTAGCTTCTGGTTCAAAGCATCTGCTTCTGTTTCAATTTCTGAATCAGATTCTTTCTGAGAGCGACCTCTAGAATCCAGTTTTGTACGTTTTTTCCTACTATAGGCTTTCACCTTACCATTGACGTCTTCCGTACTATCTAGTAACACTTTGTTGCCTCGGCCACTGATGTGACAATGGTCAGCCCCATCCTGCTTACAACCTTCTTTTTCTGACTTGCTACGGTCGTCACCGCCCTCGTTCTGCGGACTTCTTGCAGGTAGAACAGCACTATCCACCTGCTGTAGCTCTGACGAAGAGCTTAGGTGACCGTTGCTGCTCACTTGTTGGAGAGAAGACTTGGCTAATAAGCGTGCCAGACTTGTGACCCTCTTTGCCTCTCTATCTTGATGAGCGGAGAATATGATTCCTTCAACCTCCACTTGAGGGTCCCAACCAGCGGATGCTGCGAGCGAACTAGCATCTGGTTTGAGTGGTGAAACGTCCAGACTGGCCACGTACCTGCAGCAAGAATTGTCTTAGCAACTGGTCACCGCAAGGAGCAAGACCAAACGTGGACAATCTTGACTCATAACGACCACCATAGTGGAGAAATTCCTGCACAAACACAACCTTTTTTGTCCAAGAGTCGGATCTTTGAATACACAAGCACCATGTATGAAGACAAAAGAAAACAAGCCAGGTGACCTCAGTATGAACTGATTTACAAGAATAATTTCCATATCATCAGCTTCGCAGAGAAGTTCACTCAGGACATCGAGTGTATACTGACTTACCGAGTCGTGAAACCAAGGCCACGAAGGAAAGCAACTGATATCGCGGCAACCTGCCATCATGACCAGATATTGAGATAAAGTTAACCAAATGCAACCGCAAGAGGGAACTTCGAGAGACACATAAAGAGGTGAGATTTACCTCCCAATGTCTTAGAAGTAATTCAGAAGTAATACTGTCGAGGAATATAAGGATAGAAAATGACCTCTTCAGCACTACCGACTTGTAGCTGAGCAGCTTCCAACAGCCGCGATGGAAGATCCTCCTGTAACCGAGAGGGGGGTAGTCTCTTCTCCGATGATGAAACTTCAAAAGAGGTAGAAAACTGATGGCACCACAGACGTAAAGAAGTCAGGCTTTTCAGAACCTATAAATCTGAAGAGACGAGATCTGCAACTCTTGCTCCTACATGCACGAGGATGCAAATCCTTTGAAAACTAGTTCTCCCACCTCAGACGAAGGGGAGGCAATTAGCAAATCTGTAGCTTTCTCAGATGCGACTTCACTGTCTTCTATACAGTGCACTAGATCGAAAACCTCGCTTAAATCAAAATGGAAGGTCTGTTGGCTATCACGTAGGAACTCACCCAGGTTACGAAACTTCGTAGAAGAGAAGTGCCGGAGGCTCCGGAACTACATAAGAGACTTATAGATGGAGGAAGGAGGGAAAGGATGGACGCCTGCGTCACGATAAAGCGCAAGCATGAGTTCAACATGAGTGTGAAGAACATGAAAGTTGCATGGCTGAAGCAAACTGCTATTTGTATGAACAACAAAATTTCCATCACTAAAGGTGAGTTTTAGTAAAAGCGGACCCGTTTTTACTAAAACTCACCTTTAGTGATGGACATTTTGTTGGACAACGAGAATACCAGGAATGTGAGAAATTGTACAGAAGCATACACAATCCCTATCGTTTCTAAAGACGTACCTGTAAGAGCGGATCGTTACAAGCAGCATCCACCATCCGTCCTCGTCCTAGTAAACAGAGAATGTGCGCTTTATGAACAAGCTCTGCAAACTCCTGTACCACATAGAACAAGAAATTATTTGTAAATGTCTTCTGTTCATCTATTGATTCACTCCAAGCTAACAACACACCGTCACTAAGAGAAGCAAGAAGTAGCTCAACATCAGCAGATGAGAATCAAGAAGTTCAAATGTTACAAAGCATTTCGACAAAGATGAGTAGCATGACTATTTCAAAGTAAATATTCCTCATGCACTGAGGGACCGTAGTCATGAATTACCTAATAAACATGATATATAGAATGAGCTGTCACTTTCGTATTGCATAATTGAATATCGACCCAAGATTGATCTTAAGGTCTCACACCCGACACTTGAAAAAGCTTCGCGAGGATGCTTTCAAGGTCTCGTCGCTTCGGTGAATCACTTGAGCCCCGATACATTTTCGGTGCAATTGAGCTAGACCAGTGAGCTATTACGCTTTCTTCAAAGATGGAAAGTGAAACTGACAGTGAAACATATTACACTACTCAATCTGAGATGATAAAAAATCTGCAAGGCCCACGGGATTAATACTACTGATTCAGATACACGAAAACATCGAGAGACAACAGGGCAAACTTGCAGACCTCTAACCATGGCGTAAGAAAGAAACCCCAGTGTGGCCTTTGAGCGGGTGTGGACACGGAAAACAATTCCATAACGCATGAATCACCGAAAAGTTCTCCGGTGAAAATTACCAGTACAGCTTGTCAGGCTATGTATAAATTTTACGCAAAGTTGTATTAAAACTAACGCAGGCTCTGCCGGTATTAATCCAATAAAGGAAAAGAACACTCAGCAATGAGCGAGCTATTTCATCACTTCGTAGCTGTAAACGTAGAACATATAGAAAACGGCATGATTTTGAACAAAGAATGCAAAACGGCGAACGAAGACGAGTATCGACTTGGCTCCGGGCGTAACGCAAAGACGAAAAGCAAAAGTCGATAAATTTTAGGCTGATACTGGAAAACTGTAACCAAGGGATGAGAGACAAGAATGTCAGCTACAAACTTGAAGCGAACCTCTGAGTCATTGACTAAATACTTCACCCACAAGCATAGTATCTTGGGGGGTTTACGAATATTTGTTAACACGAACGTTTTTGGTTGATATGTACGTGTTCTCATCGGTGGTATCCTAATAAGGTAATATTCATCTCCTGAACGCAATAAGTTTTGTTGTTTAAGGTACATCAGATTGTTTATAGTTACTACATAATGTATTCATAGGAATAACCTCTGCTTTGACACCATAGACCCGGCGCGCAGGATGAGCAGTGCTCGTGGTTACAGACTGGGAAGAAGAGGAAAGCAAGATGATATGAAGAGGGTGGACTATCTGAGAGTGAAAGTCAAAATGAGAATTCTGCCCATCAACAAGGTTCATTTAGAAATTCCAGGTATATTCTAAGAAATCCTTCGCTAGCTCATCCACTTGTAGAGTTTCTTGGCTCCAAAAGATATGGCTCAATATAGGAGCAGCTTTGGGGTTTGAGTTATAGAAATTCTAAGCATGTTTCTGATGCCGGCAGAGGAGCGAGGTTGTGGACGTGTTGCTCTCATTCTGTCAAACATGCTGGAATGCACCAAATTATGGATAATGGTTCCATCCTCTATATCGAAAACTGTGGAAGTAGCAGGGTGGTTCCCCATTTTGCTAAGCTTGTGGTTAAGAGGCATGACTCCCATCTGGTAAATCAACTTCAGCCTTTAGCCTTCACCCAGAACCTTAAGACAATCGACGTTAGAGTTTCAAAGAGCGGCATCCCTTTCTACCCAAGTCAGGATTTCCAGGTAACTTTGCGTCCTTCGCTGTAACCTGCGCTTGACGCAACCGTACGACTGCCCAACGTATGTTTTCCCTCCGTTTCTTTTCCGAAATAACTTGGCTACAAACCCATATTGACAGGACAGCCTCGGTACTGACCAAAGTCAACTTGTCCCTCCCTGATGACACTTTGTGCCCCTGAAAACTTTGTAACTCGGGTGTTAATGATTCGGCATGATAGTTTCCCAGGACACTAGACAGGTGATACGTCTGTAATGACCTGGGTCCTCGCATAAGTTCTTCTCGTAGAGGTTGACAACGTTCCCAACCACCACCTATAAGGGATGTCCTTCGCTTTCCAGACCATACTGAAGACAATGACTAAGGAACGAACCACTGTAGTTGAGCAATTCGCTACACAGTCCGTCGCGGCCTCCCGCCCTTAAATTCTTCAGTTCCTTTGTTGCTGACGACAGCTTAGCCGACTCATACGCTAAATTCAGCAGATCTAAACGAGTTCCTCAAAGTTCTGGGTCACAGGAACAGAACGGAATGTTCTTGTGTTTTTTTTCCCAAGATTCGATATAATGATCGCGGGGACTTCACATTTGCGTACCCGAAGAGACCAAGCCTCCACCCTTAGACCTCAATGCTTTGACTTGTTGAAAACCTTTCAAATTGGCATTTCGTTGTGTTCCTCTCCATAACAGCTTTTTAAATGTGGAGAAGTTGTCATTCATGACTTCATACAATCCTTCGGCCAGTTGACGCTTGGGTCCTCTCAGCATCTTCTTGACTTCGTGTTGCAGGTGGTGACATTGGTACCATGTATTCTCATCTCAATGGGTCTTCATGCTTTCTACTTTTCCTTTCTTCTATTGATGTAACGTTAGTTTCGGAGACAACCATTTAACAGCTCTCCCAAAGATTATAAGCTTCCACCTGTCCTCTTGAAAAAATAGAGCGGTCCGCCAAAATATCGTCGACAACCGAGCTCTAATTCTCCTTGAAATCGACCCTCATACAAGCCGGAGAAGGGGTCTAATGTCTCCCAGGAGGTGCCATCAGCTGAAGCTCTTAAATCATCTGTCTAATCCGTGCTCCACTTGTATGTTTTCAAGTTGTCAGACGCTTTGTCTGCCACAGACATGGCTGCTCATAGTAGGCATGTTACTGTACCCTATAAAAAGGTCTTTTGATCTGCAATCACCATTGAGCAACCAGAGACTGTATCCACTTGCGGTGCCAATGACCTCGTAAAATAACCCACTCCTTCCATGCCTTTTTTCGGGTCTACGACTGGCACATCCTACCATACCATGCATATTGTAACAAGATTGGGATCTGCCTTCAAGGTGTTTCCCAAGACTCATGCAACCAAATACGGATGTAAATTGGTTGGCTGTACCTCGAGCTGCTTCAGAGATTTTGGGTAGCCGGCAGATATTCCACGTTCCTAGACCGGTAACCAGGTTGGGAGTAGAACGGTGTGCTTAACTCCTTTTTCCTCCAACCGTTATCAGGTGTGACGGGACCATGATGTAACATACCATGATAGTTTCTAACGCCAGGAACTTATAAGGACCTATTAAAAGTACGGAGCTCAGGTTTTCAGGCACAGGAGGCATTCGATTGGGCAAAGTGTTACACGAAACTATCACGGCCCGCCTCTTGTAGCGAAGTTTCAGTGCATGAATTACTTCTTCTTGAAGGCCAGGTAAGCACCCCCTCTGCCCTTGACAGTCACCTAAAAAATGCAGGAACTTCTTTTACCTTCTATGACCCTTCAGTCTAGACAAGATTCCAAAGCCCAAAACTGCGAACATGATCTTAAAGGCGACATGATCTACCGGGAGACCTATACTCGGTAGATAATGTCGCATCAAGATCCTGTCCGCAGCTATATGGTTGTCAGCGTTAACCACCTAGCTTATCAAGCTTCAGGAACATGACGGCAGTCGTAAAGACGTGTTATAGATGGCAACAAAGATGGTTACACTGTGGCTCCTGCAATTAAAACTGGAGAAATTCTTGTAGTCTTGCCGTCGACTTACGTTTTAAATCACATAAATAGAGAGTACTTTCTTGGCTGCAACATATGTGTAGCTTTTTAAGTGAGTTGAACAGCAGGTCAAGGACGGAAGAATTGCATTGAAGGTCCGTGTTGAGTATTCAGTTTACCTTATCCCTCGCATTCGCTCTTCGGACAGGAGGCTTTCGCTGAGATGCTGCTCGTTTCTCAGCTTTTCTCTCCACGTGTATAGTGATGTCGCCGTTCCATACCTGTTCTTTAGTACTTCCCTTGTCATCCAATGTCCCAGAAAACGTTTCTTCGCCCTGTTCCCATTCGAACTCGTCATCATCCTCATTGGCACTTGCCTCTTCAAGATCCTCTGGCATAGTGGCACCAGGCCTGCTACTCGGTTCTTCCGGTTGCAGTTTCGATTCGATCGGCTCTTCGACAGTGGGTGGAAAGTTAGTCGTGTAAGAACTTTCAGCATCCCTAGACGTTTTTGCCAGGGCTCCACATACTGGAGCAATGCCAGATATACTAGGGCGTTGGTGTAAGAGGTCATCTTCTCCGTAGAGTTTTCCCCGTCCTTTGAGACGTTTCTGCTACAAGGTCAAATCAACCATCAACAAATGTAAGTTTCGGCCCATACGATGAACTCTTTTGAGCCTCTAAAAATGATTCCGAACCAAGAACTGGCAATTAATTAAGGTACAAATTGGTGTGCTCATCTGGATAATATGACAAATTAAAGTGTCCCCATAAAGACCAAGGGAGGAAAAGAAAAGAACATGTGTCGAGCATAACTCTACAGATAAGATAGTACATGATCAATCTCGGAGGCTTAGCATGCAAGAGACCGAAGCAACTCAAATCTAGGCGGTAAGTCTCCAGGGTGCCAACGAAATATACCAGATGGAAAGAAGCATGAAGACAATGACAGGGAAATCGAGAACTGTCACGCATGAACTGAAAATGGTAAGTGAATATATACCTCTACCGATAAGATAGTACATGATCAGCCTCTAGGGAATGGCATGCAAAAGTCCGAAGCAACTCAAATCTGGATGTTACGTCTCAAAGGTGCCAACGAAATATACTAGATGGAAAGCAACAAGAAGACGATAGAAAAAGTTGGACCTGTCATGCATGGACTGAAGTAGTAAGTTCATGATGAAAGACAAATGAATGCGTAAGTAGAAGAAGCCCAGGAGCAGCAGAACGGTGGAATGCAGCGAGGAGACCTGCTGTCCTATTGACAGTGGTGGGAGACCTAAGTGTGAAGTATGGAGGAACCAGTCCGACGCAAGAAAGTCCTCCAGTGACTCTCAACAATATTTAACCGGGAGGCGTCACTGTCCCGTCACGTAGTCTCCGTGAATATATACCTCTACAGATTACATAGTACATAATCAACCTCGGGGGCTTGGCATGCAAGAGACCGAAGCAAGATATACCTCTACTACAGATAAGGAAACACCCAACAGAGGCAATGGTACTAACAGTGCTCAGTTCTAAGCATAACAGACCTATACATGACTCGACTCATGAACAAAATGACTAAGAACATACAAGAATAAAAGGCAAACGGGAGAGCTGTCGATCCAAGGCATTATCTCTAACCCGTCGCAGAATATATATGTAAAGCACTATTACATCGGAAGAGCTTCATACAGTATGCAAGGGAGACGAAAGAACCAAAGCTGAATATTAAGAAGAAAGAGCTCTTTGCAGGAAGGAGCTTGCTAGTGAGGGGCAAAAACGTTCCAGTCAACGAGATGGCATGGTGCCTACAGACGGAACCCGGAACCAGTAGGAAGCACGACTTACAGTGGCCTCCGTGTGGGCCAAGAATGTAGCGGACAATATAGCAATGAACATAGGCAGAAACTACGTGCTTCCGCAGAAACTGAGACAATATGACACTCTTGAGTGGTAGGAAGCGTGGACGAAAGGATGTTTAAAGTGACATATTGCAGACATTAAATCCTGAAAATAAGGGTTCGTTTTAAGCGATACTCCATAAAATAAGGGTTTGCATTGATAATTGTAAGAAAAAATCATAAACCACAAATTCGCTATGTTCACCTTCATGAGTGTTGACCATGACCCGATATCTTTCCAGTGCTTACACACCACTTGACAGCGAAATGCATCAAAGGCAGTGCCACTTACACGGGTAGGCTTTTCTTGCTCAAGTTGGCGTTTCTTTGCAGCTGCCCTCCGTACGCCAACGCGATCCAGAAGCTTGCCCACGCTTTGTTTTGAAACATCTCCTAACGTTTCTGCAAGACATTGGATACAGGAGAAAAAACTCCAATTTGTTTCCGAATAACAAATACGAGTGACAACCGACAAGCAAGCAGCATCAACCACCACAAAACCAATAAACTATATCCGTAAGAGGACAAGATTCACCCCTTCACTGACTTTTAGAAGCGTTTCAAGGAAAGAGAAATTCAACCTTTCACCATTGTTCAAACATTGCAAAGAATGAGTACTCACGTGGAGCTGGAGGTCTCTCATCAACACCTTCGCCTAGCTGCACAGCTCCATTACGGTTTTGATGAAGATTTTGAAGCAGATCCCCCAGAACTGCAGTGGGAACAGCCAGTACGTAAAAAGTTAGAGCCAACTACCCAAAGGAAACGCTACTGGGATTCAATGTCACATAGACAAACCAGTTTTTCCGCATGTAAGTATATCAGTGCGACTACTATAGTGACATAAACCTTTGAAAAATATAGCGTTTTCCAAAACCCGCACGAAGCACATTGATGAATGTCAAAACCCTCACAGGGGTTTACTCACTGGGATCTGCTTCGAAGTCCTTCGCTGACCTCCTCGTGCGCATTGAATCATACACTGGTTATGGCGGTACAATAAATTACGTCACATCACCACGTGATTCCATAAGAACAACTCGACAAACCCAGGTGCTCCTGCTCGAAACAGACGGTGCTTCGCACAGCGAGTAGTAACGGTGGTCAAAAAATTCCTGTGATAGATAAACGAAATTGACTTCTGTCTAAGTCACTCTGTCCTGGAACGGTAGAGCTATGAGCACCCCGGCTTCGGCCAAACGGAAAAAACAGAAAATGAGACCCAGCACCTCCAAGTGCTTAGCACTAAAAACTAACAAGTATAGCACAAATCACAGCGGCAAGGTAGATTCCCCGAATCAGCAACAACTTGCCGCCCACCTCCTCCTAGAACCCAAATGCCCCGGTGCCTCCTCTGCTATAAAACCGCCCTCCTTCCTCCCTTTCTCCCCAGATGCTCACGAGCACTGAACCAACCCAAACCCTGTGCCTCCTCGCCTCTTTTACCCCACCTGAAGCGACCCAAACCTCCTACCAACAAATCCCACGGCCAGAATTCTCCTCCACCACTTCCACAGACTCACCCCGCCATCGCTTTGCGATATGCGGGCATACCCCACACAGCAATGCGCACAGTCTCTAGTACTCATGCAGCAATCGACGAGGAAGCCCGAGAATAATTGCGCCGGAGAACAATTTGCGCTTGTGCCATTGTGGGCTGCTGGGGCCCCACGAGTCAAACTCTTGTTGGCGCTACTGACTTGGCAAACCCGCGGCCACGACCATCGTCTGAGGGCGAGCGCTCGAGCTGGCAGTCTCGGCACGAGCCAAGCGGATACAGCAGCCATTGGAGCATTCGAACCCTGCTGGAGCTGGGGTCAGCGTTCGGGTTCGAACTCGCACAAGGACCTGGACTCGGTGCGTGAACCAGAATTCGCGATATGGATAAAGAAAAATTGTGCAATAGTTAAGTGCGAGCATTTTGCGTTGTTTCGTCTGTTCGTTTCTGTCTCTGGGCAATATGCCCCGGGACGACAGACGAGACACGCGTTCCTTAGAGAACAAAATTTGCGCTTCTGTACGGATGGTCTTCTCTGTCTGACACGTGCCTTCTCCTCGACTGCCCTCCCCGACGACGACTGGTCGTATCGCTGCTAACTGGTTTGGAACATGGAGCCATCAGTTGGTTCTACTCCATAGCGATAATGTTCATAATATCCGTGACGGTGATGTATGAGGTCGCCCCATCAATATCAATGTCGCGAGAACGATCTAGGTCTTGCTAATCATTCGATATTTGTAATGTGGAGGTCAGTGACCGCCAGTCCCGGTCTTCATTGCATGTTCAAGAGTTTGCTTGTAGGAAGTTGTCAGTGATAACTAATCTGGTGGTAGGAATCTGTTATTCACGTACCATTTATCATCCGCTCATTGCTAAGCTACCCGTCGGTTTGAGACTTCAGCTAGAGACAAGTAAGTAATGCATATCTTCACTTCAGTTTTCGTATCCCCATGCGTCACACATTTCTCGTTTATGATTATAATTCAACTCATGTTAACTATTTTGTATCCCATAACAAAGAAGTTTCAAATGCATAGCTTCGTAATGAAATTGCTTGCGCGGCAGCTTGTTTTTGTTAGACTGGAAAGATACATATTACGTTCTCATAGTCTGCCAAAACATGAGGACGAAATTGCATACGGTGGAGAAATTAAGGTTGATGTTGCAACCTTTAATTTCATGAGAAAAATGACAGCATTGAACAAAACAGAGAAAACATTTCCTGTAAGAAACAAGTGATCTCTTCCAATAATCTCCTGTCATTGCACAGTAGATTTTCAGCATTATTGTAGATGCAAATCTACTCAGTGTAAAGTACCAATCTTAGTCTATCTGATGAAGACACAAGCAATTTCTTTTGGAAAAACGTCAATATCTGTTTCATTAACGGAAAATGTTCGTAGTCTGGAGTGATTCTTGTAACCATTATTACTTTCTATTTGAGTCAATCTGTAGTTCTATGTCGGTCTCATTGATGTTACATATGAGTCAAGCTCGATGCAGGCATCAAAATCAATACATAATAATGAAGAAAGTTACATTGTTGTGTATCAAATTCAATCTATACAATATACTACTATAAGTAGCATTTATTGTGTTATCACTACATACTTGTTTGTTATATATATAGGGCTACATTTTATTTGTTTGAATTAATATATATCAAACAAAATATCTAATTGAAAGATTATTAGTAGGAATATTTATTATTTGTTGTCAAAACCAAATGTGATGATAATTTGTACGAAATTAATTCTAATACTATGTACCAATCATATGTGTATAAACAGCTAAGTTCTAAAATAACTAAACCATAGTTTTCCAAATCAATGATTAATATCATACAATACAATGTTCCCAACCATTTTAATCTCAAATTTGTGTCATTGTCTCTTGCAGGAAACATATGGATGAGAAATTATCAGCAAGATGTCAATGACATCAACATTCTGAATCCGGTTAGTATCTCCATTTGAAGATGGGATAATACTTCATACGAATTATAGTACTGGAAAAAATTTCAAATAATGATGGTACCATATAATTAGTTTTGGAAAATTCAAGTGATTAAATATTTGGAAAACAAGTCAATATAGAAGAATAAAAAATTTCAAATGAATGTGGAGTGAATTTTATTACTCGATTGTGATGTTGAAGAAGTCAGTTTTTTTCTAATTTATTCAAAACCTCAAAGAACACTCAAACGACTTAACCTTATATTTATATATACATGAAATTCTGATGCCTATGTCGCACTTGACAGTAAATTTTACATTTCTTATGCAATCAAAATCTTTGTTAACATAATATTCGTAATTAAAATTATATCCTTAGTTATTGTTAAGTAACCATAGAATCTTTATTCACTTGATAAATATTCAAGAGAATTTATAACTTATATTAAATTTATTTGAAATACAGTTGAAATATCTTTCTGGAATTTTATTTTTTTACCAAATGATGAACCTACACTTTGATGTTTGAATCAAAGATCTTCATGACGGTGTCTAATATACTGAATGACGAAGATCTAAATCCCTGCTAATTGTATTGAGTTTAGACTCTAGCCGGTATTATGACCGCAAAGGAAGCTGGACGAACTAATTTTAGAAAGACGGAAGTGATCAGTATACTTGGCCGGTAGGCGGTAGCTCTTACCACCCCGTGTACTAATGCCTCAGGTACTTTGGGCGTCGCTCATATAGTCCTGTTGTGTGTTCTTTGGCGAGAACATTTGTTTCGATCAGTTCTGCGATCGAACATTTCTTGTGTCGATGATGGCTTCGACATCCGGGGGTGCCCAGATGGGCACCCGCAACGTGCCCTTCACCCCGATTATGAGGCAGAATTCGATTTTTTCTTTAACCCTGGACGAATTGCAGAATGCTATCGAACCTGGGAAGCATGTTGGGTCGATGAATATGGACGAGTTTCTGAAGAATGTTTGGTCTGCGGAAGAAAATCAGGCTATGTCGCTTGCTATTTCAAGCAGCAACGAGAGCAACGCCTCGCAGCCCTCGTCGGCGACAGGAGGAGGACTAGCTCGGCAGGGAAGTTTAACGCACCCAGGAAGTTTATCACTGTCTAGGACCCTTAGTCGGAAAACGGTCGATGAGGTGTGGAGAGATATCCACCGCGTCCCCGAGCCTACTGCGAAGGAGCAACAGAGGGCCAATAATTATGGAGAAATGACCCTTGAGGACTTTCTCGTCAAAGCGGGGGTGGTGCGTGAGGATTCAGAGGCAGGAAGCCCAGCTTCCAACAGTACCAACAGTTTCACAGCAGCGTTTTCTGCTCCGTTGGCAAGCCAAAATCCCTTCCATGGAACTGCGGTTCTGGCCCAATCTACTCACCAAGCGGCCATGGAAGCCATTGCACATAATCAGCATCAGCAGCATGTTGAATGGCACAATTATCAGCTGAAAAGCAATGCGATGCAACATCAGCAACATGTGCTTCAACAACAAGCTCAGGAAGCAGCCGCAGCTTATGCAATGCCGAAGCGAGGACCTGTGATCGCTCTACCAGGAACTCCATCCGGGAGTGGTTTAGAGGGATCATCTGATGGGGGTTTGCAAGTAAACGGCCTTTCACCAGCCATCACCACACCGGACACACCGAACCGGGGCAGGAAGCGTGGTCTAGAGGCCTTGCCAGAAAAGACAGTGGAGCGACGGCAGCGAAGAATGATAAAAAATCGCGAATCTGCCGCAAGATCACGGGCGAGGAAGCAGGCCTATACTGTTGAACTTGAGGCCGAAGTCACACAGTTGAAGGAGGAAAACAGTCGGCTGAGGAAGGAGGTATGAAGGTTTTCTTGTGTTGTTGTTAGTAATACCTTCCCCTTTCATTCCATGTATTGGACTCACACGTGTTCCACTCTCATATTTTGTGGTTGTGAAGATGGAGGAAGCCTCAAAGAGAAAGCGGGAGGAGTTGTTGATCCAGGAGGTGCCGCCACGAAAGAACCAAGCCTTGCGGAGAAGTTGCTCAATCTCTTGGTGACGATTTTAAAGGTTTAAACCAACAAAGAATATACAATTTTCCAGCACATCTATGTTCAACCTCAAGCATTCTTCTCTCTCATTTCTTCGTACGGTAAGCGCTCCCAGCTTAAAGTCTCTTCATTTTCCCTCCAAGATTGCTTTGTTGATTTACTTTGGAGTCTTTTTTGGTTACCTGAAGTTAGTAATCCACCTTACTGATCGATGTTCTGGTAGCAGGTCCCGAATTGATCCTTGACAATGATCAGGTTGGTCAGGTTGGTTGAAGTTGAGGATTTGATCGAGAGCTTTTTTTATCTTAAATCTGTTTCTGCCCTTAGGTATGATACTCGCCTGTCAAACACACCAGTCCCTCAGAAAGTAATTAGAATGGTGTAACAAGTGTATAGTCCGAGTTATATTGTCAAAAAGTAGGCGTATACATTTTCTCCTAAAGAACTGAGAATGTGTACTTAGGTCAGTAGTAACAGTAGCAGGTTAGCTGTTAAAAGTACCGATCGAGAATCAGGAGTATTGCTTAGGTTTATACAGTGGCAATCCTTTATAATCACAATAACGAAATGTTCTCCCTCCTCGAGTGCCGATCTAAGCTGGCCTTCAGAAAGGTTGTATCTTGAGCTCATCCTTTGTATAGACACACTTCGCACTGTTGTTAATTCAAAGCTTGCGTTCCTGGTTTTTTTTTCAGCGGCAGTATTGTGGGAATTCTGTGTTGTATTGCGTTCCCCTATGGGGAGTTACACCCTGCATCTTGCATATTGTGTGGCATAGCGGGCGAAGCCGCTGGTCTTAAGTGGATTAACTGCAACACCTTTGGCAGAATGAGTGAGATTTTGTTCACAACCTTGAGCAGCCGGTGGACTTACAAGCGCCCTCGGAATTTTTCTGCCTAGACTCAATACCCAAAGGTGCCGCTCTTTTGAGTTCTCTTTCTGGGCAATCGATTTAAACAGGTAGATGAGATACTGAAGAGTTTCTTGCTTGACACTTGGAATCTTCTAACTAATCCTACAGGCAATTATCATGTAAAAGAGACCGTTTTCACTCTCAGTTAGCTCGCCCTCTTTTCCTTAGTCATCATCCCCACTCACTTTTTCTTCTTTCGCTGTCACCGCTCAACCAGGACGTGTGGTCGAGACATTCAGCAGCCTAATGGCAGGCGAAATTGGCCTAAGACCCGAGGAACAGGAATTTCACTCGTATAAGCTCATCTTCAGATTTGACTTGTAATTGTTTCTTTTTGCCAGCTTATACGAGTTCACCTGCGGTCTAAAGCTCAGCGAAATGCCATGTTTTAGCTCAGTTTAGCTGAATCCAGGAGACTTGTCTCAAGAGGCGGTTCTGTTATTGATTGATATCTTGCAGATTCTGGCTATGCTTTTCTCCTCTCATATGTCCCTTGGTTGACCGGCAAGCTACCTGATATGTTTCGTCGGTTGTCATGTCCATCATTTTAAATGAGCTCAGCAGCGTACTAGTCATGTTACAAGAGTATACATAAGAGAAATGTAAATGCAAATGGAAACCATCGCAGTAACAGTTGCGGTTCTGGTTCCCGCCTAGATTATTGTGTATACTTGTTTTAAACAGGAGAGGCCGTTACCATAATACCGGCCTTGTAGATGTCACACAAATCTCGTGAATGTAACATCTGCAGCGTAAATTGACGCCTAAGAGATCTTGGTGGCATACATATATTATTCTCTTATTTATAACTTGGTAGTTCATTTCAATATACTACATTTGATCATAATATTCATGCACATATTTGACAACAATATTAGCAAAAAAAACTTGTATTACACATCACATAAATGTTTCAAGGGCACACAGATATCGTGGTGTGTCACCGTTTGATTGTCACGTGCTTTCTCGTCTGAATACTACTGCTACTGTTATCCCTCCTTTCATATGTTGTCTCATTGATGTATATTACTCATTCCACTTCCTTTCGTATGTCGTCTCATTGCTCTATATTATTAATTCCCCTTCCTCATATACGCCGTCTCTGTGCTAAATTCAATTAACTTCCGACCAGGAGAAGTTTCTCATTCTTTTGTCCGTGTCATCGTATGACACCCAGTCTATATCAAGTGGATCTAACACTGAGCGACCACCTCCAATTGAGACTTGATGCGGATATCTTTCATTCCTGGAACAGTTTCCTCAAAAAGGCTGACGAGATTAACCGACCGGATTCATTAACGCACGTATTATTTGCCGTGATTGTAACCTCTGATTCTGTTCAACATCAGATAGAATCTGAGTTTGCAAATATTTCCGCGAGTACCTGTTAGCATTTACTTCCCACTTTTATAGTTCCTTTTCCATTGTCCCTATATACTTGTTGCTTCGATACCTATGATATCTTTTGTTGCTCACTCCATTAACTTGTGTCGGACTGCGCGGCATGGGATTTTCTTACTCCATGTTCATTCAAATAGGTTGTAGTTCATGGTTTGTTCGTTTCACAAGTGGAAGTTTAATTTAAAAGCATGTCATGACATACCAATTATTTGGTATGTCATGACATCCCATCCTTTTTGTTATTATACTTCGTCTTTCTTTTTATTATTTGGAAATCTGCAACTCACAGACTGAAGTACAGCTTCAATCTGTGAGTTGCACACCTACCAACTTCAATTATCGTTTCCGCCATTCTTTTAATCACTCCCTATACTATCTTGACAAATCAATAAATATTGTATCACACGTACCATGACGAGACGGTCGAAAAGTGAACAGTTTGTGTTGAATGGCTTTTTCTGTTTAGGGTATCATGATAAGTTTAAGTTGCACGCCGGCATAGAGTGTTTAAGTTTTTGCAAGTAGCTTGAGTTGCAGCCAGATAAGAGAAGAGCTTATCTAGCTAAATACATTGAACCCAGATTTGAGTTGTTGCAAACCATCTCAACTTGGTGACAACTCACCAGATTATATGACTAGATATGTTAAACTGCTCCTCACACAAAACTCAAGCTACTGGCTAGCTAACAGTATGTTATGTGACTGCTGCTGAAGTTAATAATTTACTCGACCAACTAAAGAGGTGATCAACTTTATTTAACACGAGCATTTTCATATAATAAATTTATTTCTTTATTTCTTGCACGTTTCATAAACATTCAACCATTTTAGTTATATCCATGCCTTAGACTTAAAACTGAGTACATCAGAATAGATTTTAAAATTATAGATATTTTTTAAATAAAGAAATATTATGTTTTTACACAATAGTATCAAATTATCCATTATGAACGGTTACTCATTAAGTTAGAATTTCACATGTATGTCATCAATCTTCTTGAGATAAATTTAAGTAACATCAACTTTTTGTTCATTAAACTAACATGAAAAACATAACACAAATGTAATTGCAATAGAAATTCATTAAGTTGTTAAATGTATGTATCATGTCTTCAAGTAGTTCTTTCAGTACAACGATTTAAAATATTGAAATTTTTTATTCTTGATATTTGGTTTTTAATCTTTAATAAAGCAAAGATAAAAAGCTTATGCAATGATCAATATATACTGCATTTATAAATTCAAAATGTAATATAAAGTATATCTTCAATCAATCCTATCACTTGTCAAGTATATATATAAAGACATTCTAATAAAAAAAATATATATAATTTAATTTTTCCTTTCACTTATGTAATAATCTCTCACACAATTATGACAAATTTTTTTGCATTCATCATAGAGTAACTCATAACCATTATTGGTTAGCTTTCAGCATGTATTTATTTTTTATATGTATATATACATTTTAATTATAAATTTTTAAATAAATAAATTTTAAAATAAGAAAAGAATATTTTGAACAGTATTAGGTTGATTGATTGATTTATAATGTGTCCTTAAAAGGTAAAAAATATGTCTTAATAAATAAAGATATTAAATTTTATTTTTAAATATTTTTATATTAATTTTATTTTTTTTCTTCAGATATTAATTAAATCTAATTTTGCTTCAAAAATTTTATGCAAATTTCTTTTAAATTTGTATATAAAGCATCCATGCTTAACATATATCAATAATTAAATAGTTTAAGTTTGTAATAATCATTAACTACTAATCAAAAATAAATATTTGAAAATTTAATATTATGAATTGTTTATATTTATTTGTGTTCTGTATCAACTTTTTGATTTCATACATTACTTTAATCATGCATTACAATCTCTATTTTAAATTTAAAAGCATAAAATCGATTATTATAATTATAGATTGCATAAAAAATTTATATATTATATTTAAATATTTATAAAATAATTTTAAAATCATTATTGTTGAAATAAAATTTCTTATTGATCAAAATTTAAATCTATATTTATTGAATAATCAAATGTATTACTCTTATTGACTGAATAAAACAATTTTAACTACGCTTTAAATAATTTTTAAATAATTGATGCAAATGAGATTCATGAATAAGCTTAAAATGTTTATGTGATGTGATAAATTTTATCACACAATAAAATCCTTGATATATATTAAAAAAAAAACTAATGATGGTAGTCTATGAGAATTGATATTCACTTTTGTATAGAAATATTATCTCATGAGCAAAGTTATGTATTACATCTACTATTAGTGTCTCAATAATGTATTGTCTTCTAAAATATTATATTTATAATAAAAAATTGGATCATTATTAATTTTAACTTTAAGTTTTTTTTTTTCATATGTTAAAATTGTAAGAAGTTGGATGGTCAAAGATCTTAACTACTAATGTACATTATACTATTTGGAGTTGATTTTTTTTTACTTTTTATCACTTTTTTAATGTATACAAAATTGGTATACACTAATCATACACGAATTAAATATAAATGGTCATATATAATTATCAATATACATTTGATTAGTGTACATATTTAACCTAGAATTATACATAAATAATGTTAGTGTGTAAATTTAATTAATTATCACATTAAAACATGTGATAAAAAAGCTTGTTGAAAAGGATTTGCAATATTCAATCCAATTCAAAATAAATATTTTGTTGAAGGAATTTTGTTTATTAAACACATACACGATTAAATTGCATTTTGTTATTACTTAAGCTTGTGTAATTTTGTTATATCAACAAAAATTTGCACTTATGATACCATTAATTGACTTATATCTTGTTTAAAGCTTACAATCACCCAATCTTTAAATTTTACTCTAAATAAATCAGTATAATTAGTTTTAAATACTCATTGTAACAATGAGATTGCATGTATAAAACTATAATAGAGTCTATAAAAATTATTAAACTCATAAATCTAAACCCAATTAATGTTTTGTATTGTAAAAAAATAAAATTCATCCTTGATTAATGAATATTACACTAGTTTATATTAATTAAGGATCCACAGTAATTAGATATCTAATTAGATACATACACTAATTACGTCTATAACATGTGTGACTCTTGTTCTACCCAAACAAAAGAATGATTGAACCTGATCAAACACGTTTGGTTAATGACATTTGATGTCAAGCAAACAGAAAAGGAAAAAGAATATTCGATAAATTCCCACCCATGTACAAGACAACAACTCAGATAAACGCCTTGTATCTTGAATAAATAATAATTCTTCCCTCTGTTCTCGATGCAAATCAGTTTGAATTACTATATGTTTATAAATTTCTCTGCAGAGTGGTATAGTTTATGTTGATAAGTGTCATGGCAGGAAAGAATAATAAATTTCAGATTTTTACTTTCTTACTGGAAGTATGATAACAAGAGGGCTGGCTGTTTTTACCAAATTGTTTCTAAAAAAAAAATCGGACAATTCCTCAGATTCATCGGATGTTGTCTTCCGTCACCTTGTTAGTATTGTTGATCCAAATTCTCTACATGAATCTACCGGCTTGCTGAATCCTCGCAAACACATGTTTTCTGTTCCGTTTTCATAGCTTTTCATATTAAGAGGAAGGGGCAAGAAAAATCTAAATAAAAAATTTAGGATACCAGTGAGTAGAAGGGCATTGACAGATGGGCCAGGTGAATCAGTTCTACTCACTCTTCCGTAGCCGCCGCTGCGGATGTAAGAGAGGAGTCAAAGACTACAAGGGAAGGAGACTGCATGCTGTCTTTGTTTGTCGATGTCTGGCTCATTCCCTCTCGCACGAGCAAAGCAGCAAAGACGACTATTTTCCACCACAAATCCCCTGCCAAACGTGACGCCTCGGTTGCGGCTTACGTATAAAGTCGAATGTGGGAGAGAGAGAAGACGGGAGAGCAAGAAAAAGAATCTCCCACGATGATTGATTCAGGGCTCCACAAGCGTCTGGGCGTCCCGGTCAATGGGAAGTACAGCACGGATGCATTAGAGAGCAAGAGAACATGGTCGGGAAGGACAGGTCCCGATTCAGGACGCCGTCGGAGTCCACGAGCGGGAATGGCCTCAGCTTTTCCCTTCGCCCCTTCCCCGTTCCCTTCTTTCCTTGCGCAGCGAACGACCATTCGATGTGGTGATGGAAGGGGAGCGAGAACTTTCTGTGCTCGTCTCAGTCGAGCTTCCTCGGGCGCCCTCACCAGAAGATTCAATGACTCTTAGGAGCCGGCGGTAACATGCGGATGGATGGATGCGGTGCGCCAAGAGCCACGTTGCTTTCGCGTGAGGCAGGCGATGGCGGGCCCGACGTCCCGGCTTGCTGGTAGACCGCTCTCTAGAATGGCGGGAGGTCGGCCAAAGGCTGCGATAGTTTGTCCGCGGACCGAGTTCCGAGTGCCGGGATAGGGAGCGTACTTTCACTTTTTCCCGTTTCTAGTTGAGCTCGCGGGTTTGGGGATCTGGACAGGAAAGGACTCGTCGTAGTCGAGTGCGCGCTACTGGCCATACACCTCGCACTCCGCTCTCGCCAATTCCACGGTACGTTTCCCCGGACTCGGCCGCCTGTTGCTTGCCCATGCATCTGCATTTCCCCTCCACACAGTCGTCTGTGTCATCCGAGTTTTGCATGAGTCAGCTTGGTTCGCATGTTCTCGCTCTCTTAAGGAACATGAATGCTCCTGCGATGGAGTGCTCGATCTGTGATGCTGTTTCTCCCGCCTGGGATTAGAAGTATAAATGCTGAATCTGCGTGGGTGACTGCTGTGAATGTTTTCTAGCTCTCTTGCGGACGCCAGTCGATGAATTCTTAGTTTGAAAGAAGTGTCGAATTGAGTACTTACCGTCGCAGGGACTAAACTTGGACAGGAATTGGATCAGGGAGACTGCGTAGGAATCGAAGGGAGGAAGGGATGACAACAGCGGTCGTGGGAAGGTTGCCTTCACTGGTTTGCTCCGTCGTAGATTCGTCGAAACGGACAATAGGTGGCAGGAATGGGAAGAAGGTAGTAAGGACGCGCTTGGTGGGAGACAGGGGACGTTGTGCCGGGAGAAGGCGAACTCTAGTGCTAGATAGTTCATTGACGAACGCCTGGTGTGAGTGGCGAATGAGTGCCAAGGTGTTTGCGCAATTTATGCCTGCAGTTGGAAATGGAGAACACCACGGACCTGTCGTTGTAAATAATCTCGGAGGGCAATACGAGGACGCTTTTGAAGATGTCGACAAGGTTGCTCCTCCCATTCTTTCTGTCTCCCAATTGCTGTTTTGATTAGGAATCCTTGCTATTTCTTACATGGTTGCACTTCAGACTTTTGAGGTCGAACTCGGAAAACTAGGAGAGAAACTTTTAAACGAAGAATACAGGCTCATTTTAGAATGTTGTTCTAGCTGGGACCTATGTCCCTCTGGAACGCTATGCAAAAGGATCTCTATTGACACTCTGGGAGAGCCTTCACTTTAAGCTGGTCAGGGATCACTTATATTGATGACACGTGATTTTAAAGGTTCTAAATTGTCCTTGGTCTGGTAAGGAAGATAATATCTGACTTTCAGTAATATTAGATCATTCCTTTTCTCGGATACTAGCTGGTGCAATCCATAGGAGAGCAATCACGTTAGGTGATGCTTCTTCGGATGCTCCTGTTGTTTGTAGACCTTTTGACTTGGATAGTTCAGATATCCTAGGTGCTGTAGGACATATTTCCCAGTGTGATACTATTGGGGCCTAGCCCCATGTTACCGGTTTGGTTCCATCCTTGTACGATTTGATGGGGTCTTCCCATCCTTTTTGTTTTTATACTTCGTCTTTCTTTTCTCCGATACTAGCATCCTGTGTGATAGTTTAAGTCGTGCATGAACTTTCACGGATTCGATAGGCCACACATCCAATTTTTCTACCGTGGCATTCGTTCTTAGCGAAATGGATATCCAGGTTGTAATCTTAGATATATTGGATTCTGCCGAACCAGTGTGAATGCAGCAGTTGTGCAAGGACTGTATATGTTCTGGTGTGGACTGGTGGAACAGATCATGTGGAAGGTGGCCCAATAGACAAGTTACTAGTGTTGAACGAACTTGAATATACTGCAGAATAAAATACCTGTTAATATACAGATTCACTTTCAGATGCTCAAAGAATCCTTGGGTAATAGTTGATAAGAGCTGATGTTTGAATGCTAACTTTAGCTCTTTTGTGTGGGAATTGAATTCTGATCTGCAGCACCTGTTGGATTACTTCACATACAAGGCAGTGAGGACAGTCCTGGCACAACTATTCGAGATGAATCCTACACAATATTCATGGTTATACTCGTAAGTTGGCGCTTGTTAGTAATTGTCTCTTGAGCTTCGAGCACGGTCTATCCAATAAATAATGTTCTGTAATTATGTGATTATTGATGATTTCATTCTTCAGGTCCTAGGAGGGCAGCTAAACATCGCCACAATCTTAAGGATTATAGGCTTTCTGTTCTTTAGAGTTCACCCTTCAGAGTCATGTGTGTAGGGGCTTCATACTTGTTGAACCATTTGAATACGTAAATCTGACATCATTGTTGTGATGAATTTTCGGGTGTTTGGCAGGTTTGTTGTTAATAATAAACCGAAAGACAGTAAGGTGTTTCTCCAACTACTTGTGAAGGTAACAATAGTCAACTTTGTTACTGAAACTGAAACCAGAGATTTGGGAGTATGAAGTACTGTGTGTAGCATCCAACTAAGTCATATGTGTATTGTGGTTCACTGGTTTCTCATTATTCGCAAGAACGAAGAGAAAATACTCTGTTGACCCATATCACTGAAACAGGAAAGGCAGGAGCTGGGTGAACGAGTTATGGTGACGAGACTGCACCTTTTTAACAAATGGGTGAAGGTACGTAATATCAGTATTTCAAGCTTTCCGTCACATACTTTTGAACAAACATTTACACCCGTTCACCAGTGCACACTCTCCTCCGCAAAGGTTGGAGTGGTTTGTGACAACTGATCGAGAGAAAACAATCAACTCAGATATGCCAGTTTTTGTCTGCAGAAGTACAATCATGCCAAATTGCACAAAGCCATATCCGATGAGAATCTGGAGCTTTTGCGAGAACGATTGATACAGACTGTGAGATTTCCTTCTTCGAATGCCGATGATGCAGGAAAGCCCAATCTTAGATGAAGGGTGTGTTGACTCCTCTTTTTCTGAGTCTGAGCTCCTTCTTTTACTGACGCGGAGATCTTTTGTTTGTTCCTCGAGACCTGTGCACCATATTGGTGCATGATGAAGAAAGCGGAGAGGTACCTCGTGAGTTTACCTGTGAGGTATGTCGTGTAGAAAACGAGTTGAAGACCTGTCCTGCAAGATGTACATATCTTACTTCGAGATCCTCTTTGAAGTTCAGTTGGCTCATTATATAAATCCATACCTCGTTACGCCTACCAGGTGACTCATGTTATTATGCTTTTAAGACTTTGTATAACTAAGGTTATAGCTGATTATTGCGACTGATGTCAGTAGATGATCGAAGGTTATCAGGGACCATGTGACGTGAGTGTCAACGGAAGTCATTTTCTTTCCAAAGAAATAATGTCAAAATTTCTTCTGGAAGAATGTGGAACAACTTTCAAAGAAATCATCCGTCCATTTGCTCGACATTTACACACACAAAAATCTATGAGTTCTACTTCCAGGAAAGTGAAGGAATAGATAAGGATGGGTACTCTCCTATTTGTATATGCATTTCTGGTGCATTTGGAATTGACACCTCTGACAAGTGAAAATTCGAACCAAAAATTGATTTTACATGCGCATTTGTACCAAATTCAAAGCAAAATGTGACAAAAGCTTTGTATTTAAGCTTTTTACTTTAACACGTAGAATACAACAGATTTGAAAATTTTTGTGTTGAAAATCAAGGCTAAGCAGAGACTCTTCAAACGCAAAAAAAGGTCCTACTTTGATTGCAAGGTGCATGTATTGTAATGAAAATAGTTTTAAACCTTAAATATTAGATCTTCTCTCTTACAAATTTCTATTTTGCTTATGCCCGAAAATTCCTATTGTGAGATAAAACTTATCTTAGTGAATGTGTTGAAATGAAAAAATCAAAAGAAAACTATCATTGCAATGTATGTCTGCTTACCACGAAAAGAGGTACAAAAAGCACAATTATAGTTGAGATTGGTCTTGTTTTAGTGAATATATTGATACGAAAAAACCAAAATATAACTATCATTGCAATTCATGTCTCCATACCGTGAAAAGAGGCACAAAAGGCATCATTATAGTTATGATTTCTCTACAAACTGATTCTTCTAAGTTTTTAGTGAACAGATATTGATATATAGCCTTAGATCTAGAAACTATTAATGTTAAGATTTCACATGAAAAACTTAAAGTACAAATGATCTAACTGAAATTGATATCCATAACGTAAGAATGTATAACAACATCAAAATCCACTTTGTTCGTACTCTGCTACTGGCTAGACCACATGCATGGGTGGTAAAAATGTCAGAAAACGAGTTGAAGACCTGTCCTTCAGGATGTACACATTTTACTTCGAGATTTTCTCTTTGAAGTTCAGTTGGCTTATTATATGAATTCGTACCTCGTTACGCCTACCAGTACCAAAACAGAATAAGCTCTCCAGTAGGGCATTCAACTGAAATCAATGGAGGTGGATTCAACCCCGAAAAGAGAACATGGATGTTGCGAAGGTGTACTCGTTTGTGATCCTCTGAATCCTTCATGCCACAAGAAAACTTGTGACTCGAAAATCAAACCTGTGATACCTCGTAACTTTCATGTGCTAATGGGCAGGAAGATAACTCGTTCCCTATCCACTTGTTGTCACTTGTATTGCACTTATCTCATATGTACTCGATAGTCGTCAAGAGTACTGGTAGGTCGTGCGCTTGTCACGCCCGATGAGATTTGCATTTGGCATTTGGAGGTTCGAAGCCACTGTCACAAGGAGGTCAATATCGACCATTTAGAGCATATAGGGGAAGCATATGTTGGTATTTCTTTCCATAACAATAGCATATTGTCGTAGGTGCTCGGAATGGACGGTTGGGGTTTATCATGATAGAACTATTGGTGCACATTTATCGTTGTCTAATTGCATCCAATGTTTTAGACAGCATATATGCATTGTGTGCTTTAGCCTCTGCTATTGAGAGAAAGATAGTTTTGATTGGTGATGTTCTTTCTAGACCTCCTGTTCTCACCCGCACTAATAATCTGCCCGTAGGAGACATCGTAGACGCGGGTGGAGACACACTGATTTTTCACAAGAGAGATTAGATCTCTCCTTTTCCTTTGGCCCTGAGGGTGGATCTTTTCTAGACTGCTTTGGCTTTGTACTTGAGTTTATGAGTTTTCACTACGCTTTTTATTCCATGCGTCTCCCAAACTCAGTTTTATGTTATGTATAACATTGCATGACATTACTCACCATGTTGCCATCGGTTCCATGACGCCCAGTAAGTTCTGCGAGCCGCAAAAGGGCACATACCCGTCACTCATAAACCCTGACGATTTGAGCTTTCAGATATTTCAGTTTCCACTTAAAACTGGAGGGAATGAATGGAAGATGGAAGGCTTGGATGTACCAGAAGAGCCTCTCAACCGTTTGCCGCTGAGCTTCAGAAAAGAAAGAAAAGGTGGAGGACCAAAGCGCATAGAAGAAGAATGAATCCATTGGTAATCAATTTGAGAAAATGCAGCGTGTGCGGATGCAGCCTGTGAGGACGGTGCGGACAGGGCCAAAACATGTATCTGTCCGCATGGAAGATGCACGTGATGTCACCACAAGCCGCTGAATTTACATATCAAATAGGGAAGCATTGATGCGAACTATCCTGAATCCAAAGTGATGAAGACAATCATCTACCTTCAGATGAAATTTGCATTAAAAAATTTGCATTCTACACGGGGTTGTGCATTTCCATGCTATTATATGACAAATCTGTCATCCAACTGTCGGACCATGCGCCACTGAGACAGGATGGATTTAGGTTGCTGTTAATTAGCTTCATGCGGTACCTTCTCCCCTTTCTTCCATCCGTATTTGCTACTGGGGTGCATATTCTTGATCATTCCATATTCATAATGTAATGTACATATCGGTGAAGGCGACAAAAGGTTGCGATCTAAGTCAAATTGTCACCATGCGTTCATGCAGTGACGAACGTATGTCAACGGTAAAATCTGATCTCTTCTAGTACTCCGAAACACGCATCCACAACGGCTACTTTTAGAATATATGGCCGGTATCTTCACCAGGAACGGGACAAAGTATAATAACAAAAGGGACTGAATACCCCATCAAATCGGAGAAGAGGGAAGCAAACGGGTAACATGGGGATATGCCCCAATAGCATAACATATACTACAATACATAAAATATATAATATATATTACAATACATAACATATCCGAACTATCTAGGTCAAACAACGGAGTATCCTAAGAATCATCATCTAACATGATTGCACTAGCTAGTGCTATCTGTAGATTAATGGAAACACGTTACCTAAAATAGTTTATACAATAAACTAAAGAGAGTGATACACTCTAGCGTCTAATATGGTAGACTCTCGTGCACTCCCTCACGAACATGTCGAAATCGGTATCCATAGCTCCATATTACTCCAAAGCTAAAGGAACAAAGAGGTGACCAGGTATCACCAGGTATATATAACTCACATATTATAATGAAGTTTCGTCATGACTTCAATTTTCGTTTTCTTTTACTTTACACTTCACATTTCTTCGTGACGCGTGAAGAATAATTTTCACTAATTTCTGAAAATTTTGTAAATGTATGCAAAGTGAATACATGAACGTTCCGACATAGATTTTTTAGAAGATAAGTCAATTCATATATTAATTTTGCATGCGAGGAAGTGTGCTTACTACTAGACTTTACTTAATGTTGATGCTAATCATCTTCTACAAAACAAATGAACCGATTGCAAATGACCATGAAAGATGTCTACTTAAAATTGGGATGAAAACCTCTGTTCATGATATAAAAGTTTATTACTATATCTAAAATTTAATCGGGATATCAAACACTTTTTTGATTTTCTGGCCACTATATTCAACAGGCATAAATATCTCGTCTATTGTAATAAAACTTTGTCCGGAGTTTCCGGAATTTTATTTCTTCACATAGCTTCACATCTTTAGGCTTCGCACGTTTCATCGCAATGTGTGAAGAGTATTCTTCCTACGATTCTGAAGAATTCGTACTGTAGGCACAGGAGAATTTACCAATGCAATAACCATCCGACATTGCCCTGTTAAAATTAATTTAATCCGGATATAATTTTTCATGCCGGAAGTATGCCTACAGGTAACATTACTTAAAACTGATGCAAAAATTTTGTGACATATCAAAAATCTTAATTAACAATAACCGTATCTAAACAAATTTCCAATATGTGTAGTTTATGCTTTAAAAATATCCATACTCAGTATTTATGTCAAACGAATCAGTCCAAAAGCAGATTTGGTGAGCAAAGATACATCAAATGTGAATCTAATACAAAAATAGTGTATAAATCTATCATGCTCCAATTTTTTTCATAATCATAATTTTTCATAATTGAGAGATATCTGTAATTTTTTATCTTGTGTTCTCACTGAAATTCAACTTTTGTGGTTCAAAGAAAAAAAATGTTATTTTTATTTTGACATGTGATCTAACATTTTTTTAACCTAGTTAAAAAGTAACATGTCATATTGTATGCAAGTATATATATAAAATAAACATAAAAAAACACATATAAAAAATAATATTGAGAGTTTTCATCATGTTAATTATATGCAAGGTTGAAAAGTAAATCCATGACATGATAAACACAGGTACAAATTAGGATTTCAAAATTATTCTAAATTTTATGTGTGAAATATACTTTTATTATATCCATAATATAATACTTAATAGTATATTATATTATCAATTATGATTTTTCATATTACACATAAATTTAATAATCAGTTATTTTACGTATCCATAAATGAAATCTTAAGTAAGACAAATTATATTCAATTATAAATATAATGATGTGAACTCAATTGTTGTCTCAAGATTCAATGAAAAAATATATATTTATTTTGCAAATCACATCATAACATATATATAATATGCATGATATGATTTTTAATTTGATCAATAATATTGATCATGAAGTGTAATTAACCTATATATATTAAATTTTAATTAAAATTTTGTTAATTTTATTAAATATTTCATATAATGATACACAATATAATTTTTTTTTTTTCATGATTGCTCTAATTTTGACATGATATCTCATTTTATCAAATATATATATATATATAACACATTAAAAAATGAATACAAATTAAATATATCTATCATATTATTCAAATAAAAAAATTTAATTTTTTAAATTAATTTAATTTGATAAATTAATTTAATATTTTCACAGAAATTAATTTATTTAAAAAAAAAAAAATTTTCAAATTAAACTTGACATGTTTGTTTGATATAATAACTGAAATAAAATTTAAATATTACTTAGATTATAAAAAAATATATTTTACAATTATATAAATTATTTTCTGATTATATAATGTCAAAAAATTATCTATATCAATAATTTTAATATAACTGTATAAAATTTATATAAAATTTTAATTCGATATAAAGAGAAACTGTGTCAAAATCATGAAATAAATATAAAAAATTAATTATGACATTTCATATTATACATAATTTTATTTAATCTATGATTTCTAATAAATATGTTAGGTATAAATTAAAATTTAATTTTAATTTTTAATCATATTTGATGTTTTTAACATGTTAATATTAATTTATAAAAAATTTATTAATTTTAATATAGAATTATTGTTAAATTTAAAAAATTTAATAAAAAATTGAATATTTTTTTTCATTCATAAGAAAATTTTATTTTTTTTTTTTTAATTTAAATTTTTGAGAAAAAATATTGATAAAAAATATAATAGTACTTATAAAATAATTTTTCATTTAATTCTAAAAAATTAAAAATGATTTATTCAATTTTAAACAAAAATATTTACAAAAATTTTGGGAATTATAATTTTTTGAAAATTATTTTTAAAAATAATAAATTTAAAGAATATTTGTTAAAAATATGTAAATTTGATTTTTGGAAATTAATATTAATTTAATATTATTAATATTATAAAAAAATTATCATACGTAATTGAAATACATTAAGCATCTATATATTTCTAAAATAAAACATTATGAACTAGAATTAGAAATGTTTTAAAGAATAATACAATACAAATACAATGTTTTCAAAATTATGTTTAAAAAAACTGTAAAAATTATGAATATATGTAATTTTATTAACTTGTACATCAATCTTTACTCATAATATGGATCTTTACGAGTAACTAAATATTTTTTTATAAAAAATTTAAGGTTATTTTTATAATAAATTTGTTTATCACTGTACATGATGAGATGTGAAATTTTTTTGCTGTATCATTGTATTCTAGATTGTAAATTGAAAGCTTTCTCCTTGACAAAGGGTCGAGGCCTTGTTAGAGAAAGCTAACCACAAAAACCTGGACTCATGCATTAGGATTGCATGCAAATTTATAATGAAATCTTTATCTTGCTATATTCTTGAAATCTTATCTTCAGAAAATGTTGTACCTCTCAACGCTACATCTTGTTGAATAATGAATGTTCTGATTCTCTTCAAGCGGAGATAAACGTATGGAACAAAGAGTTCATAGAGCAGCTGACACCAAATATTGCCTAGGGTGGTGTGAATCAATTAGCCGATATTGGTATTAACTGCTGAAGGTTGTTTGTATATTACATAATTATAGTGGTTGTCATGTAGCCAAGTTTTAATAATTTGAATCATTTTATAAGTTTTTGTGCTATGTTCTTCAACATTTAAATAAATATAGTAGTCAATATATACTTGCTATTCTACTATTTTTTTGCACACTAATCTCAATGAGGAATGATTGGTTAAATTTTTAGTTTAGTTTGCTGTAATACAAACATTTTTATTTCATTTTAAAAGGTCGAAAAAATTTATAATTGTAAAATGGACGGGCACCAGGATTACACGTGTCTTCCTTGATGTTCAAAATTCTAGATTAGGTCCTTCGCATTTCACAAATTCAAAGAATAGGTTATGGAAGTACAACGAGTTACCAAGGTTTATGACCAAGTCTTCAATTCACGTTTGCAAGCCGAGTTCTTTACTCTGTTTTCTAAGTCTGTAGGTGAAATCACGTGCTTTGGATAGAACAAAATACCTACAATACCTAAATACACCAGATGTTGCACCAGATAAGTCTGCACCTAAATACACCAGATGTTGGTGGAATCGCATCATCAACCATTTTGAAAACTGGACTTGACGCATTTGTGATTTTGACTATTTTATGGAAGTCGCCTCTAAAATTCGTATGACGTACTTATACATCGAGAAGCTCTGACCATGAAAGAGGTTTTAAATCTAAACTAGCTGAAGAAACAGAAACAGTCAAGAGTCAAACCGACAACATCCCTTTTTGATGTTTCATTGAAAAACGATAACATGGAACCTTCGAAATCGGACAATTTCAACTTTTACAAAACATGCCAAAGACTTCGATATGAAGAATAACGGTCAATAAGAAGAGGAATCATATTCCTGATCTTGCCGTATATGGACTACACATTCTACAGGTAGAGAAGACGTGAGCTTTCACATGTCCTAATGTATTAAGCAGACCCATGAGACTTTTGGATAGTAGTTGGAGACTTTCTATTTCTATGAACCTTCTTCTTCTCATTTCAAGGTCTTCACCAAAATAACAGTCCTTATCTGCATGGGAGCTTTTATCTTCCAACAAACAATAGTTGGATCCGTATAAGAATGTTCAACGTTTATGTGCCCTTTTGGTTTTGACTTCTTAAGATGTAGAATCTTCGGTCAGAGTAACCACGATTTCGACTGATGTTTCAGTCGTCAATAACAGCACATCAGTGGCATGAATAGTAGTATGTCATATAATGCATTATATCCCGTTACATGCTTCATGAACAACAGAAAAAAAAATGCAGATTGTGTGTAGAAGACAGTACCTGGAAGTCGTATATCAAAATGTTCTCGGTCACCTGGACAAAACAAGTGTATCCAAGAGATATAAAACAATTGTATCGTATTACAGTGGTATGAATGTCATCCTTCTTCTTCGATCGAGTCAATGACAATGACATCAGACTGGACGTGCCACATGATCTAGTACCCATTTTCAAGAATTTCATGGCATGTATTGAACGTTAGTGTATATTTCTTTGAATTATATTTGAGTAATCATAATTGTAGAATAAAAAAAGTTAAAACTGAGCCAAAAATGATTACAAACTTCAAATACATGCCATGTCGTCATTATCTCATTGAAAAAATTGAATTCTATTGGTTTTGCCTTTCTTTTAACACCCATGTTAGAGTGACATGGATATGTGCATAAAAAACATCACAAAATGTTGGTTTTTAATAAGTCATGTATAGAACATACTTCATATAATTGGGAACAGTTGGGAGTTTCAAGCGTTTCCTTCTTATAAGGTCACCCAGAATGTGGCTGAATTTTTGAAATCATCAAAAACACGTCTTAGATAAAGAGTACTTGGTCGTTCTTGCATGAAACCTATTGAATAGAAATAAACAAGTATGTCATCATCATAATATTCCAATTTTCTAACCAGATACTTATTTGGTTATTTTGGTTTAACCAGATAATTTGATAGCCAACTAATACATAAATCTTAACTAAAGTAATAAATAAATGTATACTAATATTTTAAGTATAATATACATTTCAGGATAGTGCCAAAACACACAAGGAAATAGTTTCTCCACTATAAAATCTCTTTCCAGTAGAGAGCATTATAGATTTATTATTATTTCATTAATTACTATTGATATATAACCAAAAAAAATTGAAAAAAATCAAATAAATTTCGATTTGCAATAAAATTAAGTGAAGAAAAATAAACAAGGCATGCAATACTTAAATACAATTTAAGCCCTCAAATGAAAAAAAAACCAGTAAATAAAGAATACGTCTTATTGATAAATAAGCAAAAGAGAAAAGATAAAAACTTTTATGCTTTAAGAGATTGTTGAAAATCAATTCATGAAATTTGAGTTTATAATATATGGCTAATCAAAATAAATCATAATTTCAATACACATAATTCATACACTAATTGATCATATGTAATTTTTTCATTTAGAGATAAAAAAATTGTTTTAAATATATAACCTTCTAAAAAAAATTTAAAATCAATTTTTTGAATAAGAGATATTTCTTATATGATGTGCAAAAATATATGTATGGAAATATTTTTAAAAAATTCATTTAAGAAAAAATATATAATAAATAACAGATTATGTAAGCCAACCCCAATCATACAAAATTTTTGAAAATTTTTTAATTTTCATCAAATAAAAATAAATTTTTTCGGTGATTTAAAATTTTAAAGAAATAACTATGAAGATAAAATATATGAAAAAATAACCTAGATTTAAAAAAATAACTAAAACATTGAAATTATATAAGAAAAATAAATCAAGAAATATTTACAAATATGATTTTAAATTTTATTTAAAGAAATCATCAAAATTCTGTTAAAATTTTTTCATTCATGCTGATATAAATTGTAATCAAACTTATAAGTATATGAACTAATTTTTATAAACAAAAATCCAATTATATTACATTTTTATACATTTTATAATTTTTGAAAAAAAAACTGATATTTTATTTTAATGTGAATTAAGAAATAATATCTTTTGTATAAATATTAAATTTTAATATTTTAAATATTTTTATAAAAAATTTCAAATATTTACATATTATTATGGAAGTATTTTATTTATGTATGAACTTAACAATCTTTTGTTTATTTATATAATAGGGATTTTTTTGAAAAATTCTAAAATTATTAAATCTGATATTATTATTATACATAGATTATAGACTTTGATAAGAAATTATTTTTTTTTATCTTATGGTTAAATATTATTTGTATATATATGATCCATCAAACATATATAACTTTTAAATTTTCAAACTTTAGAGTGACAAATATTAAAAAAAATTCAGTTTTTATCTGTTTACATAAATTCCCGCACAACTGATTTTTAAATCAGTTCAAGAGCTTTCATAAGCTTACGAATTGAAATAACATCTCCATATAAATGCCTTATGATATAAAATTTATATCAGGTATACAATTGTAAAAGAATAATATAAAATTCAATTCAATGTAGTTGTTACAAACAAGAACTAATAAATTTTAACAGAGTCCATTTTTCAACATGTCTCAAGAGTAAAAAGGTAATAATCAAACAATGTAAAGATATCTCAAATTAAAAATTTAATTAAATTTATTATTTTTTCCAATCAAGCTATCTTTATTTTATCAAAAGAAATATATATTTACTCTTATTTTATTTTATTTTTCATAAAAAAATATAATTTTTAAAATAAAATTCATAATTTTAGTGTAATGAAGAATTATAAATATTATAAATATTTGAAATTAATATTAATTGTTAATATATATAAATAAAAAATATGAATTCATGTTTGTGATATTTAACAATTTAATTCAAAAACAAGATATTATGAGTATGGATTTAGTTTAAATTCTTTCTTTATAAATATGATGTTTTGAATATTAAAAATAATGTATATTTATTTTTTATGGTGTAATTTTGAGATTTTATTTCAAATCAGATATGAAAAATATTTTTTTCATATTTTTAATTTTATTTATAGAATAAAATTTTATAATTAAGATTTTTGAGTTTTAGCAAAAAGGTGGATTTTAATGTTGTTCAAACTTCTTTGAAGTGATGATATAAGAATATCTTATTTTTATATCTTTTGACATTAGAAAGAGTTTAAGTTTTAGTTTCAAATTTTAGTTCAAAGGCTGAAATTAATTGAGATAATGAATTGGTAAAACTACATTTACAATAAACTTTCACATGAGCAAATAGTATTTTATGTTCAAGTATAAATACTTTATGTTTGATATATTTTGCTATTTACGGAGAAAATATATGAAA